>JAYKKT010000065.1:15167500-15402500 GCA_036023115.1 Brasenia schreberi | reverse complement strand
GCCATGGAGCCCTGACATATTAGCTAATGATCTGTGTGGCCAAGTCGACAAGTCTTGCTTAATAGCTACATTCAAACTTTATCATAATTTTTGCAAATCCTGCTTTTGATAGGAACTTTATTCGTGGAAACAGAAGGTTAGAATAAGATAAACAATAAACAAAGACCTACTAAAGATAAAAATATTACAGTAGATGATGACAAAAGAACAAACTATACTATTTTGTTAAGGCATCACAAAGAAACACACTAATTTTTTATTTCGTTGAAAAAATGCTTCACTTTTATTCTTCACATATAAACATTAACCTAAAAACTCTTTGTAACAATAATAAAACCTTTCATAGGCATAAAATTACCCAATTTATTATTCTCTGTCATCTCACCTTCACTCGAGAGGGAGCAGTGGTGATTAGCTCTCTATAACTTTTCTTTTTCCGGGTTTATATGATCCACTTTTGCAGATTTTCTAAAATTCATGTCTTACAAAATGCATCAAAAGGTTTGATGCTTGACGCAATCAGCTTCATACATCGATCCATATGGCGACCACATGGTAGTCACGGTTTCGCCAACCCATAATATGCAGGTACCAGCATCAAAACGTTTGCTGGTTGCACTCAGAGAGCTCAACGGCAGGGAAGAACCTTGGCACTGTTGCTGCTGGTGGGGAGTTCAACTCCCAAGGGGTGCATGCGTGGGTGTGTGTGTAACCGATTCGATTTGTGTTTAAGGCCTGGGAAAAGGAGATCCAATAACTTCACTGGGAGTACATGGAAACTCCTGATTGTGGGGTCGACAAAAAGGAGACCCCCAATGTAATCCTTTATGTGTATGTGTGTGCGCGCGCGAGAGAGAGAAGGAGGTCGACACAAAGCTGGGGAAAGACTCGATAAAAGTTCCAAAGAAGGTTAACAAATAAAGTATATATATCGTACAGAATGCATCCCCCCACTTGTAGGCGGACAATTCTCTCACCACAACGTCTTAATCGCCCTCTCTCTCTAGCACTTTACATGGAATATAATCTTTTAAACTGACACTTCTCTTGACCCCAACATTCTATGTAGACCTCCGCCATGGACACCTTCTCCCTCTCTCTCTCTCACACACACACACACACACATATATATATACATGCATATATTATTGAATGGTGTAATATACTTATAACTCAAGAGGGGGTTACCCCAATCTTCTTAAAATAAATAACATTAAGTATTTTGAACATATATATATATATACATCCCTATATATATACACACACATGCACGCGCACAAACACCCATATGATTATATTGTATAAACAACGCACTTTCACGAAAAAGAGCATCATAGAGTCTGCTATATGAAAAACTAGCCATAGAGACCCTAGGTCTTTCTCACTCCCATCCACCCACATACACACATCATATATACGTGCACATACTATCAAATGGGCAATATACTTATACCTCAAAAAGGGGTTTCTCAATCTTCTTGAAATGAATAACATCGAGTATCTTGAACACACATACAGACAGACATATATATATATATATATATATTATAATATAATATAATTATATTGTGTAAATAGTGCACTTTCACGAAAAAGAGCATCATAGAGTCTGTTATTTGAAAAACTAGTCACAGAGATGCAAACCTCTCTCTCTCTCTCTCTCTCTCTCTCTCTCTCTCTCTCTTGTTTATGTTAATATCGTGGCTTGCAGGCCAACCAAGCGAGTTTCCCAAAGTCAAAAACTTATGTCATCTTTGTATTAGAAAATGTGATTTTGCTTACACAAATTTATGATCCTCGAACATCGTTGAGCTTTCATATATCGTTATTATATATGTTACATGTGCAAACTTTAACCAACCCGGTCGTTATCTATCTATGGGCTATTTAAACATGTCGCAACCCTAAGCCTTCCAAATTTCGATTTAAATCCTTTGATTATCTTTTATCCAAAAGCAGTCCTCTCAATCCGGCGACTCTTCTTTAAAACAAAGACTTGGTAGCCATGAATGATTCATCCAGTGGTTCTGCAAATTGGCATCACTGTAAATTTCGGATCGTTAGACCGACCGACTGACTGCTAGCAGGTTCTAGCGTGTCTGGTTCGACCAACTCGAGTCTAAGCCTGGCAATGTAAGACAACACGAAAACCTGAAACAAACATGAACACAGAAGTCCTAGTTCTAAATGACACGACACGACACGAGCATAAAATGGCATAACACGAACATGACTTAGAAAGAGAAACCGCCACTGCTGGCTACTTTGCTAAAAGGTGGAGAGAGAGATAAACCTGCCGTTAAGCACCCACAGTGTTAGCTCAATGGTAGGACGCTCTAGCATCGTTGCTGCTGATGGGGAGTTCGACTCTCATAAGGTGCATGTGTGGATGGGTGTTTTAGGCTTCGGCCTCCTCTCGTAATAATAAAAAAAGAAGTAAGGGTGTCACAGCTCACAAGCTAGATACTGGGCTCGAGAAAATTTGAACTCGATTCTGTCTTTTTGAGCCCTAGCTCGTGACCCTAATCGAACTTTATAATATAATACAAATTTGGTTTATTTTTATTTTTACATATTTTGGGTTGACTTACATTTATTTGAGCTAATTCATGAGCTCAGTTCGGCTCGACCTGATTCAAGTTCATAAAGCTCAATCCTGAATCGAGTTTAATCAAGTTAACCATAGCTGCACAGAGCTCAAATAGCCTAGCAACTGAGCTCGAATTGTTAGAACATAACTCGAACTCGAGCTCAAGCTCGAAAACGTAAGCTCATTCGAGCCTGAGCTCAAGGTTGAACCAGACATTTTCTTAATGAGTTTAGCCGCCTTGCTTGTACTCGGGCTCGACTTGGCTCGATTACACCCCCACAAAAAGCTTATAAGGTACTCTTTAACAAGCTTTCATGACCCGAACTAAGTTCAGCTGGCATGGTTGTCTTAACCTTGGACTGTTCAGCGACTGAGCCAACCGCGACAAAGAAACTCATGAGAAACTGCTGCCCTTTTGGGAAATGAAGAATTTATCTTTTTTCCTTAAAAAAGAAAGTCAATGACCAACTTCATGACCATCCATGATGAGTTCGAGTAAACAAATGGTGCGGGAGGGTCATGCTTGTCCTTTGACCCAGAAATCGTTTTGTAGTTCCCATCGAACGGTAGAGAAACCGGAGACATCTACCCTTTTAGTTTCATTGTTTTTCTTTAATTATTAAACAAATCTAATTAAATGTATGTCCTCAACTACCATCAAGCATTCACTATATGTCATTTATGTCCCTGCCCTTTCAAACTCCTCTAGTTTTTAACTTGTACCTAACCATCTTTGATGTTCGCGTGTATCCTTGAAATTGAATGGAACAGCTCATCAATCATGACTTGAAACTAAGATCTAAATCATTGGTTTAGATGAGCTTTATTTCGTTTTAAGAGTCCAATATTATATATATAAATATATACATATATATATGTTATATATATATATATAGAAACTAGGATATGTTCGACACCATCTTGTGCTAGACTCTACTACATGATCATTGTTGTTTGTGCGATCGCATGGACAATGAAAGTCGACTTGCCATCAACACTAGCACGAGGTTTGAGGACATTTAAATATAATTCGAGATAAGTGCTTTGATCAACACTGAATGATTGATCACACGAATGGTGGACATCGTCTCATTAATCACACGGATGATGATAGTGATCAAGTAATACCTAGCACGGGAGATTGTCTAACAAGTCTCTCTCTATATATAGAGAGGCTAGATTTAGAGAATCAACCAAAATAGAGAACCACACAAGAACCGTCATATATATTCTATTTTTGCGATGAATGGTTACGGTAACAAATCAGAAAGCATTTAATGTACATGCAACTTCTAAAAAGTATATAATTTTTTAATTTAAATCTCTATCATTAATCATGCAATGAAATGATCAAGAAGATAGCTTCCTTGTGTTCATTATTTCGGTTGATTCCATAAATCTATATTCTCTCTCTCTATAGTGATTAGATCATATCCTCCATTCATGTTGCCTAAGTAGATTTGCCACTAGCACCAATAAGAAGACAATACAAATGTGTATGCCTGTAATGTAAATATATTTTGATCTAGAGTAGGTTCAAAAACCTTAAAAATAACTTATTAAGTATGTTCAAAAGTTTTATAAAGTTGAGACCACAAACAAACAATAATAAAGTTTTATAAAGTACCTTAAAAATGGTTTATTTATAATGTATATATATACGGTCAAGTGATGAAGTTTTGTTTTGTTTTGTTTTTGTTAGGAGAGGAAGCTGAATCCTAACACATGCACTCTCTGAAGAACTCTCCGCCAACAGCAACAGTGCTAAAACGCTCTGCCATTGAGCTAACGCTCTCAGTACGGAGCGATAGAGTTATTTAACAGTTAGAATTACAGGACTAGCAAAACCTAGATCAGTGAGATGACCTTAGCGTAGTTGCATCCAGTGACGGGTTCAACATACCTGATAATGAAGACTTTGAACAAAACAGTGGAGTGATAGAGTTCAGTGATGAACTAACGTGAGATGAATTTGCAGCCATTTAGGGGGGTACTCTTGGGGATATGTGAGCAGGTCTCTTTTCTCAAAAGGGCAAGGAGTACTTATATAAAGTGTAAAACGAGACAACTCCTTTCTTCTACCTCTCTCTCTCTCTCAAAAAGTTTTGACCTTTCTGACGGTGGCGTGCATGACCCATCCACGACTGAAAGCAATTCTTGTTTGCGTATGAAGGACACGGTATTAGGTTTTTCTCTCAGCCAAAAAGTCAGCCTTCTTAGATGTATGAAAATTGAACTCTCTCTCTCTCTCTCTCTCTCTCTCACAAGAGACACCCACATCAATCTTCATCACATTCATCACCTCCACCATCATCTCTATCTTCACCTTTTCTCACACACAGGTGATATTCCCCACCTCTACATAGAAAACTACCTTTACAAGGTCATTTTCTCTTGAAAAGGATACAACTCATCACAATTTTCATATTAAATTGCTTGGCTTTCTGTCTCTCTCTGGTGCAATTCTGAACCCCAAGACGTTTAGAATAAGAAATCCAACTCTTGTTTTTTTTTCTCTTATCAAAGGATGTGCAGTTTGTATTGGAAGATGGAGAATGATCAAGGTGATCTCTCAGATATACTAAGAGCTAGTGTTCCTACTGCTGCTACTACGTCTGGTTATGACTGGTCTTTTCCGGCAGAAACCATGAATTTCCCGTCAAGAACCGGTGGTCAGATTGAGAATTTCGATGATCTCTTCTGCGGCGGCGCTCGTGATCCCTTGTTACATGAATCTGAGAACACGAATTCGATGTTTTTCCCGGGATCAAATGCTTTGCTGCTCAAGAAGGATAATACCAGTTTTCTGGATAGTAGTCATGGTGATAGTATCACGATGGGTCAGGAGATCAAGCCTAGCCAATTGTTGACAAGGATGCTACAGATCGGTCCCAAGCCTAAAATCTCGATTCCGGCGATCAACTGGTCCCCTTCTTCTCTTTCTCCTAGATCAATCAGGCCTCTGAATGATGATTTGAAGGTGAAATCCATAGGTGAACCTAACGAAAATGAAGGGGTGCAGATGAATTCTCCAAGAAATCCTGGTATTAAGAGGAGGTAACAAAGATCGTTCTCTTTTGTTTCCTTTACCATATCTTTAATTTCTACTGAAATTACACCTGAAATTTAGTTTAATGTCATCAAAATAAAAAGATCTGCTATGACAAAAAAAGAAAATAAAGCAATCTGCTGCAACCAATTGTTAGCAGTTTTCGAAAACTTTGCTTCATTTCAGTTGCTACCATTATAAACATATGGATCATATGGTTATTCTCTCACAAGTACTTCACGCATCAGTTATTTCTCGTGTAATTGATTTTATGATGATAATTGTTGAGTGGGATTTCTTTATTGCATCGGACAGATAGAGATCAGAAAGGAAACCATGCTAGGTTAGCTGCACTTCCTATATTTGATTTTACGAAGCTTTTCACTTTATTTGTTTATATATATACATATATATTTGGGAGAGAGAGACCCTGCCTTTTCTGTGTTTTGTTTGATCTCATCGTCTTTACATTCACTATGAGACAAATGAGTCGATTTGGACCTGTTAGACTTTCTTTCTGCTCTTTCTTAAGAATTTATTGGTTCGTTATGAATTATGATAAAAGGTTTTCTCCATTTCCTTCTATTGGTTAGAAAGAATCAGACAAAGAAGGTTGTGTGCATACCGGCTCCAGCAGCAGCCAATAGCAGATCTACCGGAGAAGTTGTCCCCTCAGATCTATGGGCATGGAGGAAATACGGCCAGAAGCCCATCAAGGGATCTCCTTACCCTAGGTTGGATTCGTAAATCTTTTCATTCTTTCTATATGCGAACCAAAACCATGCCTTCTCCTGCAGTTGGTGTGGTGTTTCATGAACCTTGAGCTCGATCTTGTCTCATATAAGGGGTAAAACTTTCGAAATGCCGCGCTGGGTTTTCTCCGGTCACAAGGCTCGAACTCCAGACCTTTCCTTGAGGGGAGAAAGTGCCGAACCACTTAAACAAACTAACGCATTGGTTTATCATATTAGAATTTCAAAAGCAAGCTTGTTCTTTTCCTAACACTGTTGGAGGCCAGGGAAAGAGAAAAGCGCAAACACCAAAGCTATTAGTTTAAGAAAACTCCAAGATGATTCGATCTATTGAGTTTTTCATTTTTATTTTTCTTCCCTGTTGGTGGAATAATGGCATTTTTGAACAAGTGTCAAGAAAACTTGTTGTGCCACTGTGTGGTTTCGTCTTACTACAGTTTTTGTTAACTATTCTGTGTTTGGTGTACTCGACCTGTTCATATAGAGCCTACCGTTGTCTTTGCTCTCTCTCTCTCTCCCTCTCCAAGGTGAATGGGAAAGTGTTGAAACTGTTCAAGGCAATTGGTAATAGTATACCAAACCAAAATAGAGATTTCCATTAAAAGCAGTAGACAGAAAGAATATGAAACAAATGAAAATAAGGATAATCCACCAAAAGCAATAGAAGAGAGAGAGAGAGAGAGAGAGAGAGAGAGAGAGAGAGAGAGAGAGAGAGAGAGAGAGAGAGAGAGAGAGAGAGAGAGAGAGAGAGAGAGAGAGAGAGAGAGAGTATTAGAGTTGTTTGAAATGTATTTGGTGATGGTATGTTTTGATTGAGTCGGTGCATGGTGTGTTCATTTTTGTATTACAGAGGATACTACAGATGCAGCAGTTCCAAAGGTTGCTCCGCTAGGAAACAAGTCGAGCGGAGCCGGACGGATCCTAACATGTTGGTAATCACCTACACCTCCGAACACAACCATCCATGGCCGACGCAACGAAATGCTCTCGCTGGCTCGACGAGAAATCCGGCATCCAAGGCAGCAGCAGCCTCAAAGGCCTCCCTCCCACTGGCTGATCATACTCCAAATGCTTCAGTAGAGCCAGTGAAGGAGGAAGACGTGTTTAGGGACAATGATGATCAAAATAAGAGTATTGGTGTGAAAGAAGAGATTGGTGACGTAGAAAAGTCTTTGGAGAATATTGATGATAGTGAGATGAGCAGCCATGATTTCCAGCTGAGTTACAGGCCTCTTCCGCTCAATTCCGGCCAGACCGACGATTTCTTCTCGGAGTTGGGGGAGTTGGAGCCGGACCCACTTAGCCTCATCTTTCCTCATGGTTTCAGTGAGGAGAAAACGAATGCAGAATCTGAGAACAAGGGCTTGGATTCCTTCGGTTTCTTTGATTGGTCTGATAATCACAGGTCTTTTTCAGAACCAAGAAGGGGTTTATGACAAGACCATTCACCATCTTCGATTTTTTCAAGCATTTTGGTGGTGCAGTTCCTTCCTGCAAGGTCTTGGCTTCAATCTCCTCTTGAATTATCACATGGAAATGCACATACTTTCTCCTTTTCATATAAATATTTTTATATATTTTCTTTTACTTTTTCTCAAGCCACATACTCAAAGTAAATTAAAAGAGAAAATTTTTAAAAAATGGTGGGATTTGTTTACATGAGAACGGATTTGAGGGGCAGTTGAAAGAGAACACATGGTTTATCCTCTATATTGAGGAAATTGCATTCATCCTCAGTCTATTGTTGCGGAAGATTATAGATCTTGAGGGAGAAAGAGGATGAGGAAAATGATTTCTTTTGTCTATGAATCCTTCAACAATGAAGGATGCATGCATGAACGTATGATCAGATGAAGTTTTTTCTGCACCGAACAGAAGATAAAAGGAAACCAACTCAGTGCCAGATTGATGCTCATACTCATACGATGTGAATGATTGATCCAAAACTTTCTTTGCTTATTTTCTTTTCCTTTTACCATATATATATATGTATGTATATAATTTTTTGGTATTAAATATTGTACCAAACGTGGGGTTTGTACCTATGTTGATGAAGTGCATGACCAAATTTATTGTGTTTTTTTTGGATCACTTGCATGTAATCGTTACTAGAATTTGCTTGGCCCACTTTGGGGGTATTGCTCTTCCAGTCCTAGTTTTCTCACAAGATTCGAACGCGAGACCTCTCTTAATTGGTGAAAGTGCTAAAATCACTTGAACCAACCATTCGTTCATGCGGCAAAGCCAGTTGAGTGAAATTCAGTCGGGTAGGTAAAAATTGAAGCTGCTTCTAATGCTGTTTTAGATTTTGCTTTGCTTTTCTGTTTTTTTTAGATTTCGGGTCAGGTACCCGCACCTCAGGTCACCCTGAATAGGTCTGCTACAGTTTCGGGTTGACCCTGAATAGGTCCAAGAATTGAGTTTGTTTGTGTTTAGATATCGTTTTTCTTTGTTACAAGAGAAGGCCGAAGCCTAACAAACACACCCACACATGCATCCTCTTGGAGTCGAACTCTCCACCAGCAACAATAGTGTAACAATAGTGTTAAAGTGTTCTGCATTGAGCTAACGCTCTCGGTGCTTTGATATCGTATTTGACATCGTTACTTGTTGAGCTTGTACATACACAAGTGCATGTCCATGTGCTTTAACTGGTAAGTTTGATGATGTGCTTTTTGGGAAGAAAGTAAGAAAAGCCATAATGGTGAGTGTGAGTTTGTGCCCAAATGATCATATTGAAGTAGTTTAATTATTGAACTTGCATTTATGCATATATATTGTTATTATGGCATTTAATATTGAGTACGTGACACTTAGTCTTTGATGTTGTTGAGGCACGTATGCTAGCTGTAGTTCTTAATTAAATTTATTACTTCAAAGATAAATATATAGAAGCTTCCTAGTTAAATCTTAATGGATGCTGAATATATAATAAATGTATATTTTTTTTAAAAAAACAGGGTACTTTGGGAGCCATGCAAGATGAAAATCTCATGCACATTTTTGAACCGAAGAAAGAGGAGAGAAATCCGCATCTCGATAATACTTTAAGAGACGTCCAGATGAAAGCCTCATGTAGACATGGACGATTCGGAACCGGTCTAGTAGTTCTAACCAGAATCGGAAACAGGTTGGAACCAAAACTGATGAGACCAGACGTCAAGCTGGGAATCACTTGGTTCGATTCTAGTTCCACCTTTCATGAAACTGGAACCTGGTCAAACCAGAATCAACAATTTGTTTCATATCTTTTAAAAAAATTCAATTTCAATTTTTAAATATTTTCTAGTTTCAAATAGTTTAAGACTCAAACTGGAACCGAAACTAACCCAATCTTAGTTTTATTCCAGTTTCTAGTTCTAAGAAAACCGGAACCGGTCATGTTTGTCCTCACACAGTCTTGAATTAGAGACATAAGTGAGGCACCCACATTCCGGCCACGGCTTTCCCGTTCTATTCTTTTTATTCTAATGCTCGCTTTGGGACTAGCCGTTTCAGCTCCAGCCATTGATTTTTTTATTAGCATTTTTTCTTTTTGGGGTAATATTATTGCTTTCTATTTTCCATTGAAGGCTTAGCATCTTCTTCTAAGGACTCTAACTACTCTTAGCATTACAGGTGGGGTAATAATATTAATACTGAATTATTATTATTACTATTGTTATTATCATCATCATCATCATTGTCATCATCATCTTAATGAATAATACCGATGGTGGTAGTAGGCACAAGGAGCAATCGTTCACCTGTCTAGGGAGTCGACTCACAAGTTGAAGGTCCAGAGTTTGATACCCCCGGAATGCAGCTGACTTCTACCTCCCCACTGTACCAGAAAATAAAAGGTCTTAGGGTTATTCTAGGTAGCCCCTCTTTCTAGCCCTAAAAAGAAAAATAGAACAATATTAAACTCAAAGCTATTAATATTAATAATGATAATTATAATAATCAATAGAAGATAATAGACAAGAATACCAGTTCAAGGGGTTATCCTCTAATTTTCCTATTTATGCAATAGCTCACCCAGGCTAGGGGGTCCCCTCACAAGTTGAGGGTCATGAGATCGATACCCAGGGCATGTATCTGACTCCAGTACCCCACTGTAAAAAAAGAAGAAGCCAAATCATGCTTTCTCCCGCACTAAGTAGGGCCAGTTAACGCTTAGTCACTAAGCGTGGTTGGCTGCAAGCGGCCTTTGCATTTGTTTTGTTGGTAATTCTTTTGAAGTTAGTTTCCCATAATGATTGATTACTGATTATCCGATTGAACGCATTATGGATTAAGATAAAGCATTAGGATGTTGATGTACAACGACACATCCACACCGAAAGATTTCTTAAGAAAGAAAACATATATATATATATATATATATATATATATATAGAGAGAGAGAGAGAGAGAGAGAGAGAGAGAGAGAGAGAATGAGAGCTGCTAGATAACTTTCACTTTGCTTGACGATCATTGATCACATGATCGGTCTCCCCATTCACCTCATATATTATAAGCATTAAATGTTACTGAGGTTTGTTATGTTGACAGTACGATCGCACAAACGTCATCAAAAAGTATGACATGAGAGGTTGTCTAGCAACTCACTATCTCTCTATTTGTGTGTGCGTGTGTATATGTAGAAAAATAGGATGTTGTGCATTCAAGGTTACAAATTTGAAGCTTGTAAGGTTTGTTGGTAACTTTTTTAAACTTAGTTTTTTCTGATAATGATTTGTTATTGCTTATCCGATTGAATGAATTATAAATTAAGATAAATCATTAGGATGTTCGACACACAACAGGCTGTAACGAACGCATCCACACTTAAAAATTTCTTAGGAAAAGAAAACATAACATAACAACAACAAGCTAATCTCTCTATTTATATATATTTATATATATAAGAAAATAAGATCTCGCTCACCATTCACGTTGTTCACTCATGCAAGATCATTATTTTTCATAGTACAATTTTGAAGATTGTAAGAATATTTAAAAAATGATGAAGGACAATTTTATTATTTTTCAAAGTCCAATTATGCTCGTGCTACTGGAAAGCAAATGTGGGCTGCTAGTCACTCTCTCTCTCTTTATATATATATATATATATATATATATATATATAACTCTCTCTCTCAAACACGCACACAAATGCATACATAAATAATACTTTGAGTTTTACCCCAAAGTAGGCTGACCCAGTTCGAACCGGATTAGGTGGGGGCTTTGGGGGCTTTCGGGTACAGGCCGTTTAGACGGGAAAGTAAAAACTTTGAACTTTATAGAAAGTTTAGTGGCGGGATCCTAGTGCAATCTTCTTTCTCCTTTAAGAATAAACTATGCCGCAAGAAAACCTTCTCAAGAAACACGCACTCCCCCATATATATATACAAATATAAAGAGAGAGGGTATATGCTTAATCCCATCAATATTGACATCTGTTCCAACATGTTTACCGTATAACATGATGATTTGAATTAAAAAAGTCAATTGTATGCGTATCATTGTAATTTCCGTACTTCGTATTAATGTACAATTATATCAGTATTTTTTTAATTCAAATATCTACTATTAATCATGTTGATCAAACAATATAGATATTTGAGCATATATATATATATAGAAAGAGAAGAGCATGTTCACTAGAGTACTATATAATTTAATGAATCATTAAAAAAAAGGTGGAATGCCGCGTAGCCAAAACTAACCATATACGCTTATTAATCTCTACTCGAAAGATGTAGGTATTAATCTTTTAACTTATTTTTATTTAACATATTGGATTTAATAATTACTTAAAGATATATTTCTATGTTGTTGGCTTATAAATCACTCTAGTCTACACAGCCAAAGGAAAAAAGCGTCACTGATTCTACGCATTGCAGCATTTCAAGCATATCCGTGCAGATCTCTCTCTGTGTCTGTGTAGCTACCTAGCTACACACACACACACACACACATATATATTAGACAGAGAGATATGAGGGCCTTTACGCAAACTTTTGTTAAATTTGTTGGACTTTGCCTTTGCTGTTCACCATCAGGCATCAAAATCCATATAGATGCAACAACAACACAACCACCGGCTCTGCCAACCAGGTGGTTGTGCAACCGATCACTCCGACGCACAGTGGCCGACCTAAAACCAACCGATCACATCAATACTTAGATCGATGATCTCATACCAAACCACATCCAAATCCAAGTAGGGAAGTTGGACCCATGACCAATTTTAAGTCCATGATTAAATAATGGAAATCTGGTTATGGTTCTGAGTACTGGTGGATCTACATTGAGCCAAGGCAGTGGATCCGGCATTAGGAAATTGAGAGAAAGTATAGCCGATGGTTGAATGTATGGCCTAAAAATAACTGAACCATTTCAGTTTGATTCGGTTCTGAACCATGGTCCTACTTAACAGAATTGCAACAAGACTGTTTTAGTTCCAAATCAGGAACGACCGTCCATCTTCCTCCTTCCTTTCTCACTGTGTGGTCATACCTAACGTCTCTTGCACCTAACATTCCACACAGTTTCATCACCAAACTTTTTTCACTTGGTCAACCACAAACAAAGGAGGAAAAGAGAAGGACAAATAGGTTTTAGATTCTATC
Source organism: Brasenia schreberi (assembly GCA_036023115.1). Classification (NCBI taxonomy): domain Eukaryota; kingdom Viridiplantae; phylum Streptophyta; class Magnoliopsida; order Nymphaeales; family Cabombaceae; genus Brasenia; species Brasenia schreberi. The sequence continues at coordinate 15,389,507 of JAYKKT010000065.1, read as the reverse complement.
TGTCTTTGAGAAAAGATGGTCAGGGAATTGGAGATTAAGGGTTTCCCAACTCGAATTACTGTAGACAGATTTGAAGAACTCGTAGCAGTCTTTGACAATGTTGCTGAATACCTTGATATAGCAGTGCTTGCCTTTTCATCTGCCATGGCCTTCATATTCAACCCATAAGACGCGGAATCCTGCTGAGAGTTCTTCAGTCTTTAGGGTATTGGATAGAGAAAATGGAGACGTCGAAGAGGGAAGAAACAGACAGAGAGAAGGTGAGGCCAAGAGAAGGTGGAGGAAAGGTTTGCTGCTTTGATATTTTAGGGTTTCAGTTTTCACGGTACCAAGTGCAGATTTTATGAACTTATAAAATATTAATTATTAAACTTATATATAAGTTACAAACTCAGTATATTATATATATACATTAGTTTTTGTGATTCGGTTCTAACAGTAACCACCTCTCTTTTTTTTAACCGAACTGAGCCAAACTGCTCGACATATAGAGCCGAGCAATACTTTAGCATAAAGTCAGCCTTATCAAAATTGTTGCTCCGGTTCATCTGAAAAATTTCCGGCTTCTCTTAAACAGCTTTCCTTTCACATGGTAAATCCAAGGAAACATTGTAGGTACAAACATGAAGCATCTTAAACGTTAGACATGGTGGGTATTGAACTTGCTTAATGGTTCGAATCGGAATCAAACCGTATCCAAAACTGATGCCACCTCACGGGACCTCGAATTGCAACTGAAACAGGGACCCCACTTGGTTTACTTTGGTTTCCACCTCCCATGGCGTTAGTATGGGACCGGAACTGCAACCAGAATTGGCAGTTCCAACCCGTTTCGGTCCAATTTCATAAGTTTTTTTCCTCTGAAATTTTATTTTTTGCAGTTTTTGGCTCATACCAAAACCATAACAAGATTGCAAATGGTACCCACTTTAGTTATGGTTCATGATTCTTACCCAGTTTGTCCAAATATAGTCCAGCTTGTTATCGGAGAGTTGGGAGTGAAGAAAAGAGAGACAGAGATTGGCAAAAGAACACACACACACACACACACACACACACACACACACACACATATATATATGGTTGGTGTAGTTTATTGATACGAGTATTTTTTATTTTTTAAATTCAAAGATGAATGATTGATATTTTGTTGAATTTGTTAGCATCTAGGTGTGTAGGTGTGTTAACATATACAAGGTTTTCTCTCTCTCTCTCTCTCTCGATTTATCTATCTATCTATATGTATATATTATAGAGAGTGGAGTTAGTACATGCTAGCACACTTCGGTGCTAGCAAATTCAAACAAATCTCAATTGTCTATCTTTGATATATTAAAATTTACATATAAAAAATAAAAGTATGTGTATTTCTTGTAAGTATACGTTATTTATATAGATACTTTTACTTTTAAATTTTAAATTTCAATCATACATAAACAAATATATATATATATATATATATATATATATATATATATATATATATATATATATATACATTGGTATATGCTAGCACCTAAATGTGCTAGCAAATTCAAACAAATCTCAATCATCCATCTTTGGTGATAGATAATTGAGATTTGAAAGTTAAAAAACAAAAATGCCCATGTGAATAAAGTGTACTTCTTACTTTATAGATTCAAATCTATATCATTCATTAATAATGATAAATTATTGAGATTTGTTTGGATTTGCTAGACATACCATTGTCTCATATGTTGTGCCTAACATGAAAATTTTGCTTAGGCAGCACTATACGAGTCGTAAAGAATGACTCCATGTCTACTAGGATGGCCTTCATGAGTATTATAGCCATATCAATCTGTGCCATACATGCCCGAGTCACACACGACTTATGACACGAAAAGTAGCTCCATAGCCGACGAGGTTTCTCCCTCTATACAACACACCATCATAAGGAGATACATAGAGGAGGATAGATTTATTCAAAGTGAGCAACTTAAAATCCAAAAACTCATAAATTTATTTAAATAACATATCTAAAAAACAACCCAATTCACAATATCAAAGTAGGGATGTTCATGGGGTGGGGAGGCCGGAGATGAAGTCCCTGCCCCCATCCCATTTCAGAGAACCCTGCTTTATCCTCATGATAGGATTAAAATAAACTCCATCTCTGTCCTCGTGTTTCCATGGGTCTCCATGAGGACCCATCGGGGAAAAGAGTGGCGTTCAAACATGCATTAGAGTTCACTTTTACATATAAAATGAAATCCTAATTTATAAAAAATGTATCTAAATTCAAACATATTATTACATATGAAATGTAGGGAATAACGATGAGTTCACGAATTAAAAAAAAGTAATACTTTCTTTTATTTATTTTCTCATATAGTTTGTTTTATTTTTAGATGGACCTAATTTTCTATAATCAATGGGAGGTATCCAAGGCAAAAGAACAAGCTCACAAGCCTCGATAAAGCACAAATGTATGCTAAAATCAGTGAAACAGTTCTTAGCAACTAGCGTGATCCCACAAGAAGAAAAAACTTCAATCAAAATGCTCAACGATACAACCCTCAATGCAAGGAAACCACACAAACAATCATTTAATTGTCTCAATAAAGCACCAAAAAGTCATAAAACAATAGCTATATCAGAATCACCTCAATAAGCAATCTTTGAATTGTCTCAATAAAGCACTTAAATAAAAGTAATGAATCCCAAAATTAGGATCCAAACCACACAAAAAGATCTGGGCCCAATCCAACACATAGCTTGAGCCTTCAAACCTTATCTGAAACCAAAATAGATTGGAACTATATTCCAACTATATGGATGATCTTGCCGGTGAGCAAACTAAAGCATTTATCTTCTAGTGTGTACTTTGAGAGTATATACTGTTGACTCTATTTATTTATTTATATAATAATGTTGAATCTATTTATTTATTCATGATAAAGATAACACCTTGCTCATATTGTCTCTGACATCGTTTAGAATCATCTCATCAATAATCTTATGACGACGATACCTCAAAATACCCTATTTATTACCAAGCCCTGACCGTGACGGGGCCAGTGCGGGTTAGATTCGGGTCAAACTCGGTCGGTCCACTGGGTACACCTAGGAAGAGGTCCATATGGGTTGGTCTCTCTACCCATTACCGCCCCGCGAAACTCCTTACGTTTTTGGCGTCTGTGTTGTTTCAAACTCTATCGCCAGAGGCCCAGAGTCCAGAGGGAGAAGAAGAGGCACGAGAAGAGAAATGGCGCTCCCATCTTCTTCCTTCAGTAGGTTTCTTTCTGAAAATGGATTCCTTCCACGGGAAGTCCTTTTTTTCTGAAGCTTCGTTTCGGATTCCGGAGGCTTTCTTCCGGTGGGAAGATCAGCATGAGCTTGAGAGCAGGCATTGTCGGCCTCCCCAACGTCGGAAAATCCACCCTTTCCAACTCCGTGGTGAGTGTACTTTTTTCCTTCTTTTGTATTTTGGTGTCTGGTATTACCTTAGTTCGAAAACTTTGTGTTGTGTTTTGAGTGGTTCAGAATCGTTTTATATTGGCCCTTGAAGTTCCTATTTGTTGGTGTCATTTAGTCTGTAATTTTGGTGTCTGAATTTGATTTGGAGGGGAGGAATGCGATTTCTAATGTTGGTACTGAGTTGTTACTCGTGGTTTTGCTTCTGCAGAGTTCTCGTGATTAAGAATCTTTGTTTTCCTCTCAATTGTACCCGGTTGTTGATTTCGGAGATCTTAGATCATGCACTTTTAGGTGTTCTTTAGGGTATGAATGTTTTCTTCTTGAGCTTAATCAATTTTTGTGTGGGGAATGTGTTTGAGTTTTCGTTTTTTGAGCCACTAAATTTGTACTTAACGAGTTGGTTGGAAAACTTGCAGAATATTTAGTGTCATTAATTGAACAGGAATGGATGGATCTGAGCTTGTTGGCTCGTGCCGTTCAAATGAAGAAATTATGACCTGACATGTTTACTGTGCTTAAGTACATTATACGTGATTTTTGCTCTATAGTAGTATGATGTCCATGCTCAAGAATCTGTTCCACGTGCTATGTTATCGATACCATGATGCATCAATCGGTATCTCCATGCTATTGGCTATAATGGACCATTTAAGCTATAACAGTCACCATTTGGAAGGGTTGATGACCTTTCACCGTTTACTGTCATGGTGGACAGTAAATGATGCCCCTTTTTTTATTCTCAATCTTTGAACTATCGGAACCTTTTTATGTTTCTTTGTTATAATGCTCTGAAACCTAGATCTTTTATTAGAATTGTTATGCGTCTCTGTATGTTTTATCATTTTAGAATGTGCTTTGTAACCCTAGAATGTTATACACTAGTTCTATTGGATGGTTAGTGCACATTCTATTGATGATAAATCATGTAACGGGTGTCTCTGGGTTTGGATTTTTCTGGATTTCTTAATTTGAATAATGTTTTAATTGTAAAATGCAATGTTATGTGCTATGTTACTTAAGATGACTCACATCAGGAGAAACAGTAGGATACTTACACCAATTATATATTACATTTGCAGGTTGAGAATGGGAAAGCTCAAGCTGCGAATTTTCCATTTTGCACAATTGAACCCAATGTAGGAATTGTTGCAGTACCGGATCCATGTCTTCATGTGCTGTCCGCTTTGAATAAATCTCAACGTGCTGTTCCAGCATCCATAGAATTCGTGGATATTGCGGGGCTTGTGAAAGGAGCCAGTCAAGGGGAGGTGACAATCTGCATAGTCATTTACAGGTTTAGAAGTTTTGCTTTCATATTGTGTTTCAGGGCAAATGATTTTGAAAAGTTTTTCCTGCTCCTAATTATATTTCCAAAAAGTTTAACCTGGTCTTTCATCAAACATGAGTCCTTTTATGTTCTTGCAATTCATAATAGTTACTATCTGAGAGCAGTTTACAGTCTAAATTAAAGACAAACGATTGGCGTGAAATAAGAAAAGGGTGCATCTGACTAAAATATGTTTCGAAATTCTCCTCACATTCCCATATTTGTTTCTGTGTCGCATCTAATTTCTTTAATGCATTCTGTTTCATCTTATATGGTGGTTCCAGTTGAAGGCGCTATTTGACTGGTTGGAGTTTATGTACCATATGGCCTAGTCTCTTGGTTAAGAGACAATGAACCTAACCATGATCACCTATGATCACTTCGATGGGACCAGAATTTTTTTATGAATCCAGAAATTATTTATGTCCATTACATGGAAAATTTGTATGTCACTGTGGTTTGTGATTACCATAATAAAGCTGACACATCCGTGAATACAAAACGAGTGTTGTTCGATGCGTATCGTATCTTGTAATATTTTTTATAGTTGTTGGTGTGTGTGCCCATACACATGCATATCAATTGCATGTTTGTTTGTGATTTGTGTTAATGAGCCAGTACAAATTCGTCTTCAATGAGTAATTTCTTAAAGCTTGTTGCTTATCTGCATCATAGCAATACTTCACTTTTAATCCCAATAAAAGATGCATGAGAAGGATAAGCTTGCTGCTTGCTCGTGCTAGATGGGTTTATCCATGCGACTGGAGTAATATTTTCAGTTGCATGTTACTTCTCCAATTATTACTTTTTTTAGAATTTTTTCTTTAATTTATTTTGTTGCATTCATTAAAAAAACAATTAAATTGCGGCTAAAAATTGTTTAAATCTTCTCCTATATATTGTTGAGAGAGGGAATTATCCACTTCTCTTTTATCCATTCATTCTAGTTCGCATTGAACAAATGATAGCATCTTAACCCAGGACCATCCAGATCGCTAGTGGAAGCTAGAGCCTAACAGGGGTCCCTTGGTTCGGTTCCAGTTCCACCTTTAATGGAATCGAAACTGGAACTGGAGCTGAAAGTGCAGAACCAGTGGTTTGAATTCCAAATTCCCACCTTTGTTTCGTGTGTTTCGAATGAAACTAGAACCAAATTGAAACACGACCCAAAATATCGAAACAAGAATTGGAGGTGCATGGGTTCATTTAGTTCAAATGAAATCAGAACCATCTGCTTGGAACCCTGGTAATGGTTTACCGGAACTGGCTAGGTCTAATCCCACTTACCTGACACACACACACACACACATATTGCTGAGTAAATTGCTTCCATACAATTGGACCTACCATGTTTAATGTGTGACTCTTTCTATCTCTGATGTGTGCATCCTGATTAATTGAGTAGGAACAACCTTCTGTGTATGTATATTATACCTACATAGGAGCGAGGTAGAGAAAACATGATAAATGTTGACACCCATTTGTGTCCAAAATCTTTAAAGATCTCAACCGTTTGATCATTTACATCAACGGTTAAGTTATAAATTAAAAAGTAAAAAGCTATACTTTTTATAGAGTACATTTAATTTACCTAGTATTGCTTTGTATTTTCCTTAAAGATCTCAATGATTGATCTTAACTATAAAATTATTGAGATCTTAAAGTAGATTTGAACATAAATGATTATGTGCATGGACTATGCTCTCTTTCTCTTTATATATATATATATAAAGAGCCTAGTCCATACCCATTCATACTAAAATCTTCTTAAAAATCTCAACAAAATAATATCAAGTGTATTTAATGCATTTTCACAAATTACTAGGTATTTTATGACTTTTTAAATTTAATTTTTCGTTAATTTCATCAATCAACCCATTTAAATCTTTAAGGATGTTTGAATACGAAAGGGTTGTACCTGAAACACTTTCAAACTTTTGCGGATGTTTGAGTATTGAAGGGTTGTGCACATTTACTTCCCTCTCTTTCTCTCTCTCTCTCTCTCTCTCTCTCTATCTATCTATCTATCTATCTATCTATATATATATATCCAAAGTAACTGCGTTTCACAGAAATGTCTGTACTAGCAAAATTATGAGCATAGCACCATTATCGAATGCTCCACGTACTATACTGCCAGTCAATGCAATGTCCTTGCCTTAGCGAGCACCTGCACGTGCATACGACCACCCCCATATGCAAAAGCACGGATACAAAATCTGAAGGCAGATTTCACACGCCAGCGGTACATCTAAATCTAAGCCACCCTTTCGGTGGGTTTTACAAAAACAAAAAATCACAGCCGTTGATATGTGCAAGATGATAGATGCTAATCGACACATGCAGCCACCCTTTCGGTGGGTTTTACAAAAACAAAAAATCACAGCCGTTGATATGTGCAAGATGATAGATGCTAATCGACACATGCAGATGAGCAACTCGTAGGAGAACCAAGCCGCTCCTGTTTCAGCTCAGCTCAGCTCGGCTGGTGGTGAGCTCGTTCGACCCAAGTGAGCCCACTATTTGTGTAAGGCTTTCGTAATGCCGGTTTTCTCTGTTCCCAAAATGCGAACTTGCGACCTTGCTCATGTGAACGAGCGCCATACCAGTTGAACCAACCTGAAGTTATAGAGTTTTAGGTACATTTTTTCTTCAAGCTGTTTAATGTGAGTAGTGCCTGTGTGCGTGCGTGCGTACACACACATATACCGTGTGTGTGCTAGAAAAGATGTTAACCCACAAAGACTAAATGGTCTAATCTTTTAATTTTGCAAGAAATTATAAAATATAAAATTTTGGCTTAAGTTGTAACTAAAGTATTCAATTTCTGCCTTAAAGTTATATGTCAAAAATTAGAATACATCAACTTTAACAAGCAGCTCGCAATCAGCTCATCTAACTCTTTTCATGTTTGGTTCATGTTTGGCTCAGCTTGAATGAGCCTAACTTCGACAAAGATCGAGCTAACAAATGAGCCATGAGCAGCTCCTGTTCGGTTCGTTCGGCTCATTTACCGCCCCTGCCTCTGGGTCTTAAGTCCCCAGATCAGATGTGCCTCTGACCTGATCCACACTCAGACAAGCAAGAGGAGAGGGCGAACACATAGTGACAAGATGTGCAAGCGTGCAAAAGATTGCCATGCACCATGTTAAAGGAGGCAAGGATCCAAAAGGCCCATAATGTGGGGGAGCCCTGCCCCCCAACACACACATACACACACACACACACACTATATGTGTGTGTGAGTTTGGATCTTACTGCCACTCTGCCTTCAATAATGGATTTACACTGACCCTTTCAATTATCAAGGATCAGGACTCTCGACTCATGTGAAGGCGGATCACGAGTTCGACTTGCGGGGTGTGCATACCCGTCTTGTAATTGAAACCTTTCATTCTTTAAGCCCCCACAATCTCGGCTAGACACATCTAGTTTAGGTTTGCCCGAAACTTGGAACCAGTATCGAACCACTCCGAGGCCAGTTCCGGTTACAGTCTTGGATCTATCGGTTTGGGACAACTCTGAAATATATTGTAATAAAAAAAAACAACCATCAGCAACCATGGGAGCACCCTGTCATTGAGCTAACGCTCTTAATTGGGTTCAAATTGTTTTGAAAACACTTTTAAAGCATAGCAGGTTCTAGGCGGTTTGAAACTCCTGATTCCGATTGCCACCGGTTCTGCAAGTGGTTCTGTTTCGGTTTGAACTGGCCGTGTCTGATCTCGGCTACCATAAATTATCAAATTGTTTTAAAAACCAATGTAGATTATCATATAGAGGCCACGTCAAATTAAGGTGGGTGGTACATCCTTAATCCTCATGAGAATCTCCGCCTGGTTCAGAGCTATGAAATTGATCCCACACCCACCACTGCACAGACAATATCGAGGTTCCAGTAGCTTCCCCTTCCGATCGATAGGAAGGAGGCAGAAAACCGATTCATCAACCAAACCGGCCGTGAGAAGTCGATAGCTACCTCGACCTTGACCTGAACCTAACCTCCCCCAGACCTAACAGAGTCGATGTTTGGGACCAAAAGAATACGTCAATTTGTTATTTAGGTCGAGCACACATGATCTAACTAATGTATAGAGTTGAGCATGGTTTATCAAAACTTATATGAAAATAAATCCCAGCCAATTTATCAAAAGAATAATCTCTATAATTTCAATGCATTATACAAAGCAAGAAAATTGATTTTTGTGTATTTTTCACATTTTTACTACATGATCTAGGTACACTTTTCTCATGTTAAACCCGAGAGTGACGACACAGACCAGGCCATAAATTGGTGACCCGCCGATGTCTACTAATCGCCGGTCAGTCATACAGCCTGACCCATTTAAGCACAACAAAATTAAAGTAAGACCTGCACTAGACAAAAAGCTCGGATCGAATCGGACCAGAAACCCGTACTGTTCGAGTTCAACATGAAGATATTCTACTTAATTAGCTTAAATGATTGCTAATTAACTTACATGTCTTAATCATTTCTTAAGTAGTTCTTGATCCTTTGTCTCCTCACAAGTTAGCTTTCTGTCATTTACCAAATAATAAATGCGGAATGCAAGTGGATCACAATTTTGTTGCCAATCCCCATTAGTGTTGTGAGAATCAAATCGGAACTGCGGAAAATTTGAGACGGTTCGGATTAACACGAGTTTTTTTATTGTACCAATTCCGCTGTTTTCTCCCTAAACTTTAAAATTAAATAATTACTGTTGATAATTTTGTAAATCATTCCTTCATTCCCTTAATTTTACCTACCCGATTTGGTTTTACAGAGCGAATTACCAGAAGCAGCTTCACTTCGTTCAGGCTATGAATCGTTTTGGAAATCGACTCGGTTTGGTAACCGATTCTACCGACATTGATCCCTCCATATACTGAACTGAGGGTGTGGTCCCTTGCTATGTTGGTTAGAGACAAGACGTGACAACCACCACAACCGAACAAGAAAGCAAAATTTTATATGAAGGTTGCTCACTGGCATTTACTCCTAAGCCAGGACCCTCTGTGTGTGTGTGAGGTTGAAGATGAAAAAGATGAGCAAGATAATGAAGAAATGGAAGAGTTTCTCCAAGCTAGGAAGAACTTTGTCATGCAGCAGCGTTGGTTCAAAGCCTGAGAGGGATGAATTGTGGGAGGAAAGAGCATATGGTGACGAGGGGAGAGAAGTTGTGTTTGTGGGTAGCTCAAGGAAGCGGTACGCCGTCAGTTCCAAGCACTTGACTCACCCTTTACTGAACGCATTGATCAACAGATCCCCGCAGAATGCCGACGGCATCACCGTCCAGTGCGAGGTCGTCTTGTTCGATCATCTCCTGTGGATGCTAGAGAATGCTGATCCTGATTCAGCCGACTCCATGGAAGATTTGGTAGAGCTCTATGCATGTTGTTAGACATGCCAAAATTTTCTTTCACAATTTGGATTAACCGATTCAAACTCCTAATAAGAATGTTCTCAAGTTTCTTAGTTATTTCATACGAGAGCTAATTGTTTTCTAGCTTTATCTTCCTAAACATGATTATTAGTAATATGATCAATACACACGCGCAAACACACACACACACATATGTATATAAATATAATTTTTGTAGGTTTCATTGGAGGATTGATGGTAGTGTAGAATGGGGCTGAAAAGTGTGTTCATTGGGGGGGATATAGTGCTCATTTAAGTGTTTTATATTATTTTAAAATTTTGGGTTTAAATTTTAGGTGCACCGAACATAAGCACGGGTGGTGAAAGGTGGTAATCTACCCTGTTGTAAATGAAGATGTATACTAACGGAAACAAGTTAGGTGAATGCAATAATTTATTTTCTTGACTTGATTTGGCAGGCAGACGCAAATTGGACTAACCCAGCCCACTTTTAAGTCTCTCTCTCTCTCTCTCTCTCTCTCTCTCTCTCTCTCTCTCTCCTATAAGCTTGTTTAGTTAATTGTATGAAGCATTATATACATGGATGCTAGACAACCATGTTAACCAAGCGAATTGGGTGGCTTTGATGCAATCAAATGATTAAATCTCTCAATTTATAAGTAACTTGCATGAAAAATAAATTTTAACTCGATTTATAACCAAGAAATAAATTTTGTGTAAAAATTATAAGATGAAAATTTATTTAACCTTGATGAACAGCTGATGTTCAGCTCATCTAACTTAGGTCGTTCTTCGTTCATGTTCGACTTGGTTCATCTGAACTAACCAACAAAAAGAACTATACCTTTCCCAATGCTAAATGGGATTGGCTACATGAATTCTTTGTTTTCATAGAGCTCGATCACTCATCTCAACTAGCCAAACATGAACAAAATCTTGAGTTGTTAAATAAGCTATCAACAGTTGATCTGGGGTTTGTTCAGCTTGTTTACCAGCACTATCTACACATGCATACATAAATCGTTCTTTTCTCACCTTTTGAAAACCTTAATTTTGTTCCTTTTTTTCTTATTTTCTTGCTTAAATCTTGGATCTCCTTTTCTTTCGTTTATTTCATTTAAAGTGAAATAGTTTATGCTAAAAGCTCGATCATGGCTTTGGTAAGACCAACCCTTTCCCATAACCATAAGTTACAATATAGGTCCCATTGGAAGTAACTTCGTGTTCAATTGCTTTTCTTTTCTTTTTTGTTTACCAGGGAAACGAAACCCTTACACACCCATGCAATTGCCGAATTGAACTTGCTACCACAACATAGGAGTTAGAGAAACATGTCACAAGAGCTAACACTAAGGGTGCTAAACTCTCTCTCTCTCATATATATATATATATATATATATATATATATAGAGAGAGAGAGAGAGAGAGATTGAAATTAATATATAAGCATGCTCGTTCATGCTCAAATCTACTTAAAGATCTTTATTTTTTTTTATTGGTATGATCAATGATGAAAATTTGAATTTAAAAGTAAACAACACAATTGTATATTAAATATTTTTTAAATTCAAATCTCCATCATTCATCATTAAAAGATGAAGATCTTTTAAGTGGATTTAAGCATGAATGTGTGCATGAACTATGGTCTCTCTCTATATTTACAGTGTCTTCTTTTTTCTGGGTCAAGAATAAGACTGAATGGAAGTCATAAAGTATAGGGGACCCTGAGTGCTAGCTCAACTGGTAGGGCGTCCTTGCTGTGGGTGGGGAGTTCGAGCCCCGGGGGTGCATGTGCTTCAGCCTCCCCTTTAACCAAAAACGAAGAAAATGAGAAAGCGTAAAAGCAGGATAACATTATCCCAAAGATGTTATAACTGTAAGTCCCTCAACTGGGCTCCTTTGGAAAAACAAACAAACAAACTCGTGTACAATAAAATCTACACGGACAGTCCTTTTTCTTGTTAAAAATGAAATGGCATTTACATACACCTTTTTTGTTTTTGGTGTAATGGGGAGGCTAAACCCAGTTGTTCGCCATGGGTATAGAGCTCACGACCTTCAACTTGTGAGTTGACACCTCATGCCTGATGAAACATTGCTTTTTGTGCTATTCACATACATCTTTAATGATAAATTAAGTCGCCATGTTCTTCATTTAAAAGGTGGCATTAACTTTTGTTGAAAAATGCACCCAAAGCATTAGTTCAATGGTCAGACACTTTACCGCCGTTGCCCCTAGTGGGGACTTCGACTCTCAGAGGGTGCATGAGTGTTAGGCTTTGGCCTACTCTTATAACCCCAAAACACTTCTCTTAATAATAAATAATAATTTTTTAAATTAAAGGAAAAATATGGTCTTTGAAGTACATCAATAACAAAAAGAAAATAGTGCTATTCTTAGTTCTAGGGAAAGGTGGAGGATCAGCATGTCTAATTTGCAGGTATTGATTTAGATTTATTTTCTTTCTCGAGCTGATCAAGCTCAACCATGGCCCTATTCAAGCTGGAACCAAGTGCATGTGATCAAGTAAAACCATTAGCTCAATGGCAGGGTGCCTTGGTGGTGTCGCTGCTGGTGGAGAGTTCAACTCCCAGGGGGTGCATGCGTGGGTGTAAGTGTTAGGCTTCAGCCTCCTTTCGTAAAAAAAGGAAAAAAGGGGTTTTCTTACACAAGAAAAGCACACCCAATTGAGTTAGTGTATGAAATGCTTGGTTTTGGATTGGATAAGGAGCCCCGACTCGACTCGGTCGAACCTTTAAGTGAAAGGTTATAAGTTCAATATCCTGTGGGTGCACTTCTGGAAGGGTTCTAGCACAAACCCAGCTTGCCAAACACACAAAAAAAAAGTGGGTATTTGGTCCTTGCTTGAGATCAAATCGGGTTAGATTCATCCCTGGCTGTTCATCTCATCTGGTTGAAAGGGATAATGTGCTATTGGGTATAACCCGATCGTTTGCTGTCCTTGCCTTCTTGTAACATTTTGGCAAAAAGTTGCATTAATGATACACTAAAAATGAATGAAAGATTAAAATAAATATAGAATACAACTATATAAAATATTAAATTGTAAGAAGGATGTTATTACGGTCATACTACTTAAAAGCAATTAATGAACATGAGTAGATACTAGTGAGCAAGATCCAATTTTATTTATTTGAGAACTTTTGTTATTTAAATTCAAATTTGATGAATGATTGAGATTTGTTTGGATTTGCTACATACACATTATTATATTTGTCAATCCGGGCATTGGACTTCATGTCCTAGATGCAATCTGGTTTCAATTATTATTCTAACTCATATGACTTTCTCACATAATTTCTGTAATTTTAGTGAAATCTGATAAATGAGAATCAAATTTGTTGATATTCGACATGATATCCTAATATCCATTGATTGGTCAGGCACGAAAATGATCTGTTCTTGCACGACCATGGGCATTGCACCTTTGTTTTGCAAATTTTCTGACTTTATTAAGAAACACATTTGATGCAAAGTGAGCCAACCTAGTTCAAACAACATTTCTTATCGGCTTCATGATTTAGACTAGGAATGTTCATGTGGCCGGACGGGGCAGGCTGAAGGTCTCCATCTTCCTTCCTGTTTTGAAACCAACTGCTCGTCTCTGATCGTATCCCATGACAAGGACGGAAATTCCCCTAATTGCCCATCCCCGCATCTCTTGCGGGTCCCACAGAAACTCATCCTTTTTTCTCCATCTTCTTGATCATTCAAGTAGCAAAATTAAGTCTTAAAATGCATTTTCAAAATATATGAGCAATCCAAATCAAATATAAAATAATAGTTGAATATAAAATAATAGTTGAACTATACCAAATATCATTGTTCTTCATCATCAACCAAACCAAAGTTTTCATAAATACACATATAAATGCATCAAAATAGAGAAACAAGTATAAATACTTAATCTCTGTGAAAAGTTGTAGCTAATACAATATAGAAAAATAGATCATCTCATCTTTCCAAGAACAACTAACAACCAAAAAGTACAAGATTTCATATTTCACCCATAAATGGCACTCAAGCAACATCAAAGTCTCATCACAAATACAAAACATGACCAACAAAGAAAAATCAAGAAATGTCAAGGCATATCTTTTCATCATCTTCGCTTTTGGCTTCTAGAAGGTTATGCAACTTATAGCAAAATAATATTTAAGTTAAAATATGATAAGAAATCTTCTTTATAAGAGTAAAAAAAATTGAACTTAGGTAATAGTTAACTAAAAATTATTTCTATCATCATCAACATCCTCGTTACTAATACATGGAGGCGCACAACAATGCATTGATAAAAGTTCACCTGCACATTTATAAAACAATGCACTTGAAATAATATAAGTGTATAAAAATTTCAAATCAAAAGTGTTGTGTATTTAAAACTGTCAATACTTTTTTATCTTGCCACAACCAATTCTAAGTACACATCAAAGGTTCATAATCAGTGTTTATTTTAACAAATAAATCATAGTATCTAACATGTCAATCTCTCCTCCATCTCAACAAACTTTTGAATTTGATTTGTTCCTAAGTTGTTCCTCCTCATCATAAAAACATAATCAACCTCACATGTATTTCTTTCATCATCGTCTCTTACCTTATATTCTTCCAACAAGTAATAACAATAGTCTCAAATTCTATCACCTTCATTCTCAGTCTTATCATCACCATAAATCAACTTGAAGTTAAATTACAAAAACTCCATCTTTTATCTAGGATATACTAGAAATTTCATTAATAACATCCCAATACTGTTTTAACTTTTTTAATCATTCATGTTGTAATATTACTATTCAAAAGATATGAACCGTTGATCTGCTTTAACAACTAAAGATTTAACAAACATGAGGAAATTACAAATTAGTCACCCTTAGCTGCATGCGTGTCCTCGAATCTAATTTCAGAGGGCAGGGAGTTGGGAATATTATCGAAAGCTGTTGGATGAGCATCTTATAATTGGGATGTTATCAAAATTACAAATTATGTAATTTTGTGTATTTCAGACATTTTGTCCTATTTATACATATATTGGAATGCTGTAAAACAAATTCTGAATCCCCTTTGAGAATTATATATATATATATATATATATATATATATATATATATATATAGAGAGAGAGAGAGAGAGAGAGAGAGAGAGACGATGGTCCATACACACTTACACATGATCAAATCTACTTAAAAAACTCAATCATTCGATCATTGAGACGAGTGATTGAGATTTTTAACTAAAATGCAAAACAGTAAGAGTAACATGTTAAATGCATCCTGCAAAAAGTATAATAGTGCATTCTTCTTTTTCAATTTAAAACTTAGCTATTGACCGTAAAGATTAAATTGTTGATATTTTGAAGAATGTTTTGGGTACAAATGGGTGTGCACATTTACCTATATATATATATATATATATATATATATATATATATATATATATATATATATATATATATATATAGAGAGAGAGAGAGAGAGAGAGAGAGAGAGAGAAAAAACATGATAAAATATGTATACTCATCTATGCTCAAACCCACTTAAATATCTCCGTCATGATAAAATACGTATACTCATCTATGCTAATATATATATATATATATATAGAGAGAGAGAGAGAGAGAGAGAACATGATAAAATACGTATACTCATCTATGCTCAAACCCACTTAAATATCTCCGTCATTTCATCCGCATGATCAACGACGTAGATTTAAATTTAAGAAGTGAAAAATGTTATTGTTCTTTATGTACTTGGTATTTGTGTATTAAATGTTTTTTAAGTTCAAATCTTCACTATTGATTATATCGATCGAACGACAGAGATATTTAAAAGGATTTAAGCATTAATGGATGTACGCATGAACTATGGTCTTTCTATCTCTCTTCATGTGTGTGTGTGTATATATATATATATATATATATATATAATATAGTGATTGGTCTTATCCATTACTAATAGTCCGATCATTGCTTTTTGAAGGTATAAGTGTAATAACATTATCGTTTGTTTATGGTGCCGAGGGGTGCTCAAGATATCATATTCCTCGAGGCCTTTTGCAATTTTAGTGATCTTGTATGGCATCATGACATACGCCATGACGCACGAATAATTTTTCGCCCTCTTTATTCATGCAGGCCAACGGACCCACACGCAAAAAACCAAACAAATTAAATATCAAAATGATACTAATTTCTACTTACGCCCCCAAAGATACATGCATAGGATGAAGTTGTAGTTAAACCCAATGTAATGGGCTCCATTCAGATTATTACCAGATCCGACTGCTGAAGGTGGAGGCTACACACACACACACACACACACATATATACATATACATATACATATATACATATACATATATATATATATATACATGTATGTATATATATATATATATATATATGTATGTATGTATATATATACTAACTCTTCAATGTGAGATCGGATTTATATATATATACATACATATATATATATATATATATATATATATATATATATATATATATATATATATATATATATATATATATATACACTAACTCTTCATGTGAGATCGGATTTAATTTCAACGGTTCAAATCAGATGAGAACATGCTATGCAACTCTTTGTTTTGCCGTCTCTGCGCACACTTTATAGTCAGGAGTGAATCCATTCAATTTATAACCTGATTAGCTTGTTAGTGAGTCAAAATCAAGTGGTATATATATAGAGAATGATAGCTGCATAATATTTAAATGACATAATTTTAGTTAAACGTTAATCTTATTCGATATTTGTGATCAACGGTTGAGATTCCATAATCAAGTGATATATACGGAAAAAGAGAGTAGAAGTTGCATAATGTTTAAATTACATCATCTTACTTAGACATCTCTATTGATTGATATTCAACAATTGAAAGCATTCTTGTACTTTGCATTTATATGAAGTATAAAATAATTCAACTCGCCACAGTTGTGTATAATCTTAAAATATTTAATACAACACATAAGTCAAATATAAAGTAATTCAAATCTCCCTTGTTGATATGAAAAATCAAAGAGAGGAAATGTTTAAGCAAGATTATTTACCAGAAGTCATTATACATTTATCCCTCTCTCTCTACATATAAGAAGGTTCCTTATATCGGGTCAGAAAGGTTTCCATTCAGATTTTGACCCGATTCGTTCGTTAGTCAGCCATGGCCAAGTGGAAGGGGAAAGACAAAAAAGGGAAGCAGCTTGTGTCACTCTCTCTCTCGCTGCCTGTTCCTCGACGGTTCCGTCTCCGTCAAGCGGGTTGCTCGTTGTATCAGTGTTTATGAGTTCTTCACCTTTGCGTTGATTGTCGAGTGCCTCGAAGATGGTGGTGTGCCTCTTAGCGAGATCCTTCACCGGATTGAGATCTTTGCGATCACCAATTCCTCGTACCCACAAGACACCGATTCCCAATCCCTTCTTGTTCGTGAGTATCCATCGTCTGCTTCTTCACTAGTTCCTCTGTCCTCTATTTTGGTCTACTTTTCACATTGTCCTTTCTTTGCCAAGTATAAAAGAACGACTAGCAATTTGAATCCATTGTTATTTTTAATATATTAGCTGTTTTTGTTTAGTGAACGCGATTTTCGCTTGTGGGTGGTTGTGATTTTTCCTCCTTTTTGCTTGTTTAGAATAAAAATAAAAAAAGATATGTGGAACCTCAAAAGGGAGAAAGAAGATATTCCTTAAAGGAGATGGTTGGAATTATATTGGTACACTTGATATGCGGAACAATATGCGAATTAGGAAAGTGGCGAAAGATGTGGTAGGTGAATTTAAGGGAGGTGTACCGACACAAAAAGAAGCTTGGTGGTACCGTGGTGGAGTGAAGTAGTGTAAAATAAAATAAGGCAAAGAGGGTATGTTACAAATTATGTAATGCTAAGAAAACTAGTGAAACTTTAGAGGCTTATAAAAAAGTAAAGAAGGAAGCAAAAAAAAAAAAGGCCGTTAGTAAAGCAAAAGCTAAAGTTTGGGAGGATTTATATAAAAAAACTCAACTCAAAAGAGGGTGAAAGAGATATTTTTAGGATAGCTAGGGTTAGAGATAAGAAAACTAAAGATCTTAATTCTGTTAGATGTATCAAAGACGAGGATGAAAAATTTTTAGTAGCAAATGATGATTTAAGAAATACAACAACAAACAACAATAACAACTAAGCCTTTTCCCATACTAGACGGGGTCGGCTAAGATGATATAAGAAATAGATGAAAATTTTTTTTATAAGCTTTTTAATGAAAATAAATATGTTAGTATTAACTTAGGAGAGTTAGCCAAATAAAAAAAGTATATAAACTACAATTTCTACCTACGTATTCAAAAGAATGAAGTCAAAGAGGCTCTTAAACATATGAAGGGTGATAAATCAGTAGAATCAGACAATATTCCTATATAAGTTTGGAAAATACTAGGAGAAATAGGAATCACTTGGCTCACAAGACTATTTAATGAAATATGGAGATACCAAAAGATGCCCAAAGAATTGAGAGAAAGTACACTTATACTGATATATAAGAACAAGGGAGATATTTATAATTGTGCGAATTATCGAGGTATCAAGTTAATGAGCCATTCTATGAAATTGTGAGAAAGAATTATCAAATGTAGGTTAAGACAAGTATCAAGTACAACATTGAACCAATTTGGATTCATGCCAGGCAAATCAATTGTTGAAGCGATTGACCTTTTGAGATGTCTTATGGAACATTTTAGAGTAAAAACGAAAGACCTTCACATGATATTTATTGATCTAGAAAAAACTTACGATAGGGTACCGAGGGAGGTTCTTTGGAGAATCTAGGAAAAAAAAGTATCCCATTGATATACATTAACCTTATAAGAGACATGTACGATGGTGCAAAAACATGTGTGAGGACTCATGAAGGAATGACTGACTTCTTTAAAGTTAATATTGGGTTACATCAAGGATCAACTTTAAGTCCATACTTATTTATAATGGTGATTGATGAGTTAACAAAACATATTCAAGATGAAGTACCTTGGTGTATGTTATTTGCATATGACATTGTGTTAGTGGAGGAGTCGAAGGAAAAAGTTAATAGAAAATTGGAACTATGGAGAGAATCATTAGAAAGCAAAGGCCTCCGACTTAGTAGAACAAAGACGGAATATATAGAATATAAGTTTGATCATTTGGTTACTTTAAAGGATATAGAAACTAAAATTGGCACACATTACATCCCCTAAAAGGAAAGTTTTAAATGCCTAGGGTCAATTTTTCAAAGTGATGAAAGAATTGATGGAGATGTTATGCATAGAATTAATGTTGGTCGGTTAAAATGGAGAGGAGCATCAAGTATTCTTTGCGATAAGAAGATACCATTAAATTTAAAAGGTAAATAATAGAGCAACAATTAGACCTGCCATGTTTTATGGTTATGAGTGTTGGGCAGTTAATCACCAACATGTACAAAAGATGTCTCCGACATAAATGAAGATGTTGAGATGGATGAGTGATCATACAAGAAAAGACCGTATACATAATGAGGTTATTAAAAACAAATTGGGAGTGACACCAATAGAGGATAAAATGAGAGAATATCGTTTAAGATGGTTTGAACATATAGAAAGAAGATCAAAGGAAGAACCTTTAAGAAGGTATGAAAAACTAAATTTGGAAAGTATTAAAAGAGGTAGAGGACGATCACAAAAGTGTTGAAAAGAAACAATAAAAAATGATCTAGCTTATTGTGAGTTAACTGCTAATATGACACATGATAGGGCTCTGTGGAAACAAAGAATCCATGTAGCCGACCCCATCTAGTATGGGAAAAGGCTTAGTTGTTGTTGTTTTGCTTATTTAGAATGGATCCTCAAACTTTCTGAGAAGATTCTCACGATAATCGTTGTTTCATTTTGGCGAGAGAATGATTTTCATGTTAGGAGAGATTTTTATACGTAAAGGATTTAACTTTTTTGTGCTGGCAATGGTGTGTTTGTATGATTGGATAAGATTATGATGCTTGATCGAGTTCCATTCCTGTTTGCGTATTTTGAGCCGATGATTTTTTGGAAGTTTTGCTTGTTTTGAAGATGTATGATGAAAGGGAGTTTTTTTATTACTAATTTAACGCGCTTCTTCTTTCTCAATGGCAAGGAAAATTATGAAGATTGTGTGTGTGTATTCATAGAACATGAAGTGTGATCTTTACCTTCTTGTAGTGTTATATGAGGACTGGTTATCAAGTCCAATGTCCTACCATGCATTATGCTGTGACCATGGACGTACTTGTAATGAAGACTATGCTTCAATATAGTTGTGGAAGATTAATGAGTGGACAACACCACAAAGTAATAATCACAAAGCCTTAGAAAAGGCAATAGCCGAGAGCAATAAGTGCATGCGAAAAGGAGAATAAACACAACACAAGTTTGAATAAATAATCTTTATTCATTAGCCATCAAAGGCTTAGATTTACAATGGTTTACAAGAGTATTTATAGAGGAAGAGGAGTGAAAGAGAGTGTGAGAGAGTGAAGAAGTCAAGGGGAAAGAGAGGGGGGGCTGGCTGCAGCCAGCTCGCAACGGCTACAATACTAGCCGTTGGGGACTTGAGCCCCCAACGGCTAGTGGCCCCCTAGCCCTGGCCTGATGGCCCAGTGCACCAGGGCCTGCCAGGCCGGGCCAGAGGGGCCCTGGCCCAATTTTCTATCAGTACTTAGAATTTATGACCAATCAAATATATGAACTAATATTTCAGAAACGCCTAAATTTCCTCTCTGTTGTTGTTTATTTATTTGTCTTCACTCTTGATGCTGATTCATCTCTACTTTTGCTGATTGAGTTTGATTTTTCATTGCAAAGCAGTAGGTTTTTAGTTCCTTCCTTGGATGTTTTGATTGTGAACCTTTATCTTTTTTCTTCTCTCCTATTTGATTGAATGAGTGGCTGAGGAGGTTCTGTTTTGTACCTTTATCCATAGAAGAGGTTGATATGCTCTCTTGTGCATCCTGCACTTCTCATCTCTGCAACTTCTGGCTCATCATATTGTGTCACGAGCAATTCCGTGCAAACATGCAGAGCTTCATATGCCACACAGGCCCAAACCATCACAACATCTGAGCCAGTTGTTCCTGTGAATTGGCTTCATGATAATCTCCGTGTTCCTGATCTTAAGGTGCTTGTTTCCTCTAATATCCTCTTTTTGTGATATTTGATTGTTTTGTTTTGATTTTGACGATAAGCTTTCCTAGTGAAGGTTCTTCTTTTTGCTTTTTTTTGGTCATATGAATTAATTATGTTACTGAATTCTTTATATTGTTCATCTTGTACTACTTTTGACTACATTGTCCATCATAGCATTTACCCTTAATGAAGCCTGCTTGGAAATTGCATGTGGAATGCATCATAAATGGATTCAGAAGTATGAGATTAAGGACTTATGACGTGCATGATAAGGAATTTGCACATATATGTGAGAAAATAGGATTTTCTGTTGCAGAGCTGTCAGTTTGTGTTCCATCAAATATTATTGTAGGATACTGGTCACTCTACAAAGCAACAAATCTTGAGTTTCTCAAGAACCAGCATGAATTGAGGCCAACCACAGTGCCTACTCATCCTTTTCTTTTTTCAACCCTTAAGATGAGGTTGCGTCTCATGTGGTTGTGACCCCAACATCTGCTTAAGGTAGCATTAGTGTGACTGTCGCCAATATCTTAATCAGCATTGTCGGGCTCACAACTTACCATGGCACATCTCACCTGCTATATACGTGGTGAAGGATGCAAGTCTTAAACCTATATTGAAGGAAGAATCCTAGTGTTTAGCTGCATGTAACCCTCACTAGTGGTAGTCTCTAATGTGCATGCTCTTTTAGGGGGCATGTGCAGATTCAAGCAAGAAAAGTGTATATGCCAGTTTTGCTTTGGGAATTTGAGTGGGGTAAACTGTCTTGTGCTTTGCTTGCGATTGTAAATAAGATCTACTTATCTGAAATGCTATTATAAGTTGTGATTTTCTT
The DNA here is from genome assembly GCA_036023115.1 of Brasenia schreberi. Taxonomy (NCBI): domain Eukaryota; kingdom Viridiplantae; phylum Streptophyta; class Magnoliopsida; order Nymphaeales; family Cabombaceae; genus Brasenia; species Brasenia schreberi. The sequence goes on along the minus strand of JAYKKT010000065.1, from coordinate 15,367,330 downwards.
GTTGGATGGTCTGCATCTTGTAGCCATTAAATGCAAGGTTTCATTATCTTTTTACATTTTCCCCTTATTTTTCTTTTGCATTTGCTGCTATGTGGCTAATTCAGGTGTTAGATGCATCCTGGTACATGCCAGATGAGAAACGGAATCCAATACAAGAATATCAGGTGCTACTTGGGTATTATTTTGTTTTGTTTTGTATGTTTCTCTTGTTCCTGGCATGCAATATTTTGACTTAATCTACATGAAAGATTCTATTTTATGATATATATATATATATATATATATATATATATATATATATATATGTATACACACACACATATACACATATATTTAAATTTATATAATCAAGCGCAAACTCCATGGAATATTGATATCCAATATGATATAGTATCTCAGTGTATCGTACTCCTGGTACCCACTCTATTTACTGTTGCATCACTAATATCAAGATATACTCAAAATAAAAGTCAAGACGTCAAACAAATTTACATAAGCAACAGATTCTTCATCAACATACTTGAAATTAACCGGTGAATTTCTAGCTGATGAAATGCACTTTCTAATTCCAATCAACGGCCATAAGGAAGAAGAAACACTCACTCTGAGAGTAGCAGAGTTCCAATTGAAGTGAACTATCATGCAAGGTGTCAAATAGCCAATAAAGTTTTCACAGGTTGTTTGGTGGCATAGTCTTTCAATCATGGGGTATATCTTAACCAAGCTGCCTTAGGCAACTAGCGTGCACGTTATGCATACCAAATATCTGGCCTCATTTTGAGCACAGAAAGATACTCACTTGGTCAACTCTTGATGTTATATTGTTTTACAATTTACGTAACCATCATGGCTGTTTGAAGCTCAGGAGTCAAACATTTCACCTTTCATATATCATCACACTCCTGATTGAGATCTAAAGTCTTAAATCACCAAATACTCTTCTAAATTGCTTCAAGATATATCATGCAGAAGATATTTTAAATCTTTTATAAAAGACAAAGTGTTGATTCTGAACATCACAATTTAGAAACTCGTTCTGTCTCAGAAGACATCCACAGGTATAGAGAAAGCTGCTCTACACCTGAAAGCACATGTTTTCGTAACCAATATGAAGACCTTAGAAATGGATTGTAATTGGGAAACGTGAAATGATTAAAATTTTCAGACATACTGCTTGATGGTGCTTGCAAGGCTCAAATTCCTCTGTATCTCACTACAAAAAGTTATCATTGCAAAGGCTGGGTAACTTTAAGGAACCCCTTGATACATTAAGCAGTACGCAAAATTTATGTATTATATCCTTTAGTAATAAGAGGAGAGAACATCTAAACTTGATTCACATTGTTATAAAAAAGCTCAAATGAGAGATCTAATGAAATCTACTAAAGCTTTAATCTGACAAGCTCCTTTCCTGATATACCTGCTGGATGCTCTCCACTGGCTACCCGTGATCCAAACTGCAATTGCTGCTTCTCTTTTGAAAAGATTCTGCTTCCTTTTCTTCAGCTTTTGCTGCTGCCCAGAGTATCATTATTCTTGATCCCAATGCCATCCCCATAATATATCAGTGACTTCTGAACCCTTTAATTTCTTCTCATTGTTTATTTTGACATTTAACCGTACTGAGTGTGAGAAGGTCTGGTTCTGGTTTTGATTTTGGTGCATGATTTTTAAGTAACTTCTCTCTAGTTTTATATCTTACTCCCACCATCATATTCAATTTGTGATCTTCTTGTTGTGTATTGAGACTCTGAAGTTGTATGAGGCAATAGTAGACCAAATCCTGGTGGGGAATTTCTCATTGCATATTATGTTGATTATGGACGGTATATTTCTTTCATACATTTCTTGTGCTATTAGAATTTCTTTTTCATACGTAAGTTCATCTTTGAAAGAAAATTATGCGCTTTTGGTTTGGTTTTTGTGTGTGTCCATCTGTTGTTTTAAATATGCTACTTTGGTCTTTTTCCCTTCTAATGTTTATATTTCTTATGCAGATGGCTCATATTCCTGATGCACTTTTCTTTGATGTTGATGGTATATCAGATCGTAACTCTAGTGTGAGATATCCTTCTCAGACACTCTGTTTTTCTTAACAAATATTATATTATTGTGATCACTTAACACTGCCTGATTGCCTGTCCTTTTGAATTCTTTGTAAGCATGCCTCACATACGAGTTATTCAATTGTAACTACTATGCAAGTTATAGCATCGTTTGAAATAAATAAGCAAATTTTGAGGGTTTGAGGCTTCCAAATAGATTATCTGCATTTTCACTTCATTGAGTTGCATTTGGCTGCTTTTGTTTCTCATCCTTCTGTATTTGTACACTACTTGTTCCTCGCTCTCCTGATCATCTCGTATTTCTACTTTATTTCCATTTATTTGGGCCACTCTTTGCCAGGGTTTGAGCTGAGCTGAGCTAGAAGAACATGCTTACTAAGAAAGGTCAAGTTCAACTTCTGGTTGAACTTGAGCAAAATATGTTTTTAGCTCTGTGGCATCAGTCTTCAACAAGTTGATGTAGGCCTGCCGAGCACAAAACTTTGTATTTAATTGAGCGGTTTCCACAAAACTTTTGAGCAGGCAGTATTCATATGTGGCACCTCATGCGTGGAGCGTAAACTCTAATGTACAGGATAGATTTTTTCCTTTTCTCTCGTCAAATATATTATATGAACGCTGACAGAAGCCTAACAATGGTAGGCAAGTTAAATCAAGCTTCTCCCATGCTGTTCTCAGCCACTAACTGCACATGGCTTTTATTCCCCATATGATTTTGGTACCACAGTCAGCCCAAACTGGGCGTAAATAAGCCAACCACAAGTTGAGGCTAGTGATATTCATAATGCATATCAGGCATTAATCAATATGACATCTTTTCTTTCAGCTCGTGTTTGGTGGTAAGCTATGGTGTTGTGTAAAAACAATACATATAGTAAGTGCATTGTGGAATCATGAATTTTGCTAAGTAGTTTAACCAATACCTCTTTCCTCTGTTCACTGATTAAAAGGATGTTCCGAGTGTTTGGGCATGACAGAGTTTGGGTATTAGATGGTGGCCTGCCAAGATGGCGTGCATCAGGTTATGATGTTGAATCTAGTGCTTCGGGTGATGCTATTCTAAAAGCCAGTGCTGCAAGTGAAAATCATTGTCTTCTTAAGTGAAATAAAATACCGTAATGCTGTATTATGGACTAAATGATGCTATCAAGCCCTGTTTTCCTCATCCAACTGGAATTACCTTTTAATAGTGTTTCCCTTCTTAAGAATGTTCATTAATGTGCACCCAGAGCTCACCGGTAGAGCACTCTGACACCCACTTGCAGATGGCCAGTTTGATTTCTGGGGGTGCATGCATGTGTTTAGGCTTCAGCCTCCCACTAACAAAAAAAAATAGGAACGTGTGATATGACATCCTGCTCTCAACACTACATTCTGCTTTGTTCTAATGAACGGTTGTCATTCACAGATGCTTTTCCCCTACCGATAAATGAGTTCTATCTACAGAGCTCGTCTTTATCACTTTATGACTTTCTTATTTCCCTTTCTTTGATATCATACTTTTTATCTTTGCAGGTTGTACCAACCCTATTTAAAGCAAGACTTCAACCAGATCTAGTTTGGACACTTGAGCAGGTATTACCATGATGATGCCATTTTTACCCTTTCCCCTGTGATCGTGTAGAGATAATATATGGGGATTACTGGCATTGCTTCAATGTGAATGGACTTTCATGTTTTTATGTATCCTTTTGCTTAACTTTGGTTTCAGGTAAAGCAAAACATTGAAGGGAAAACACATCAACATATAGATGCTCGTTCAAAGGCAAGGTACTACATCTTGTGCAGTATCTTGTGTATGAATCCATTATGACCTAAATTTGATATTCTCACAAAAATCTTTCCCACATTTTTCTTTCTGGAATAAATGAGGTTTTGAGTATGTTCTATGTGCTTGTTCACATGTCATGCGCTATAACCATCGGATAATTCAGAAGCATTTTGTATTAATTGTAACAAAAGCCATGCACCAAAATCACATTCAAGTCTGGCCCTGCACTGGGAGGACAGGCTTTCTGACTATAGTCATTGTATATGCTCTTGTTTGGCCAATTTCACATGCCTTGAGTTGAATAGTTTAAAACTTGCAGGAAGTCCATTTTTATTGTGGTTTTTTGAAGTGAGACATGACATAAAAGTGCTTCTGGACTAAGGTGCTCCTTGTCATTTAACACCACATCGGAAATAGGTTGAATTGTCTCAAATCTTTCAAATCCTGCTTAGATGAATTGTGCTTACTGGTGATGTTCCAATAGAACATAGTCTGATAGAGTTAATGGGGTCTTCTTGAAATGCATTGACGCCTAGCAGTTCTGTAGACAGCTTGGTGAAGTTCCACCTGATATTGTCATTGGACGGATTGGAGGTGGGAGTTGGCAAGATGACATGCGAGGAGATGTTTACAAGTTGTGAACAAAGTGACCACCTGAGTCATGCTCATGGTGATGATGATCTTCTCGAGTTTACTTGCAATAGTCACACTTGGACAATTTGATTCATTAGTACACCTTGAACTCTGCATTTTTCTTTGATCAACTAAAGTTGCTTTTATGCAGTTCACCGTGTCCTTGTGGCAGATCCAGTGGGCTATCCTTGTGAACTAGTTCTGTAGTATTTGCATGACAAATATTTGCTTTGTTCAAAACCAGATGTTTAAATTAATGGCATACACGGCACAAAATTCAGCACCAACCAGCTCATACATAAAGTGTTTACATATCTTGTAAAACTTTTGCACAATTGAAGAAATCATGCAGTTGAAAATAATTGATAATTCTTTAAGTAACGAAAGCAATCAAAAGAACATACATATTTCTAATGCCTTGAATATTGAACCGCAATAATAAACTGATAACCTGGACCCAAACAAAACAACATTTCATTACTTAGGAGGTGACTGTCTCATGTCCTTTGCACTCTTGACGCAGATTCTTTTCATCTTCTTCTCCTCACAGTTAAGACTATCAAACACCAAGGAGTTTCTGGCAATGCATAGTCATTGCTAATTTGTGTGGGACTTTGTTGTCTAGTATTAGATGGGTCATGCATAGCATCCTGAGGTATCCAGAGCCTCTATCTGTGTGGGTTTTAGATGGAGTAGGATGGACATCTGGTCCATTACTTATCCCTTCTGCACCAAAAGACGTTGAACCCTAATTGATCTCCCCAAGTGGGACCTGGAATTAAGTCTTGTTCTCAACCTCGATTTTGTTCTTGGTGTAGTTCTATCTTCTGTTAACGAAGATGTTTTGCATGGGTATTTGATGCTTGGCTTTTAATGGACACTGTAAAAATCTAGTTCTCTTGAAAATGCTTTTGAAGAGGGAACTTCTTTTCATTAACCCAGAGAAACTGCCTTTGATAGGGTTGTTGTTGGAATTCAGAGAAGTATTGCAGGAGATTAAACACACAAAATAGACCTAATATTAAGGAAGAAAATTGAGGGATCGAAGGAAGGGGCGGACCTCCAATGGAGGCCGCCCCCCCTCTTCTCCACTCTCTGTTACAATGCAACCTCTTACTCTCAAATACATCTATCAGCTCTTATATAGAGAGCTGTAAAACGGAATTTGACCAAAATGATCAAAATACCTTTAGTACAGAAAATTACCAAAATGCCCTTATGGTTTCGGGCGAGTACAATAATACCTAGAAACATAAAACTAATACTAGATAAGCATATTCTTCAACAGTTGTTACATAAAAGCAAAAAACTCTTAGTCTAGGGTTCTCTACCCCAGGGCCTATGCTGTCTCTAGGCTTGCCCATGAGGGTAATGCATATGGGATTTGAACCACTGTTTCTTTCAGGAAACTTCTAGATTTGTACTTTCAGGGTTACCACATTCACTAAGCTTCAGCTTTGGAGCACAGAGTGCATGTTTCAACTGGAAGTATATATTCTGTTGTGGAGTATGCCTTGACATGAGACATTGTGGTCACAGGTTTGATGGTGTAGCCCCAGAGCCTCGAAAGGGAATAAGGGGTGGTCATGTGCCGGGCAGCAAATGCATACCTTTCCCGAAGGTACTGTTGAAAGATATAGCAAGTACCTGATCATTTCTTCTTTTGGATATTGATGTACGCCATAATCCTTTACTTATTGGTTTGTCTGTCCTGTCACCTTTTATATTCTTAATGGACTGTACGCACCAATCATATGCTGCCCCTACGGACCTTTTATAGCCATCGGTACAATGGCTGCCAATGCTTGTAGCTACTTGTGTGGCTTGTTTTGACCTCAAAGTCGAATTCTTGATTTTGTTATCAGGTTTCCTGTTGAAGATTTTGAAATGGTTGCATTATTAATAATTAACTGAATGCAGATGATAGACTCCAATCAGTGCCTCTTACCTGCGACTGAGCTTGCAAAAGTGCTTGAAGAAGAAGGTGAGGTTGCTTGACGTTTACACCTTATACTTTGAATATCACTTAATTCTAATTCACTTAATTTTGCTTAGTAATAGTTACCTAGCCTGGTTCAGTTCAATTTTCCTTTTGTGAGTTAATATTACGATATAGAAAATGCATTATCCGTTTCCTGCAAATAAATTAAGGCACTTTCTTTCTGGTCCTTTTTAATTCTTTGAGTTTCAATAGCGCTATCTTCCAGCAGTTTATGCAGTTGTGTCTATATATATTACAATAAGCTTACCATGAGTAGCTTTATCTAAAATGGTTAAAGGTGATGGATTTATGTTAATTTTGTATTATATTTATCATATAACTCCGCCCATGTAAGGGATCACCCTTGCATTGCCGGTCCCAAGCCCGGATAAAGGAGGAGGGTTGTGTTAGGCTTCCGACAGCTAGCGTAAAACTTCATCGGATTTCTACAACATGGATTACAAAAATTATGAGCATTGCTTTGGGGCGTCCCCGCCTAGCGACGTGCTGCAGAGCCCGAATGCAGTAAGAAGTAAGCAAGGGCCACTACATTTTCGCCCGAATGTAGTGAATCAATTGCAGAGAGGGTTCCCACATCATGGACGGGTGTGGGTAAAGAAGTTAGTCCCGCTACATTGCCGCCCGAATGTAGTGAAAAATTTTCAGAGAGGGTCTTCGCATTTTGATTATGGACGGATGCGGGGGGTAAGGAAGCTAGTTCTAGATAATAAGATTCGTATTGGTTCTTGGAATATCGGAACATTATCGGGTAAGCTAATGGAGGTGGTAGATACTATGATTCGGAGAAAGATTCATATTCTATGTTTACAAGAGACAAAATGGGTTGGAGAAAAAGCAAAGGAGATAGAGGATACAGGTTTTAAATTATGGTACTCAGGTAAAGAAAAGGCCCGAAACGGAGTTGGTATTATCATAAATAAAGATTTAAAGGAGAGTGTAGTAGACATACAACGATATGGTGACCGAATCATGACATTGAAATTAGTGTTAGGAGCAGAGGTTTTGAATATAGTTTGTGCTTACGCACCCCAAGTAGGACTAGAAGATAGTATAAAGACAGTTTTTTGGGAAGAGTTGGATAAGGTGTTTCAAAAGATTCCACAAAGGGAGATGATTTGTTTAGGAGGAGATTTAAATGGACATGTCGGTAAAGAGGCATTAGGATATCAAGGGATTCATGGAAACTTTGGTTATGGGGATATAAACGAGGAAGGTAGGGAGATTTTAAATTTTGCTATGTCATTTGATCTCTTTATAGTCAATACAATCTTCAAAAAACGAGATGAACATTTAATTACTTATAAGAGTGGCTTATCACAAACACAAATTGATTACTTTATTTGTAGAAAAAAAGATAGAGCGTGTTGTAAAGATTGTAAGGTAATTCCAGGAGAAAGCTTAACCACCCAACATCGACTTTTAGTTATGGATTTACAAATAAAAAAATGGACAAAGAAGAAAAGAGTGCATCGAGCTATTCGGACTAAATGGTGGAACCTCAAAAGCGAGAAAGAAGATATATTTAAACAGAAAGTCCTTCAAGGAGATGTTTGGAATTATGTTGGTACACCCTGTGATATGTGGAACAATATGGCTATACATATTAGGAAAGTGGCGAAAGATATGTTAGGGGTATCTAAGGGAGGTGTACCGGCACAAAAAGAAGCTTGATGGTGGAGTGAAGTAGTACAAAATAAAATCAAGGCAAAGAGGGCATGTTATAAATTACATTATGCTAAGAAAACTAGTGAAACTTTAGAAGCTTATAAGAAAGCCAAGAAGGAAGCAAAAAAGGCTGTTAGTGAAGCAAAAGCTAAGATTTGGGAGGACTTATATAAAAAAACTCAACTCAAAAGAGGGTGAAAGAGATATTTTTAGGATAGCTAGGGCTAGAGATAAGAAAACTAAAGATCTTAATTATGTTAGATGCATAAAAGACGAAGATGAAAAAATTCTAGTGGCAAATGATGATATAAGAAATAGATGGAAAAACTATTTTTATAATCTTTTTAATGAAAATAAAGATGTTAGTATTAGTTTAGGAGATTTAGCCAAGTCAGAAAAGTATATAAACCACAATTTCTACCGACGTATTCAAAAGAATGAAGTCAAAGAGGCTCTTAAACGTATGAAGAGTGGTAAATCGATAGGACCAGATAATATTCCTATAGAAGTTTGGAAAATACTAGGAGAAATAGGAATCACTTGGCTCACAAGACTATTTAATGAAATATGGAAAAACCAAAAGATGCCCGAGGAATGGAGAGCAAGTACACTTATACCCGTATATAAGAACAAGGGAGACATTCAAAATTGTGCGAATTATCGAGGTATCAAGTTAATGAGTCATACTATGAAATTATGGGAAAGAATTATCGAACGTAGGTTAAGACAAGTATCAAGTACAACAGAGAACCAATTTGGATTTATGCCTCGTAGATCTACTATTGAAGCGATTCACCTTTTGAGACGTCTTATGGAACATTTTAGAGCAAAAAAGAAAGACCTTCACATGATATTTATTGATCTAGAAAAAGCTTATGATAGGGTACCGAGGGAGGTTCTTTGGAGAACTTTGGAAAAAGAGGTATCCCATTGACATATATTAACCTTGTAAGAGACATGTATGATGGTGCAAAAACATGTGTGAGGACTCATGAAGGAACGACGGACTTCTTTGAAGTTAATATTGGGTTACATCAAGGATCAACTTTAAGTCCATACTTATTCATAATGGTGATGGATGAGTTAACAAAACATATTCAAGATGAAGTACCTTGGTGTATGTTATTTGCAGATGACATTGTATTAGTGGAGGAGTCTAAGGAAAAAGTTAATAGAAAATTGGAACTATGGAGAGAAACATTAGAAAACAAAGGCCTCCGACTTAGTAGAACAAAGACAGAATATATGGAATGTAAGTTTGATCATTTGGCTACTTCAGAGGACATAGAAATTAAAATTGGCACACATTGCATTCCCCAAAAGGAAAGTTTTAAATACCTAGGGTCAATTTTTGAAAGTGATGGAAGAATTGATGGAGATGTTACACATAGAATTAATGCTGGTTGGTTAAAATGGAGAGGAGCATCAGGTATTCTTTGTGATAAGAAGATACCATTAAAATTAAAAGGTAAATATTATAGAGCAGCAATTAGGCCTGCCATGTTTTATGGTTCTGAGTGTTGGGCAGTTAATCATCAACATGTACAAAAGATGTCTGTGACAGAAATGAAGATGTTGAGATGGATGAGTGGTCATACAAGAAAAGACCGTATACATAATGAGGTTATTAGAAATAAATTAGGAGTGGCACCAATAGAGGATAAAATGAGAGAACATCGTTTAAGATGGTTTGGACATATAGAAAGAAGATCAAAAGAAGAACCTGTAAAAAGGTTAGAAAAACTAAATTTGGAAAGTATTAAAAGAGGTAGAGGACGACCACAAAAGTGTTGGAAAGAAACAATAAAGAATGATCTAGCTTATTGGGAGTTAACTGCTAACATGGCACACGATAGGGATCTGTGGAAACAAAGAATCCATGTAGCCGACCCCGTCTAGTATGGGAAAAGGCTTAGTTGTTGTTGTTTGTTGTTGTTGTATTATATTTATCATATGAATATAATTAATTTGTTGATCAACTGTTTTACCCGTTCTTTCTTAGTCTTTGCTTGCTTGCAATGTGTATGAAATTATGAATTCTTGTGATCCCTCAATGCCTGTCGCGTGTGGTTGATTACCTGACAGAAATATGGAGCTTTCTGACACTGTTTTTAACAGGCTTATCCCTTGATAATCCTTTCGTGGCTTCTTGTGGAACCGGTGTAACTGCATGCATACTTGCATTGGTAAGTGAAGGGTTTTTCTTTCGTTGTATGGCTGTGTTTGATTATGAAATATGACCATTGCATTCAGAAAGTTCAGTATGGTAATGAAATATGGACATTGCACTCTTTGCCCGCTGCCTTGGGAAGCTCAATGTCGTGGTGGCAGTTCTAGGAAATTTTAGCATTTTTTCCAATGTAAAAACCGTATCACTGTCCGTACTGATTGTACAGTACAATACGGTGCAAATTTTTATTTGTTGATAAAAAAATTCAAAAAAAATAAAATTTAAAAAAAATACAAAAATTGATAACATATATAACACAATGAACATTAAACGAAATCGAATCCAAAAAAAGCTTGATTTGAAGCATATTGTGAAAAGGGAATCACAAAGTTAAATAACATCTCGTAATGAACAAATATTCGTACCATAACGTGAATATTGAATACCTTTAATTAATAATCAACAAAGTTAAAAAGTTATAACTTAAAATCATAAGACCATAATGTTACAAAGTTACAATTAAAAGTTAAAACAAATTAAATCATCCACAACGTGGAACATAATCAATAAATGCATTGTAATCGACATAGTTAGGATCACCATCATCATCTCCTCTCTCTTCCTCATCCATAATTGGATCCTCCAATCTAACAACTTTATTTTCATATCTTAAACTCCAACTTTTGCTTTGGTTTAGAGTGTCCTCCAGTTTTCATGCTCTAAATTGATGGGGGCTCCTCTTCTTCGACCCAATCATGATGAATCAACATTTTCATCTGTGTCACACGGACACCTCTAGGAGGTGGGGTGTCTATGTCGACACGGGTGCGACACCAACACCCGTACCGACACGGTGTCAGTGCGGCACTGACACGGTGTCGTGGTAATCCGACACGGTCAACGTGTCGAGGTCGAAATTTCAGTGCGATCAACGTGTTGGAAGCTGTTTTCTTCCAATATTTTAGGGCAGGTGTATAAAAACGCCCACGTCCTCTGGCTCCCCCAACGCTCGCGCTCTGCTCAGGTTTGTCATGCCCGCCCTCTGCTCAGGTCCCTCACTGCTCAGCGAACAAGGAGAAAGTCCGGTGCTTCCTTTTTCCAGATTCACCCGCCAGATCCACCACTACAACATTCTAATCCAAGGTCTGTGTGTGTGTATGCGCGCCATGTGCGCGAGTTTTTGAAATCTTTGTTAGGGTTGAGTCCTGGCATGGAGAGTTAATTTTTCGTTGATCTTCTTGAGTTTGCTGCAAGGTTCGTGTTTTTACTATCATTTGCTAAAAGATCTTGTGGTTCTACTTTTCTCCAATTAACCTAGGAAAAGTTTATTATTTGGATATTAGGAGAGGCGATCCTATGCGCGTTTCTGCTCGGAAGCGTGTGTGAGATTGAGGGTTGTGTCTTACCTCAAAGCGACATTACCTGTAGATCTGATTGTTTGTTGCCAGTTTCTTTGTATCACGCGTTGATTTTCATGAGATCTTTTGTTATTCATTTTCTTGCGATTATTTTGGGAGGAACAGAACTCTTAATACGCAAGCCTCTCTAATTGCCGAGCATTACTATCGCGCGACATTACTATTGTTTTCTTGCGATTATTTTGGGAGGAATAGAACTATTGTTTTCTTGCGATTATTTTGGGAGGAACAGAACTCTTTTGTATCGCATGCGTTTCTACTTGCGATTATTTTCATGAGATCTTTTGCGACATTACCTCAAAGCGACATTACCTGTGGTAACTGTAACCATCTGGTATTATTGCTGAAAATTAATAACACGAGGAACAAAACTCTTAACTCAATAGGCAAGCCTCTCTAATTGCCTCTGGTACTTTATTTTAGAAAACTATGTTTGTTGTTTTATCTGAATCTGTACCAATGCCACTTCTGAATAAATTGATTAATTATTTGCAAGAACTTTTGATTGAGGTGATAAGCCATGACTTTCTCATATCATGTCACCATCCGCCTCTGCCAACTTTGCTCACCGGGTCGAATTTGGCTTATTCGTGTCTATTGTCTAATTTACAGCATGTAGCATAGCATGTCAATTGTGAATTGCATCTCTTACGTGCCCATCAAATTTGACTGACTCATATTCTAAATTTCTAATTGCTTAATGTGGTAACTGCTAACTGTTAACTGTTTAAGTAAGCCTTTTGGAACTTACTGGTATGTCAATTGTCATTTGTCAAATGTCAATCTTATGACTTATGAGTTATGACTATGACTGACTCCATCTCTTATTTGTTGTTTTTGATATTTTGTTTTTCGAAACAGATTGTGAAATTGTGAATTGAGTTGATCTTAAAAATGGCCGACAATAGAAAAGGAAAAGGAGTATCAATTGGTATTGGCCATACTGGGAGTTCTGGTGGAAGTGTTCCTTCTTTAAATTCAGGATTAACAACAAAAGTTTCAAAACCTTCAATACCTTGTGATGGATGCACGTACAAAAGGGAGAATTATACGAAGGTGGTGGAGGTAATACACATTTTATGTGTAAATTTTATAACATGAAATTTACAGGATCATATACCAGAGTAAAGGCACATCTTTTAAAATTATCAAAACATGGTATAAGAGCATGTTCGAATGTGGATGAGGATTTACGAAGACAATTAATAAAAAAGCAAGATGAGTATGAAAAGAAGAACAAAAGGAGTGAAAAAGGAACAAATATTCTATTATTTGGTGGATACAAAGAAGATGCAGAAAAGAAAATAAAGTTAATCCAAAGTGAATTTAAAGGTTTTAGAGAAGGAGCAATTGAAAAATCGTTTAATGTAGTTGGAAGGGAGGAGATGGATAGAAAGGTTGGAAGATTTTTCTTTTCAAGTTCACTTCCTTTTAATGTAGCAAGAAATCCATATTGGAAAGATCTTGTCACTTCATTGGCTAATTGTAATTTACATGGTTATGTTCCTCCAAGTTTTGAAAGATTGCGAACCATTATTCTTAAAGAAGAAAAAGCCAATATTGAAAGACTTTTAGAACACAAGAAGTTTTCATGGGAAACTAATGGTGTTTCTATTGTTTCTTATGGATGGAGTGATATTCAAAGGCGTCCACTCATTAATTTCATTGCTAATTCAATTAGTGGGCCAATATTTTTGAAGTCGGTTGATGCATCTGGAGAAATTAAAACTGCAGGATACTTGAAAGATTTATTTGTAGAAGTTATTAAGAGTGTTAGACCAGATAATGTTGTACAAATAATCACTGATAATGCAGCTACTTACAAAAGTGTAGGGTTAAGTTTGGAAGGTGAGTATCCACACATATTTTGGACACCTTGTGTAGCTCACAGTTTAAATTTAGCTCTTTCTCGTATATGTAAGCCATCAGAAGATAAAGATAATCTTCGTGCATATGAATTGTGTTCATGGATTGAAGATATGGCAACAGATTGTATGAAGATAAGGAATTTTGTAATGAATCACCATTTAATTTCAGCGATATTCAATAGACATTCTCATTTAAAGTTGTTGAAGGTTGCAGAAACACGTTTTGCTTCTTTGATTGTGATGGTAAAAAGATTCAACACAATAAAGACATCATTGATTCAGATGGTTACTGATCCAAGTTGGGATGCATGCCATGGTAACAAGGTTGAAGATCAAACAAGGGCCCAAGCAGTGAAGACTATTATTCTTAATGATTTATGGTGGGACAAGGTATCATATTTTCTTGAATTCACAGAGCCTATGTGGGAGATGTTGAGAGAAGTTGATAAAGATGAACCAATGCTTCATAAAGTTTATGAAATGTGGGATACCATGATTGAAAAAGTTGAGTCAATAATTTTGAAGCATGAGGGAAAAGAACTTCATGAGACATCAGCATTTTATGATCATATTCATTCTATATTAGTTTTAAGATGGGTCAAAAGTAACACTCCCTTGCATTGTTTAGCACATTCTTTAAATCCAAGATATTATGGGAAGAAATGGTTGCATGAGAGCATTGGGCATTGTCCTCCTAATCAAGATCTTAAAATAGCAAAGAATAGACAAATGTGTTTGGGAAGGATTTATCGTGACTCATACTTACTTAGGCAAGTAAATTCTGAATATGGAAAGTTTTCGTGTGCCAGACTTGATTCATTAGAAGCACTGGAAGCAAGGGATTATCAAGATCCACTAGATTGGTGGGCATGTTATGGATTTGAGATGCCTCTTCTTCAAAAGCTTGCATCAAAATTATTATCTCAACCTGCTACTTCTTCTTGTTGGGAAAGAAATTGGAGTACATATTCTCAAATTTACAATATCAAAAGGAACAATCTATCAAGTAGTCGTGCTGAAGACTTGGTTTATGTCCATTCAAATCCGAGATTGGTTTCACGATCTAATGCTGAGTATAGGTAAAAATTACTAATCTTTTAAAATTGTTTTCTTTGCTTGCATCATGATGATTATTGTTGATCTTTTCTTGTTATTTATTTAAATATATTGCAGTGAAGGAGCATCAAAATATTGGGATGCAAACCCAGAGGAATATCACTTAGATGACAGCCAAGATTTGCATACTCTTAATATGGAACTCACTGATCCAATAGTCCCTTCAGGTGATGATATTGTTGATAGTGAAGATCTATAATTTATCAGGTACATGTTCATTACTTCATTTCATTTATCAAACATTAATATTGTTCATAGTTGATAAATGATATTATGATAATATTGTTGATATAACATAGGTAGTTCTTTACTTGTTTTGCTTTAATATAAAGTTGTGTACTTATTTATTGTTGTCATCATATTCTTATGTTAATTGATGTCTCACTTGTTCTAGGCTTTTAACTTGAATTAGTTGAATATATAATATATATAATATTATATACCCTAGCCGTGTCGCCGCACCCAAATTTTTTGAAATTTGCCGTATCCCGCACCCGCACCCACACCCGCACCCGCACCCGTGTGACATAGATTTTCATAGCTCAACGGATCATATAGCACCTTCATTGCATTCTTTTATATTTCTCTGTATAAAATAATATCCAAATTATAAAGAATATCAAATGCAATAGTCACATTATTAATAAGAAAGAACTAGACAATAATAATACATATTTATAAAATTGTTACATTTGCCTTAACTTCATATTATGGGCAATGTATACCAAATTAGAATTGTATGGATTGCAATTGGTGCATCTACATTTCCTTGCATATTAAATGCAATATAGTCTGTTTCTCTTTTTCATGTGAATGCGTTTAAAAAAGCTCCAATTTCTCTTGCACCCATTCAAACTGCATGTTTGGCCCAATATATGTTGAGCAAACCTTGTTAAGTTTGGTGCATCTACACCAAAGCGAGCCCATCATTCATCTTAAATAAAACACGATAATGATTAATAAGAAACAATCAAAGTCAATCAATTGATAACTTAAATGAATATCAATAAAAATACATAATACCTGGTCGCATTTGGGAGCAGAGTTGAATTATAATTGGCCTTTCAAAATCTAACACTATGTATATACTTGCTTAACTCTAAATGAATATTCCAACGAGTAGATGAATCTTGTACAAGGTCATTCAATGTATCCTTTTTTACTTCTTCGTTCTATACAAAGTTGGGAGTAAATCGAATAGAAGGGTTAAGGAAATATGAAAAAGCATGCAAATCATGATGCATTTAGCGGTTCCAACATGCATCAATTATCTTCCAAACTTTTTTTAGAAATGACCGCTTGCGGTCAAGGTTTGCTTGTATTTCTAATTTGGCCTTATCCATAACATCATATATATAAGACAACATGCTTATCTTCACTGTCCACCATTCTCACTACTTTAACTAAATGTACAATCATCCTAAAAAATTTATTACAATTTTCTTAAAAATCAATATTGAAAACATCTACCACAGTAATTCCCTCCCTCTTTCTAGACCAACTAATATAGCCCCATTCATAAGATGCAAACAATTTTTTTTAATGCATTTTTCTATATGACAAGACTTTGCATGGTAATGACATTCATAGCAAATATTGTCAATGAAAGGCTAATCAGTTCCCTTCCACCTGTATGGATTCGCATCAAATGCAATACAAAAGAATGATTATAAATAAACTTTGTGACATTTCTGCATGCATCTATAGTCTCTCTTATTTCATCCATTGCACTCGAATCTTCAAGCATTAAGTTTTTGCAATGTATAACACATGAAGTCCATACTAAGGATAGATGGTTGAAGTATTATTAATAATGAATTGAACATTTAAAACTCCTAAATCCTCAACAACTTTCTCAAAAATAAGGAATAAATTATCCATAGTTTTATCAATATGGGATAAGTCATATGATTTCAAAAACAGTGTCCTTTTGAGATAATAGACCAGGAAGTTCACCAAAGACTTATGCTGACCATCCATAATAGAACATCATGTATCCTTCCACGACTCCCTAAATTTAGAACTCCATGCATTAACAATATCAACCCATTTCTGCAGAAATGTACCCCTCAAAGCATAATAAGTGGAGACTCTTAAATTGATCCCACACTGACAATAGCATCCGCCGTACTTTGATAAGAAAATGAGTTTGCAACATTGAAAGTGAGGTAATTTTCATAAAAAAATTTGGAACACTTCAAATCTACTTTCTCAGTTACCTCTTTTGAAGTCACAGTTGATTTAATACTTGGCTAAGATCGAGGAGTCGTACTTGGAGAAAAAAAATGAAGGCATCCCACTGCCTCTGACTCTTCCTCTAGTACCCCTCATAGGCATCGGGTGAGTAGGAGCTCTTGCAATGGAACAAAAACCAACTCTATTGCTACTACCACAAGAACCTACACTCTTTTTCTTTTCTCACCTTCTTGTCTCTTCAACCATCTGTTCTTCTATCTTAGTTGTACTATGAAATTCATCACCATACATCCATTCAGAAACATCTTTAAATGATTGAGACATATCCTAACCACCTATTTTTTCCCTCTCTCACCTTAATCTCTTCTTCTCCTTCAAAGCCTCCAATATCTTCTCAATCTTGTACTTCACTGCTTTGAGAACCCGAGGAAAAGTACTAGCATCCTTCTTGCTTCCCGTAAGGTGATGTTTCATACGAGAAATACCATCATGCTTTAGTGGATTGCAAATCATGCACTTGTTCACAAGCCTATTGCCGTTGTACACCGGGGTGCAATATTTCTAAGCTTGATCGACCTGATCAAAAGTCATTAAGACGAGAGTGGATAATCAACAAAAAGAAAAATACTTTTTAGAGGTTAAGAATTACGGAATCTGTAAAACCATCAGATTATCAGATAGGATTCAAAAGGAAAGGAGTATATCACGGATTTGACAAAAGCCCTAGAAACACTATCTTGTGAATAAACCACAAAATCAAGAAGAACAATGATAGAAAATGATCTGAGAGCAAGGGAATGGCGTGAAAAAGGTCCGGAGAAGAAGAGAGGTTTCTGCAACTTCAGATTTTCGGAATTTATACCCAAAAAATCAATGTCAACTCATACGATATAGTACGATACAACCCCGTATCATACGATATGGTATGATAAATCGTATAATGCGATACTTGTGCCTATGGTATGGTACGTGATAAATCATATCGTACGATACTATACAATTTTTACAACATTGATTTTTTTCTCTAAAATGATGCTATAGGGATGAGGAAAACTTCATCTTTGTCTTAAATTCCTAGAGTAGAATATAGCGGAATCTGTAACCAAGTAAAAGAACACCTTATGCTCTAAAGTTCTCAATTTAGTTATATGTCAACTGAAAACAGCACATTCGAGCTGGCAAAGCTTCACTGTCAGCCATGTATTTGCTTGTAAGCCATCCATTAGTCTGCAATCCAGTTATCCTTTTGAACCTGTGGTTGCATGACCATCTTACGTGCCAATCATTTTCATATATGTCTTCACAAGTTAATTGTTGTTTTCTTTGTAGTAATCATCCTAGTATTGTTAGCCTAGAACTTATGATAAAATATCTTAGTTTCATGGTGGCCTTTGGCTACTTGACAAAACCCTCCTCCTTTCTGGTTCGAGCTTTGGTACTAGCAACTGCAGAGTTTCATACTTAGGATTAGTGTTTCAAAAATAAGAAAGAATTAATGGAAATGTCAAAAATAAAATTAATGCAGCTTGGATTAAATGGAGAGGTGCATTAGGTACTTTTGTGACAAAAAGTATCACCAAATTAAAAGGTAAATAATATAGGGCAGTTGTTTGACCAGCAAATTGTAGCTGTCAGTAGATATCCATGTTAGCAGTGAACATGTTGAGGTCGATGTAGTGAGGTGATTAGGGGAAATGTTGGTATAGCACTATTAAATGATAAAATGAGAGACATATTTAATGTGGTCTGGGTGGAGGCAGGCCACATGTATTTCTAGTTAGAAGGTGTGAGAAATTGGATAATGAAGTAGTTAAAAGAGGGAGAGGAAGGCCACTTTAGAAAAAGATAGTAGAAGATGGTCTTGTTTTTCTTTTTTGAATTAAATGCTACTATTATGCAAGATCAAACTCAATGCCTATTGAGAATCCATGTAGCGGGATCCACTTAAATGTGGGAAATGGTTTGGTTTGGTTTGGTTTGGTCATCCTAATGATCTTGTTTGTATGTACAATTGCCCTGTTCTGGATACCTTGAATTTTTCATAGCATGTGTCGAATCTTATGTGTAATATACTGAGTGGGAGTTGGCACAAGTTATTTGTTGCGCTTTCTATCCATTAGGGGTTTCAAACCTTTTACATCAGTCTGCTCTCCAAATCTTTTTAAAATAACGTCTTGTCCCACGTTCTGGTCCATTTCTTGGTTTCACTTGGGTGAGAGCATACCAACTCCCTGCATCTGCTTTTCATAACATTTTCGGGCATGTTTCTTTTCTTAGCAACCTTGATTTGGATTATGAGCATCTTAAAAACAATCATGTGCATGAAAATGAGCTTGTCTATCCCCAATTCTTCTACGTTTCTGAAAGGAGTTAGTCACGGTTGAGTTGATTATTGTTGGATTAAGATAATGGATGTCCACTAAAGTATGCTTGTGTATGACCAGCTCTTCTATGCTCTCGGGTAAAAGGTTGTGTTGGTTTTTGGACTTTTTCTTCCATGAAGCCTTTGATTGTTGATTCTAGATAAATAAAGAACTTTGACAATTTCCTCCGCAGGGTCTTCATCGACTTGGACGGACCAATATCCCCGTATATGATGGGTCTTGGACTGAATGGGGCGCACACTCCGATACACCAGTTTCCAGTTCTTAAATGCCGCATGTCTATTGCAACTTGATTGATTTCCCTGTTTCTGTGCTTTTCTGCTGAGTTATGTGGGCGACTAATCGACCTACTGAAGGTAGAGGAGCACGTTTGGAGGTTGAACCGGAAAAGTATTCCATCTGTTTGCCAAGTTGTGTATCAAATCTCTGTATGTCTCGCCTATCTGCAGCTTACCCAGCAGCCTCACCTCTGACAATTTTCTAGGTCCACTACCGAGAAGTGGGTTCCACTGAGATAGCTAATGGTGTTAACTTTTTCCATTATAACCATATGGTTTTGAATTCGAACAAAATCTTTTACTTAACGATTTTTGAATAGCAAGGAATTTCGTTTAAAAAAGAAGAGGCGTACATCTATGTGGAGGTATGAACTTCAATAGCTGCGCTGTCTATAGTTTCCACAACGAGCTTTGTGTTGGTGTTGCTATGAAGGGCACAGAGCATTAGGGGGTATAGAAGTTTCATTACAGCAATTCAATACTGCGAAAAAAAGCTGGAGTTCCAAATTAGCTGATATAAGTTACATGTAGATCAATCAGCTCAGCTCGGTTTCTTAAATGATAATACCTCTAATCTCAACTGTGTGCATGCCTGTGTGAAAGTGCATCTATGCGAGTTCGTCCGTTTGATAGATTGTAGAAGCAATCTTTAGTTTTTTTATTCAATTAAAAGAGTCATCTCGTTGAGGTAATGCTGTATAAAGTCAATTACCCCTTTTAATAATTCCACATCCTTTCCGACTGAAACAACTAAATGGCACACCACCTATGTGAAAGCACCCCTTTTTATTGACGCAATCATCTGTTGGGATAAGTTTAATCAAATTTAAACCTCAAATCTGCAGGTTCGATCTAAACACGCTAAATGGATCCATTTTTTCAGATTAGGTCTTTTGCAATTAAATACGGTTTAGACGTTTAGGTTGAAGCTGAACCTGACCTAAACTGGCTTGTATAATTCATTTATATTCAAAATCTTGTTTTATATGCCCAAATCACGCCACAATTGGAAGATGCATGAGCAGGCACACGCACAAGCAGCAACCGGAAGTAGACCTTACCATTATAGATAATAACGAGTGAAAGGTAGTCACTTGAACCTCTTACCTTAATCTTCAAAGCAGAGAGAACAGTAAACACTCAAAAATTCATGCACCAACGGTCAAGACTAGAATTCAAACCTAAAATCCAGATTCAGCCCAACCATCATTGGATCACAAGGAACAGATTCAATTGAAATAAAGCAATTGAAGCATTTGCTTCTTCCCCTTCCCCAGGAGAAGATTTTGATAACCTTAAGTCCTTCTCTAAGTGCCTCCTCAATACAATAATCAATGATCTTACTCCGCAGGAGGGCTTTTCCTTGTAAGATGCCTTTTTTTATAATAAGATGAACAAGACGGACCAAGAAGCTATCGAAACAGGCGGCTTTCTTAACCTGAATGAAGAGGCTACAAGACTTTTCGCAGAGGCTCTATCGCGGAGGGATGATTGCCTTCTCATACTCGAACAGTAAGCCCACCAGTGTAAGCATCAAAAGTCCCGATTCCAAATTCCATAAGATTTAAACCAAATCGCTCCTACTCGCAGGCAGAAACTGACGAGAACAATCGTAAAAGTGGGCCACTCAGAGATTGGAACTGAAACTCAAAGACTCGTATCAGATTTCACCAAGATTTATTCAACATAACATTTCGAGTCTTCCCTATAGTATTTGTTCTTACGTATCGCACATTACAGTGGCATATTGTACACTAAAGCTATGTACAATATGCTAACACGACCATCATCGTTTCCTTGATGGGGAAAAAGAAACTTTTCTAAAACGCTACCCAACATATCATAAAATCGCCTTGATCAGCAGGTGCTGGGAAACGCTAATTACAACGTAGAAAAGACTTAAATATCGAGCTATCACAAGAAAAATATACGAGAAACCAATAACTGTTTGCATATAGATTGTGGAAACTCAACAAAATTGTTTGCTCATCCATGTATCTACAGCTGAACACACCCATGTACCATGTCTGTATGAAAATTTTATCATAATATTCAGTGGAACTCGTTTGGAAAATACTAGGAGACATAGGAATCACTTGGCTCACAAGACTATTTAATGAAATATGGAAAAACCAAAAGAAGCCCGAGGAATGGAGTGCAAGTACACTTATACCCATATATAAGAACAAAGGAGACATTCAAAATTGTGCGAATTATCGAGGTATCAAGTTAATGAGTCATACTATGAAATTATGGGAAAGAATTATTGAACGTAGGTTAAGACAAGTATCAAGTACAACACAAAACTAATTTGGATTCATGCCAAACAGATCTACTATTGAAGCGATTCACCTTTTGAGACGCCTTATGGAACATTTTAGAGCGAAAAAGAAAGACCTTCACATGATATTTATTGATCTAGAAAAAGCTTATGATAGGGTACCGAGGGAGGTTCTTTGGAGAATTTTGAAAAAAAAGGTATCCCATTAACATACCTAAAACAAGATCTTAATATGGAGGTGTAAACCTCCTCACAAATTGGAATGAACTGGATATATTGAACATAGCCCCGGGCAACCTGACCTCCGTTCCAAGCACGACATACGTATATGAACCCTGTGCCACGAAGGTTATAACAGGTAATCTACTGTTCTTATTCTTAGATCAGATATGATGGACGGTTACACACCATTAAGAAGTGATATATATTGAACATAGCCCCGGGTAACCTGACCTCCGTGCCACTTCCTTGCAATCTTCCATGTGCACCGTTCTATTTTCATATCCATGCGCAATGCTAACATCTCCCCTGTTCTTATGCTTTCAAAATGAATTTTTTTTCCTGCAGGTTGCTACTACGAGCCACCCCATCAACTGTGGCCTCCATACGTGAGAGCTACATGGGGAGTCCCTGTGTGCTCTTCCTGATCAAAATTTTCTGTGAATAACGGACTCTGCTTCTTGCATGGCAGTGGTTGCATGCATCTGTGGTTTGCCTTTGCTCATTATGTCATCCTTTTCCCTCTTTTATTAGGGTGTCATTCCTTCATCTTTCATTTCTGACGGATGTCGTTCGAGTGATCTTCTACCTATGCATATCGTCGATGGCAGTGGTGGGTCTATATTGAGTCGAGGTGGAGAGGTTGCTTCACCCGAATTTTTAAAAGTCAACTTGAAGTTTATAGCCATGGTAGGATCCATGCCTTATATTTGCACCACTCTAAACCATTCAATCGCATTTCAAACACGTTTCTATTTGATTTTCAATTTCAATTTTAAATATGGTTGATGACGTGAATGTTTAATATCATTAAATGTGATATGAGATAAATGCCTTTTTTACTATCATTCCATTGACGAAATGATATTTAGGAATTGTTTCTCTTATATATATATATATATATATATATAAATTGATAGATACACGGCTATAATCACTACTGTCTTGGATGTTTTGCTTATGGTTGCAAATCTCGGATATGGTTGAATATGTGGATGTTTCTTTTCTTTTTGGTAAAATACTACTTCAGTCATGTGCAAACATGAGCATAAACATAAACAAGAAAAGCATGTGTAGAAAAAGGAACTAAAACAAGTGTTTTGAGTACTTGAAAGAAGCGCTCAGTAATAACAGCAGTCGTACCCAATTGCTCAACACCATCAGTCTAGACCTCGCCTCCACACTACCAGCACCCCTTTCTTTTTCTTTTGCATGCGGCACCACACCGCATGGTCTCTCTTAATTTGTATCACACACTCACGCACACACGATTGGTCGAAAGAAGAAGAAGAAGATTATGTTCAAGAGAGGTTATTTCTCTCATTCATAAAATCAAAGTGACCGGATAGTGTTTACAATGGAAAACAAGGGTTTATATACCCAAACTCTAATGCGACTTAATAGATCCAGATAGTAAGGATTGAACCCATATAAGGACACAAACTTAAATTACTTGAGGAACAGGTCTCCTGGCTCATTATCACGTGGATCCGGACTCAACTAAACACATCCTAATGCAGATATGAATCCACTTATTCCAATATCTTCAAACACAAACAAATGAAGTACCTTGGTGTATGTTATTTGCAGATGACATTGTATTAGTGGAGGATTCTAAGGAAAAAGTTAATAGAAAATTGAAACCATGGAGAGAAACATTAGAAAGCAAAGGCCTCAGACTTAGTAGTTACTTCAAAGGACATAGAAATTAAAATTGAAACGCATTGCATTTCCAAAAAAGAAAGTTTTAAATACCTAAGGTCAATTTTTTAGAGTGATGGAAGAATTGATGAAGATGTTACACATAGAATTAATGATGGTTGGTTAAAATGGAGAGCAGTATCAGGTATTCTTTGTAATAAGAAGATACCATTAAAATTAAAAGGTAAATATTATAGAGCAACAATTAGGCCTGCCATGTTTTATGGTTCTGAGTGTTGGGCGGTTAATCATCAACATGTACAAAAGATGTCTGACAGAAATGAAGATTGAGATGGATGAGTGGTCATACAAGAAAAGACCGTATACATAATGAGGTTATTAGAAACAAATTAGGAGTGGCATCAATAGAGGATAAAATGAGAGAATCGTTTAAGATGGTTTGGACATATAAAAAAAAGATCAAAAGAACCTATAAGAAGGTTAGAAAAACTAAATTTGGAAAGTATTAAAAGAGGTAAAGGACGACCACAAAAGTGTTGGAAAAAAACAATAATGAATGATCTAGCTTATTATTGAGAGTTAACTGTTAACATGGCTAACGATAGGGATCTCTGGAAACAAAGAATCCATGTAGCCAACCCCATCTAGTATGGGAAAAGGCTTAGTAGTTGTTGTTGTTGTTGTATTCAGTGGAACTCGTAGAGATAACATGGTGGATTTCTCATGTCAGAGTAGCTCAGGTACCAAAAATAACATTTTCAGATATCAAAGCCAAAGAACGCCCATTCAACCAGCAAGCCGAAACTATACAACCTTATGAACCGAGCTAGATTGCTAGCTTTCTCTACCTAAACCAATTAAACAGAAAACTCTCTTTTTAAACCACATGTAAAACTGCAACCACACGAAACACTGCAGAAAATTTCGCCTGGGAAAAACAAACAAATAAAATAACAGATGGCAATGTCTCGAGACAAAAACTGGCGAGACTTATGGATATTCAACGGCACTGCTTTTCTGCCTTGGCTTCATCTCCATCCTGCAAGAAGCGGTCGGTATAAGCAACATTACAACATAACCGAGAGGCAGAAAATTGGCATCTGATTAATACAACAAAACTGAAAACATATTTCCTAATCCAACACTTGAGTAATTCATGGTATAGGTTACACTCACATCAGCAACCGATTGTGTGCTAAAAGACCAGAAATCACAAAACCGAGACTTTCACTCATTGTGTTACAAGCTTTAAAACAAAAAAAAAGAAGCACAGAGTTTATTTGACCAAGTCTAACAAGAAGCTCGACTGTGGTTTCATTCTTACCCTCTACCTCGGTATTTATGCAAGGCCAAAAGCCCTTGGCATTCATCGCTCTCCAAAGCATTGGTATATTACTATGCGTGTTTCAAAAAACAAACAGAGAGCATCCTACACTTGTGTTCTTGATTTCTGAGAATGAGATTAAGATGATCTCTTAGTGGTCAAATTAAGGCACATCACTTGCCAAACTTTAGGAATTTGATGACATCAATGACCTGTCTCTTAACGTAGGAAAAAATAAAGAGGTAAACAGCTCAAGAAGTTTCTCATGAAGTTTCTCATACCCTACCTACCTCAAGGCTTCCATTGTTAGATTATGAAGGTTTCATCGCTGAACAGATAATAACACATTGCGCATACACCCAATAATCCCAGTAAGTAACTGGTGAGAAGCAACAGCCCCATAAAATTTTGTGAACTTACAAAAACACGGGCAGTGAAAACCTGGCACACACGTTGCTGATCGTTGTGCATCAGCCGCAAGAAGACATAAGGTGGAGGACTGCTGATCATTGTTCAGCTCACTGAACCACCTCCTTACAAGCATTTAGTAATTTGACTCGCAAACATCAGATACAGTATCTTTCCGGATACATTTGGCAAACTCTATGGATAAAAGATTCAACAGAGCAGTTACAGCAGCCAATTGAAAGAGGAAGCACCCATCCCTTGGGTTCACAAACTCGGAAAGATTATGTCGCAGTTGCTCAACACCTTTTTCTTCATGTCCAGATGGATCAACACCAAGCCTGCCAAATTTGAAAAGCACTTAACAAACATGTCTGAAATTGACACATGAAGGAAAAGCAAAATGGGCATCAGGTTCCATCAAAATCAATGGACCAGACTCAAATCTTATAAAACCTAGCATCCCTCTCTCTCCCACCTCTCGCCTGCTATCTCCTCTCTCTACCACCACCAACGAGCACAGCCTCCCCTCTGCCAACGACAGCCACCGCCACTGCCTTCTGTCGCCTTCTTCCGCCGCAGGTAAGCTCTCTCTCCTTTCTCTCTCTCTTTCTCCGCCTCCACCTTTCGTCGTGTTCCCTCTCTTGTGGATTCTCTCCTCTCTCTTTCTCCGCCCGCTGGTGGCTTGTTCATAAACTTTACGATTTACTTGCATGGGTTACTTTGAACACTTATTTGATTCAGTTAAAAGTTAATTTTCACTCACTAGTAACTTTTTTGTAGACGATGAATCACAAAACAAGGATAATATTACACTATTTGTTGGGACATTGGTTTTAACAAGAAGCATATTGCGTACTTTATCTTTCCAAAGGTAATGTTGTGGATAACACACTCTTCTTTATGTAATGGTATCTTTCTTTATTGAGAGGTGGTTATGTGAATATTTTCAAAACACATCCTGTGTTAAACTTTGAAACAATTTCTCCATTGTCTCACATTTCTACAGGAACACAATGAGTTGCGATTGGTACCTGGTGATGAGTTACGACTTAGACACTCAGGTGATGCTGCCCACCCTGCTTGGCAATCTGTGGGACATGTGGTAGGTGTTGTACTTATATCTTGTAATTCTATCTATGTTTTGGCTATGTGATTGATTTTGCAAAGGAGATGAACTTTCAAGAATCTGGTCTATTGCTTGCTAACAATTTTATCTAGTTAGTTCCCTTACGTTAACTATGGCCATATTTTGGTCTTAGACCAAGCTCACTGCACAAGAAGTAGATCTCGAACTCCGAGCTAGTAAGGTATGCAGCAAGTTTTGCATTTATGGTATGAGTAAGTTGTTTCAGATTCCCTGTTTCACATGCTTGAATGCATTTTGATCTCATATAGGGGGTTCCAGTTGATGTCAACCATGGTTTCAGTGTAGACTTTGCCTGAAAGAGCACCAGTTTTGATCATATGCAGGGAGCAATGAAGACTTTCGCTGTTGATGAAATCAGTGTTAGTGGGTGGGCTTATAATTCCATTCCTTGTTGCCTAGCATTGTACCTTAAGTATCATTTTAGACGTGATAATTAGTCTTGCTACTAATCCATGCTCATATAAAAAATGAGTTTCATTTATGTGCTTGTTTGGCCAGTTTAAATCACTTCTGTGTATTGTATAGCACAATTGTATGCCAGTTGGCTGAAGGTTAGTAGGCTTTGGCTGTGAAGAATGTAGGATAGGGTTTTAATTCCTTTGCTTAATGCTTAGAATAACTTTGTTACATTTATGTTTTCTAATTTAAGGTTAACAATTCAATATGCATGTGCAACATGAAATTTATTGTTCGTTTCCTTAGAAGTTACAAGTATAATTTGTTTATTTAGTTTGATTTATATTTATGAAAGATGTGGTTGTGTTTCTTGATATTTCTTATAAATTAGAGAATTCATTATATATATATATATAATCATAAATAAAAGTATACCGCTAAATCCACTATATCCCTGCTACCGCCATATCAGGGTCGACTGCTAACAACCCGTTAACCGCTATTGATAACATAGACCCAACCGTTATCTATATATATGTGTGTGTGTGTGTGTGTGTGTGTGTGTGAGATAGTGGTATATGCTCAAAACGATTGATGATCAAATCTACTCAAACATCTCTACCGTTTGATTGGCATGATCAACAGAGTTTGAATTTAAAAAGTGAAATGTACCATTGTACACTTTGTACTTCACATTTAATGCACAACGATACATTTTGCTTTTTAAATTCAGATCTCCATTGTTGATCACGCCAATATAACAGTAGAAATCTTTGAGTGGATTTAAGCACGGATGGGTTTGAGCACAGACAACTATCTCATACGCACACGCATGCAGTTTGAAAACTGATCCAAATGGTTTCACACAGACATGCAACTTCAACATGAGTTGAAAAAACACTGACCTAGAGCAGGTCATACACATGCATAAACATATAGCAGCTACACAGCAAGCATGTCAGCATGAAGGTCCCATATGCAAAAACAAAAGTAACAACACACATAGGGAAAACTATCTTAAGGCATCAATAAAAACATAATATAGATACTGTATTACTATTAATTAGAAGGAAAAGTAAATTTTGCTAAGGCTTGACTAAGCCAACTCCAAGAGAAGGGCAACCACATGTATCACCTAAAAGAACACTAACATACTAAGTTAATGGAAGAGAATGGAAAAGATGCAAACAGTTTGAAGAAGACTATACCATGTAGAATCCCAATAGCTCTACCAGCAAAAATTTATCAACAAGAGTACAGGAATCAGAGGCAACCATACAATGTGACTGATTTTCCAAACGCCCGTGAGAGAATGTACCAAATTCTGCTTCATACTTCAACATTGTTCCAAACTCATGCATACTTACAAGCACAGACTGATCCTGAATCTCTTTGAAGAGCATCCTTGTAACATTTTCCATACACACAACACCTTTTGCAAAGGGACATTGTGCACATGGAGGAAACCTTGAGTCACCATTGGCCACCAAAACTGCATGAGATGAAGGGTCGTGATTTCTGAATTTATCTCCTCCCTCAAGAAATGAAACAATAGACTGCATCACGGTCACCACCTGGCTGCAACCACTTTGCGTGAAATAACTCTCCCCACAAACAGAAAAGAAGCAGTGGAGCACAGTAAGAACCCATGAAGAACTTTTCTTGCACTGTCGAAGCATGAGATATGATACTTCCAAAAGGAAACTGATCTGGCCAACTGCTGAGCATATACATGACAGTATGGTGCTTCCAGCCACCAACAAATTAATGCTAGCAACTTGAGAAGATAGGAAGACTTCTTGGCCATCCAAAGACAATGCTTTAGTGTTTGAACAATCACCCACCAGCTCATGTTGCGATTAACAAACTGAAAGACTCTTCCATTAATGACAAATGTCACAATCAGAATCAGCAGCATCTCTAGCCAGCAATTTTATCCGTCTCCAACTGGAACAGCAAGATCAAGTGTGGGTCACCGTTAGCAACAAACTCATTAGACAACTAAAGACAAAAGAATCCATGTTTCCAATTCAGTGCGTTTTCCAGATTAGATAAAATTTATAAAATAATGTCTGGTGAAACCATAAATTGCACTAATTATGAGGCATTAGATCAATACGCAGAATTCCAAGAAACATTAGCATTTCAACAATGGAGAGTACCATGACTGAGTTTCACGTAAAGATAAGGTCTAGTAACATTTTGGAGAGCATCACGGGCTTTTGGCAATGAAAGGTTCCACTGAAAATTTAAGTGTGAACATTTGGAAGTGTTCTTTCATTTTCACAAAGGAAAACTAGGACAGGTTGAAAAAAAAGTTAAACAATTTGCCCTTGAGAAAAACTTCAAAATTCATCATTGGCTTGACTGTCTGACTTGACTCCCTGAGTCATAAACTTGGATGAAGCTGGTTTGCAATAGATTTCCAATTTGTCAAGCATGCACACTATATATGTACAGACAATACTTGATCACAATGATCTCATTTTCCACAAAAAGATAGTACCCACACGTCTTACCATTCTTTAGTTGGCTGATAAGTGAATCCACGTAAAAAGGTGGAACCATCCAAGAGTTACTTGTGCAGTCTACTCACACAGGAACGTAACTGCACACCAATGATGAAAAGAAAACAGAAGCCCACTCCCTAATGCACCAAAGAACAAAAAGATTAGCATGTGCATAGAACGTATATCATGTGTTTGCAAATGCATTTTCTAAGAGCATTATCCAAAAGCATAGTTATGATATTTTACCATTCACACGCACTTGTCCAGAAGATTCATCTGAGTTGTAACAAAAAACATCAATTTCTCAACCATACAATCTTTTTGAGGAACATGTATCCTTCGAGAGGCTTGAAGAGCATGGTACAATTTTAAAATGATATCCTCATCCTCAATGCCAGGAAAAACAACCAGATGCTTGGGGTAATTCTCACGAGTGTTCCCAAGGCTGCTTAAAGACTTTGCTTCATATAAGCCATCAACAGGATAACTAGATGTTTTGCTTTCAATTTTATCACACGATTGCAGGACTTCATTCATGCAACCCTTCAATAGTGTTGAACTAAACAAACCGTCTAACGCAACCTCTTGGGCATGCCTTGCAACTAGATTAAAATGAATATAAAGTTGATCAAACTGGAAGTACAAAAGAATAACCATTAGGAGACAAGCAGCAACTTACCACCATGTGAAATGCTTTCACATTGATCAGTATCTGCCTCATCTGCAGCAGCACAAACTGAAAGAGCATTGTGATCCAAAGGTGCAACACTGAAATGACCATGACCATCAAACAGTGACTCTGTCATTGGTTCACACTCACATCCCTGCTTCATTTCGTCCAACATTACAGATCCATCAAGTTCCAGGCAACAGATGTCTGAAAAACTATTGCATGTTTTGTCTGCTTCAACATCCTGAGTGAAAGTAGACTGTAATCTATATCTACAGGCAGGTTTAGCACATCAGGTTCTGCTATATCATTTTCATTTCCACCTTCTGACAAGCCTATAGGACATCTGAAGCTTGCCAATGTGGGATTTCCGTGTTCATTAGAACTTTCTAGCTCAACATCTAGTGTTTGGATGCCAGAAGCCTTGAGACCAAAGGTATTAACAGAGAGACTTTCATCAATTTCCCGTGTACAAAGAAGTGAATTAAAGTCAGGCACCACACACACATCAA
This sequence comes from Brasenia schreberi, assembly GCA_036023115.1. Lineage (NCBI taxonomy): Eukaryota > Viridiplantae > Streptophyta > Magnoliopsida > Nymphaeales > Cabombaceae > Brasenia > Brasenia schreberi. Next base: position 15,336,634 of record JAYKKT010000065.1, on the reverse strand, counting down.
GTGTCTGGGTGTCAAAAGCTCTGTTAACAGAGGTATTAACAGAGCAACTTCTATCAAGTTCAGGTATGGGGAGAACTGAATCAAAGTCAGGCACCAGACCTTGGCCAGTCAGTTTTGATGCTTCAAATGACTGGGAAGATTCAACAGCCAATTTCTTGGGAAGCATTCCAACTGAATTACGGGAACTCTTCATGTTTGTCAATTGACTTTTTGTATGAATGACATCAAAGGCCTCATATGGCGTTGATATCTCTTCCTTAGTTTCAGGCACTTGATTAAGCCAGTCCTTTTCCAACAAATAAATGGATTCATCTATTCCTTCAGATTTACTAAAATTGATTTCAGGCAAAGAGGGTGAATGGGGGTTCTTCTAGTGCCATCCTGTACCGTTCTTCACCGGAATCATCCAGTTCCAGCAGCTTCAAAAAATTCCGTCCTATCATATCATCGTAACATGGAGTAGCAAGCATGTCCTGACAAGTTATACCTAAGGTTTTTCCTTAAGCAGAATAAACCTTTTTTTCACAAGTGAACACACGTTATTGGAGATGCTAGCATACTCTGTACCTGCAGATTTGTTGCTAACCCCAAGATCACCCACCTTAATGTGTTGCAATAGCTTTGGTCCAGAGAAAACATCAGCTGCACTGCTCTTTTTACTAAGTACAAACTTATTGCCACAATTTTCCGGTGATTTACATGCACGCAGCCTTTTCCTTCCCTCAAGCTTGGCTCACAGAGAGATCACCTTTTCCCTGTGAGCCGACCAACTGTCTATCAGAAAAAGATGAGGTAATTGAATAAATGGCAGAACACTGTGACTTGCTTCACAATGAGACTCCAACAGGAGACTCCAATTGAAAATCAGTACCTGAGAGGGCTCCTCTGAAGCTGCCGCCAGATGCTGGGTGATGAATTCCATTATATTCAACCAATGGACCATGGTAATTTGAGTTTTCCATCATTCTGTGATTTTCATGCCCCAAATCCCTATCATTTTCATTCCGAAAGTTGCATGACCCCTTAATCAGTGTCTGCCTCTTTAAATCAAAGCCTCTAGTACTGCCCAAGGCATCACTCTACAGATAAGCATTGGCCATGTCAGTACACTAAATAAAAAACAAGATAACACAAGTTGAAAACATGTATAGCTCACACAAAGAGATAGTTCGGGGGAAAATACGTGCATCTCTTATTATTCCATGTGTCAAATAGTGGGGGTGGGGGAACTAAAGACCATTTAGAAAAGAGGACTTACGATGGTTTCTATGGATGCCTTTCAGAGAAAAATAGAGCAAAACAATTAGACAGCCCAGAGAAACAATATAATAACACTGGCAACTTTCCAGCAATTCAAGGTTGCCAAAACAGTCACCTCCCACATCATCAAAAAATTATTTGAAGAGGTAGGTGCATGATGAACACTTTTTAGTTTTTACATGCAAAAGAAGAGATCAATCAACATTTTGGTCACTCAAAAATAAGAATTCCTCCATGCTAAAACTCATAAATGGAATAAAATGGATGGCAAATGTCAAATAAGGAATGTGTCATATGACCAAGACCAAATCCAAATCAAGCCTTCTTCCACACTAAGTGGGATCCTCCAGATGGGTTCCTGCTTACCATTGAGCTCAATCTTGTCATATTAGCATTCACACGGGCAAAGATTGTACTTTATTGTTCCTTCCAACACTTTTGAGGCCGCCTCTCCCTCTTAAAAGTGGATCTAATTTCCCCCACCTTCTTACAGAAGCATCATCTGGGTAACCCTCCAAATGTTCAGATCACAAGTTTGGCGTCATATGATGTTCAATCTAAAAGAACTGGGATAATAAGAATATACACGCTATTAAAAAGCCATCATAGTAGTTTCAACCATTACTGTAACTCCTTTTGGTGGGAATATCATTGTGTATATAAACCAAATAGACACAGAAAGGGGGGTGATCTTATCATGGTATTTTGATATATAACTGACACAGAAATCGTACCATGTTAAGAAGAGTGGAAATAAATGCAAGCATAAACTAGACATTCTTATCCAAATATCACATCTAAAAGGAAATATGGAAATCCATCAAACCACACAATAGAATAATTAGATGTAGCTCCATCACAGATTATTCTTCAGGCACCTCCACCAGCAGAAGAATTGGGATCTTGCTTCTTAAGCTCCTTCATTTTCAATTCATGAACTTCTCTCAAAACAAGTGAACACTCTCAAGTAACCAGCAATATTGGCTGCAGAAGGCAACTGATGCCCCATAACCGATTCTGGTTTCTAAAATGTTTAAAGAAATGGCTTCATCAACAAGGCACAACCTATTCGGATTCCTAAAGTGTGTACAGAAATTGTCTCACCAGTAAGCCTCATCCCAAGCCAGATAGGGAACATATGAAAGCTTTAACTCTCAAATCAGTATAACTGAAGTTAAGGAACCAACAAGCCTAGAATTCTTGACTTTAGAACAATAAACAAGATGCTTCAATTTATTAAATAAGGCCTGAGGGTGAGCTTGATTGATGGACTACCTGAGATTTCATTACCACAAAAGCATACTGATAAAACTCAAACACCCAAGACAAGTAAAACAAACACACATGCAGAGATCATCATGACATGAATGCATGCAAAGAGAAAACCAAGCCGTGTCTAAATAAGACTTTCGGGAAAATAAAAAAGAAACCTACATTGCAACATTCTTAAGGAAACATGTAAAGCACAACAATGCAATAAATGAGTAACGAGGGAGAGTGTGCACACAATCATGGACAAGCCCACAGAGTGATGGTTGTCATTTATAATACCCCACCACCAAAGAAAGAAGACGATGCCTTTCATATTAGAGTTTCTTTATTCTAAACGATATTACAACTACCTACAGAGAAATGCTGCTAGAAAACTTTCAAGGAGGACAAAGTAACAGTTAGCCCATAGGTATATTGTTGCCAGATACAAACCTTCATAAGGTGGCCATTCGTACTGTCATCATCATGAGAGAAAAGATTTTCAAGTAGATTTATACGATTCCAGAATTGAATAGCATCCTGCTTTAAGAGAGAGACTTCTAATTGAAATATATCCTTCTGTGTCCTTTCTTCTTGGGCTGCCCTCTCAACATTTTGTAACTGTTGCACTTTGAGTCTGCCCTCTCAACATTTTGTAACTGTTGCACTTTGAGTTTCAGCTTTTCCTTCAATAATTTTTCCTTCAGTGACTTCTTTCTTTTACAATGGCCGCAGATATCCTCTCTTCCATTGCAGTGTGGACATTGCTTTTCCTCTCTTCCTGATGAAAGGGCTTGTTGGAGTTCCTTCTCAAGTGACTCTCTTCTTTGCCTTTCTTCCTCCAACACTTTGCACGCATTGTCTCCACGAACTTTTTCATCCACATACCGTCTTTTCTCTGCTTCAAGGGATTGCCTGAGATCCTGTGCTATTTTCATCTGTAAATCTGCACGTTTTTTCTCTTTATCAGCCCTATTTTTCTCAGTTGCTGCTATTTTGTTCACCTCTTCCACTTTAACTCTCTCTTCAACAAGCTTTTGTCTTTCTATAGCCACTTCATTCTTGGTTGATCAGCAAAACTCCTTTGTTCCTGTAATCACCCCGAAATCCCACAAATTTCTCAAAACAAACCTGGTTTTGTAAAAGCAGCCCCAAAGGGCTATTTTGAGTCTGGAAACCCAGGAGCCTTCCAGACAACCTTGTACATATGTTTTGAACTTTATATGTTTTAAATATGTGTAATATAGCTTTCAAAGACTTTAAAATATGTTTTAAAACCCCGAAGCAGCTTGGCCTAATCAAGACAGGACCAGAGAAGCTAAAGAGAGCCCGGAACCGGAGCACAAGTCGAGCCCGGCACAACAACTCTCACATTGAATCCACCCCCAGGATCTCGAACGTCCAAGACCCTGTTATCATCAAAACATCACTTGAAGTCATCTCCAGAAGGCGAAAACAAAAGCGGACGATCATGTTGGCGAAGACCCAACGCAGACGGAGTACTGATGCTGTCAGACCCCGCACAAACCGTTCGTTTCGAACACAGCCCGAAAGAGTCAGAATTCAGTTTGGATTGGATCTGAACCATATATATCCAGATCCAAATCCATGTGTGGACTTAGATTTGGATACAGAGATCCAACCCAATATCCACATCCATGGCCCACATCACCTTCTCATAAATGGAGGTGGGGCCCACTTGAATTTCACGTGGGATTATGGGTATGAGAGAGTGGGGGAGGATAAGATTAAAGTGTGTTATAATTAAACTTGACTTGTGGGTCAAGTTTGGGGTTAATCATGTGGGTTAGCCTAACTAAAGTGGGTTTAAGCTTGTAATTAGCCAAAACCTAACCTAGGGCTGCACCAACATGATGTGATTAAGGTCTATGGATCATGCAAAGGAAGCTCCTTAATCCAATCCTAACCAAAAACATCTAATCCTAGCCTTTTACCCTAATCCTGTCCTAATCCTAGCCTAATCACCTAACACACTTTCTTAATCTCAGCATAATCCCAACCTAATCACCTAACCCACTTCCCTAATCCTAGCCTAATCACCTAACCCACCTCACTAAACCTCACCCCAAAACCAACCCACCTAGCTAAACCCTAAACCCCTAAACCACCCCACCTAAACCTAGCACACCATCTACCCAAAACCCCTTGTATCAAAATATCTGCCCCCTCCCCAAAACCAGCCCACCTTATCACCACACCACCCCTACCTAAACCACCTAACCACCCTCCTAATACCAGCCCCAACCGACTTCTTCATCCCTATATAAACCCCCCCAAGGGGCGGGTTTTCCATCTTCTCCCATCTCTTTTCCAGCCAACCGATCCCAGCCGACCTCAGCCATCCCTCCTAGCCGAGTCTTCCACCTGCACCACAGCAGCCACCACCTTGCTCCACCACACTCCAACCGGCCAACCATCCATCGCCACCATTCCCATCCGGCCGAACCATCCACTTCAACCACCCGACTGCTCCCCAACAACCCGCTGCCTCCCATCATCACGCGGTTAGTGTCTGAACCTAATTCTATCTCTTATTCACTCCCCCTCCACCACCTACACCACCACCACATCACCACCTACCCGCCATTACCTAGCCACCCTAGCTACACCCGGCCACTCCACTTAACTCCCTAAGACCTACCCATATCACTTTCCCTCAGCCCCTAACTCCACCTTACCCCATACCCTAGCTAGCTTCCTTCCCATCCACGACACCCATAGCCACCCTAGCAGCCGGCCACCACCAAGTCTCCCTTAGTCGGCCACTCCAATTGACTGTACACATACACTCGGCCAGCCACCCGCCAGCCTTAGGTACTCCCTTAGGCTCCCATTTAGTGTCACATGTCACCTTAGCCCCACACACCAAAACATACCCTTGCTAGCCGCCGGCCACCTTCAAGGCGCCCTTCCCATGCACCCAAGGCATCCGGCCAGCAGCCCCCCTTGCCGTTCAACTCCGAGGAGCTCCCTCCCGCAGCCCAAGGCAAAGGCCAAGCCCATGCTCAAGTAAGGCATCTTCGGACCAGCTATAAGTAAGTGCCTAACTCGGTCCTTAGTTGTAGACTTGCTTGAATTAAATTCGATACGGGGTTATAATAACGGAGCATAGTCTCCCCCCGCTTGTAATAACGTGGCTTGGTACACCCACACACACGTGCACTCTCTTAATCGTGCACGATTTTGAACACACACGGGCCTAATCAGCCCCTAAGATATAAATATATATATATATACTTTAACTTACGTAGGGTTTTGCTTAAGTTGAGTGTGTTGTCTTTCCATTCAAGCACGCACACACATTGAGCCTTCACTCTTATTTGTAAGACCCAAGTAAGGGCCGTGCTATACTATTTGGGTTTAATTTCATGTTGTGTGCGTAGTACTTCAATTCAAGCACTCACACACATTGAGCTTTCACTCTTATTCCCAAGACCTTAATCAAGGCCATACTGCAATTTATATTTGGGTTTAATTTCATGTTGTGTGCGTAGTACTTCAATTCAAGCACTCACACACATTGAGCTTTCGCTCTTATTCCCAAGACCTTAGTTAAGGCCATATTGCAAGTTATATTTGGGTTTAATTTCATGTTGTGTGCGTAGTACTTCAATTCAAGCACTCACACACATTGAGCTTTCGCTCTTATTCCCAAGACCTTAGTTAAGGCCATATTGCAAGTTATATTTGGGTTTTATTTCATGTCGTGTGTGTAGTCTTTTAATTCAAGCACGCACCCACATTGAGCCTTCGCTCTTATTGGCAAGACCCAAGTAAGGGCCCATATATACCTTATATACATATCTCCCTTCGGCATTTACATTACAAGTCATTTCCCTTCGGCATTGTCTTTACATTCGGGTTTTCCCTTTGGAGTAGCGTGAGTTTGCATTGCATCTACGCCATACCACGAGGTAGGACGCATATCGCATCAAAGCAAACCCCGTACTCCTGCTCAAAATTCGCCCCATGTAGTGGAGTGTTCATAACACACACCTAAGTGGCCCATAAAGGGATAAAAAGAAAGACTTAGGCACGTGCAAATCCACGTGATCTAAAAATCTGCAATCGTATTAAAAAAACCCGAATCAAACACCTCGAACCGCTTTCGTAGGCTTTTTCTACCCTAAAAAACTCGATTTTTAAAGCGTACAGATTGACCCTTGCACATCGGTGCAAGAAGGTCTGCGACGACAAGAGCTCACTTGCTCACAGTCGCCACGTTAGAAGTTAGGTTAAAATATATCTTCGCTAGCTTAGGTAAGCTAGCTGGCACGCCCTGTTTATACAAATAAGACTTAGACACACGAAAAGGTTCGCCCCAGGCCTAAGAAACCAGGGAGGCGGGGTTTTCCTGCGTCTACAGAGATTGGCACGCCCGGTTTATACAAATAGGACTTAGACACACGAAAAGGTTCGCCCCAGGCCTAAGAAACCAGGGAGGCAGGGTTTTCCTACGTCTACAGAGATTTCGATTTTTGAAAGACTCACCTCCCACCGAGCGTGCCAATCTCTGTAGACGTAGGAAAACCCCGCCTCCCTGGTTTCTTAGGCCTGGGGCGAACCTTTTCGTGTGTCTAAGTCCTATTTGTATAAACAGGGCGTGCCAACTAGCTTACCTAAGCTAGCGAAGATATATTTTAACCTGACTTCTAACGTGGCGACTATGAGCAAGTGAGCTCTTGTCGTCGCAGACCTTCTTACACCGATGCACAAGAGTCAATCTATACGCTTTAAAAATCGAGTTTTTTATGGTAGAAAAAGCCTACGAAAGCGGTTCGAGGTGTTTGATTCGGGTCTTTTTAATGCGATTACAGATTTTTAGATCACGTGGATTTGCACGTGCCTAAGTCTTTCTTTTTATCCCTTTATGGGCCACCTAGGTGTGTGTTATGAACACTCCACTACATGGGGCGAATTTTGAGCGGGAGTACGGGGTTTGCTTTGATGCGATATGCGTCCTACCTCGTGGTATGGCGTAGATGCAATGCAAACTCACGCTACTCCAAAGGGAAAACCCGAATGTAAAGACAATGCCGAAGGGAAATAACCGAAGGGAAATGACTTGTAATGTAAATATAAGGTATATATGGGCCCTTACTTGGGTCTTGCCAATAAGAGCGAAGGCTCAATGTGGGTGCGTGCTTGAATTAAAAGACTACACACACGACATGAAATAAAACCCAAATATAACTTGCAATATGACCTTAACTAAGGTCTTGGGAATAAGAGCGAAAGCTCAATGTGTGTGAGTGCTTGAATTGAAGTACTACGCACACAACATGAAATTAAACCCAAATATAAATTGCATTATGGCCTTGATTAAGGTCTTGGGAATAAGAGCGAAAGCTCAATGTGTGTGAGTGCTTGAATTGAAGTACTACGCACACAACATGAAATTAAACCCAAATAGTATAGCACGGCCCTTACTTGGGTCTTACAAATAAGAGCGAAGGCTCAATGTGTGTGCGTGCTTAAATGGAAAGACAACACACTCAACTTAAGCAAAACCCTACGTAAGTTAAAGTATATATATATATATATATATATATTTTTATATCTTATGGACTGATTAGAACCGTGTGTGTTCAAAATCGTGCACGACTAAGAGAGTGCACGTGTGTGTGGGTGTGCCAAGCCACGTTATTACAAGCGGGAGGAGACTATGCTCCGTTATTACAACCCCGTATTGAATTTTATTCAAGCAAGTCTATAACTAAGGACCGAGTTAGGCACTTACTTATAGCTGGTCCGAAGATGCCTTGCTTGAGCATGTGCTTGGCCTTCGCCTTGGGCTGCGGGAGGGAGCTCTTCGGAATTGAATGGCATGGGGGGTTGCTGGCCGGATGCCTTGGGTGCACGGGAAGGGCGCCTTGAAGGTGGCCGGCGGCTAGCAAGGGTATGTCTTGGTGTGTGGGGCTAAGGTGACCAAGTAGGGTCACTAAGGGAGGGTGTAGTGTTAGAAAATGTGGCACTAAATGGGAGCCTAAGGGAGTGTCTAAGGGAGTACCTAAGGCCGGCGGGTGGCTGGCCGAGTGTATGTGTATAGTCGGTTGGAGTGGTCGACTAAGGGAGACTTGGTGGTGGCCGGCTGCTAGGGTGGCTATGGGTGTCGTGGATGGAAAGGAAGCTAGCTAGGTAATGAGGTAAGGTGGAGTTAGGGGCTGAGGGGAAGTGATATGGGTAGGTCTTAGGGAGTTAAGTGGAGTGGCCGGGTGTAGCTAGGGTGGCTAGGTAATGGTGGGTAGGTGGTGTTAGGGTGATGTGGTGGTGGTGTAGGTGGTGGAGAGTAGAGGGGGAGCGAAAAAGAGATAGAATTAGGTTGAGACACTAACCGGGTGATGATGGGAGGCGACGGGTGGTTGGGGAGCAACCGGGTGGTTGAAGTGGATGGTTCGACCGGATGGGAATGGTGGCGACGGGTGGTTGGCCGGCTGGGGTATGGTGGAGTAGGTGGAGCAAGGTGGTGGCTGCTGTGGTGCAGGTGGAAGACTCGACTGGGAGGGATGGCTGAGGTCAGCTGGGATCGACTGGCTGAAAAAGAGATGGGAGAAGATGGAAAACCCGCCCCTTGGGGGGGTTATATAGGGATGAAGAAGTCGGTTGGGACTGGTATTAGGAGGGTGGTTAGGTGGTTTAGGTAGGGGTGATGTGGTGATAAGGTGGGCTGGTTTTGGGGAGGGGCCAGATATTTTGATACAAGGGGTTTTTGATAGATGGTGTGCTAGGTTTAGGTGGGGTGGTTTAGGGGTTTAGGGTTTAGCTAGGTGGGTTGGTTTTGGGGTGAGGTTTAGTGAGGTGGGTTAGGTGATTAGGATAAGATTAGGTTAGGTTTAGGGAAATTAACCTAGGTTTAGGGAAGGATTAGGGAAGTGGGTTAGGTGATTAGGTTGAGATTAGGCCGGGATTAGGAAAGTGGGTTAGGTGATTAGGCTAGGATTAAAACAAGATTAGGGTAAAAGGCTAGAATTAGGTGTTTTTGGTTAGGATTGGATTAAGGAGCTCCCTTTGCATGACCCATAGACCTTAATCACATCATGTTGGTGCAGCCCTAGGTTAGGTTTTGGCTAATTACAAGCTTAAACCCGCTTTAGTTAGGCTAACCCACATGATTAACCCCAAACTTGACACACAAGTCAAGTTTAATTACAACACACTCTAATCTTATCCTCCCCCACTCTCTCATACCCATAATCCCACGTGAAATTCAAGTAGGCCCCACCTCCATTTATGAGAAGGTGATGTGAGCCATGGATGTGGATATTGGGTTGGATCTCTGGATCCAAATCTAAGTCCACACATGGGTTTGGATTTGGATCTGGATATATATGGTCCAGATCCAATCCAAACTGAATTCTAACTCTTTCGGGCTGTGTTCGAAACGAACGGTTTGTGCGGGGTCTGACAGCATCAGTACTCCGTCTGCGTTGGATCTTCGCCAACATGATCGTCCGCTTCTGTTTTCGCCTTCCAGAGATGACTTTAAGTGATGTTTTGATGATAACAAGGTCTTGGACGTTCGAGATCCTGGGGGTGGATTCAATGTGAGAGTTGTTGTGTCGGGCTCGACTTGTGCTCCAGTTCCGGGCTCTCTTTAGCTTCTCTGGTCCTGTCTTGATTAGACCAAGCTGCTTCGGGGTTTTAAAATATATTTTAAAGTTTTTCAAAGCTATATTACACATATTTAAAACATATAAAGTTCAAAACATATGTACAGGGTTGTCTGGAATGCTCCTGGGTTTCCAGACTCAAAATAGCCCTTTGGGGCTGCTTTTACAAAACCAGGTTTGTTTTGAGAAATTTGTGGGATTTCGGGGTGTTTACGGTTCCTCTGCCCTATTCCTTTCTAGGTCCGCTTGTTTCTTTTCAGCATCTGCCCTAACTTTTTCCTCATTGGCTCGCTTCTTTGCCTCATCCCCTTTCCTCTTTTCAGCCTCCAAGATCAGGCAGCATATCTCCTTCTCCAACTCTTTTTTGCCTGTTAGCTCTTTGGCAGCAACTTCCTGCTCTAGTACTGCACGCGCTCTCTCATCATCCAAAACTGAAAAGGATACATGGATAGATCATCGTGCAAGATAGTTTTAGTCAATAATACGAAAGGTTAAGAGTGAAAGTCGAAAACTCTAAACCCCAACAAAACCCTAATCAGACGCTCTTAAGCACGAAAGTAAGAGGAATGATTCATAAGCAACATGATACTAACAAAAAGGGTATCCTTTTACCTCTTTGAAGAGCATTCTTCTCATTTTGAACGCGATCAACCGTGCCCTCGAGCACTTTGATTGCTTGCCTCAACGCGCTTCTTCCCTTCTCGGACTTGTGGAGCTTCTTCTTCACCTATTCCAAACCCTGCATTAAAGCCAAAATATCTAAGCAGGGGTGGCTCAATACAAGTTGACGCCTTAGAAAATCGGATCCTGACTTAAATATTTGGTACCTAAATCTAAAAGCTTTGGGGCCTGCGAAATTGAGTATCATGAGTGTGACTTAAAATTTTGGGGCAAGGTATCCGTGATAGGCGTCTAGAAAATTTTGGGGCCAAAAATTGATACTATAACGAGCTTAAAATGCCACTATGGCCTTATCAACGAGCCACCCTTCGATCTATACCAAACCCCACGTTGAAACATAAAACCCGAATTCCTTGTCCTGCGTACCATCCAGAGAATATCCCAGTTTCAAAAATGAGAACACTGATTTCGCAAACTCCATACAAAGATGACAAACAAAAATTTCCAGAAAATAATATCTTCCGAAATCGGGGGAAATAATGCCTTTTGCGCAGCAACAATAAACAACCAAGAAGAATGCAGTAATAGCGACTAACTAAACAAAGAAAAAGAAAACAGAAGAACAAAATTTTACCTCTGAACAACAAGGCGAGTCCCCGAGACCGTCGGGTGCCATCAGAGAAGCTGGGAAACGAAAGCATCATGAATTACACATTAAAACGAAGGATCGCGCAGACAGAGAGGGTCTTCGAGAAACCACGATGGCGTCTCATCATTCTCTTTCTCTCTGAGAGACCGCCAAAACCCCTTATAAAACCCTCAACAAATAAAAGAGACCTAAATAAGTATATGAATGTACGCCCAAACGATCCGAATATTTCTAGATCGTCACGGACCCCTGATTGAGCTAACGCTCTGGATGCTAATCTTATTTTATATAAAGGATGATCGGTTAGGCAAACCACCGTACCAGGTAGACAACGTTTCTAGATCGCCATCCGCAAACTGGAACCAAATCTTCCCCCTGCAGCTTTGGTTTTAGGTTCGGTTTCAACGATTTTGGATCTGGTTTTAGAATGATTAAAGTTTCGGTTTAGTCATGTTTTGATCATTGTACACGAACAGCACATGGAATATAGCGTAATAAGTGGTTCAGATGTAAAACATTAGCCCATAGAACTGGCCAATCTGGAACCGTGACAGGTTAACCCGGAAACAGAATTGGCCTTTGAATAAACCGGAACAGGAACCATTCCCCAGTTCGGTTAGGGCTTTAGAGAAAACGAACTGAAACCATAACCAGCCTCAGGCTTGTCGGTTCCAAATCGTGGTTTGGATCTGGTTTTGGTTTCCTTTGGCTTGGTTTCGGTTTCAGGTTATGTTAGAGCTAGAAGCACCAACAGACATATATATATATGTGTGTGTGTGTGTGTGTGGAGAGAGAGATTATTTTGGCATTGAAGTTTGTATTTACAGAAGAAGAAAATAAATTAATAAGTCTGAAAAGTACTCATTCGAGATGTGAAACAGCTAAGTAACGGGTATAAATTTTGGTTTGTTATCAGCGTTTGAGTTACGGTCTTACCAGTTTCTGGATCAGTTCCCTTTTTCACTGGTTTTGGTTCTCAACAGTTTCGACGTGATATGTCCCCAGCTCGGATTGCTGACTCAGGTCTGATGCAGCCTATGACCAGATGGAAACCAGGGTGTTAGAACTCTTGACCTCTCAAGAAGCCAATGTCACCGAGGCAGAGAAACTGCCCATCCTCCTCTCTAGCTTTGATGAAGATCCACCGCTGCCCATGGTTAAGATTGTTTGTATCTGATATGCTAATGCCGATGGCCAAATGACGGGCTAGAGTTCTCTTTACGGCCCAGAACCGAGAAACAACTCAAAACATGTTGGCAGGTGAAGATCATTACCCAGATTCACTAGTCATTAACATGATTGTTGCTTAAGGAGCTTATTAATTCGACAGAATCAGGATACAGTGCAGATTACAAGAAACACTGCCGTAACGATCTAAAGGTCTTGTTCCACATTGGTTGTAATTCCTTTTAGTCCCTATGACTCGCCTCCTTTATGTTGATCAAACCTGGGAATAATCTATTCCTTTCCCGGACAGGGAAGGGGAGTTGGGGAGACGTACCCGTTGTATTACTATCTTCTTTTTTATAGGTGTTACTAACGAAAAGCTGTGCAGAACACGATCCTTTCAAGTTTTTCCGACTCCCAACTTGGCTAATTTTGCTTGATAGCCTAGTCGGTTGAATCCAGCCCGTTCTTTCCAATGTGAAGCCCATAGTGCTCTTATACCCACCTTTGCACCTAAACAAGACCTGTTAAAACAATATTCCTTTCATTTGGAGCAAGAAATCGGATTGATCTTTTTATTTCATTTTATAGTCAGTCCAGCTGTCAATGTACTTGTTTAAATCTCAATTATTTTCTTCTATTTGTTGAGATTTCAAAAAGGGTAATTACATATTCAAAGGCAAACTTTTCTTGAAGCGTAAAATCTTCATAGTAGATGTATTTTGGTATTGGTAGGTAGGGTGACGTTATGATCAAGATGTGACATCGGGGCATTAGCTCACCTCATAGGGGTTTCAACTCGTGATGTTGGCCGCAAGTTCAACGGCTGGTCATGCATAACCAGCTTCAGCCTCCCATTGACAACAAAAATCATGTTCCGCAAGGTCTTGAGATCTCATATTATGAAAGGAGCAGTTAACCAACCAGCTGCCCAACCCATGAGGTGGTAGGAGCCACTCCACGGAGCGGGAGCCAGGGAGAAACCATCACGTAGGCACGGTGCCTACACTGCTACCGCCCCATGGGAGTATGCCGCTACGCTACCTAATATATAGTGCTACATGAACATGAACATGAACGTGAACGTGCTCTTACAGGACAACAAAGCATCCTCCAGTATGAAGTACACTCCACAAAGCCAACCTAATAAAAAATGAAGCTGTGTGTGTGTGTGTGTGTGCACGCGATGAGCTTACCAATCCAGAAACTAAGGAATTAGGTTGAGTTCAACCCACCTAGCACTCCAATTGCAAATGATTGCAAGAAAGATAGTAAACAAAGTATAATGGGCACCAGAAACACTAAAAGCGTACCAGGTTTTCTACAAAGCATCAGGTTTATCACAAAGCTAGGGAGAAAAGATCGCTTGATTAGCTTAACTGTCTTCGGCCTTCCAACTGTGCATGTGAGCTCAATCGACATGAAAGTTGGAGACAGAACGACCCCATCAATCAATCTAGTCAGACACTCGTGTTTTAATGGCTTGAGAACAGCTGCAAGCGTCTTGTTATGAGATTACGTTCTTCACCAATCAAGTGCAGTCGATGGTCACCAATCGCCACTCAGAAATAAATGGGCGGCGAAGATTGACAGTAACCAGTGGAGGATCTAGAAACTTCTGTAGGGTGTGCGGAACTGTTTAGGGTGGGCAAACTCGGTAGGCTATACGGATTCAAAGGGTGGATTACTGTTTTTTGTTGATTTCTCAAGTTTTGAGTGGGGCAACAGCCCCAGCTTGCTCAATGAAGATTCGTCAGACAGTAACGGTGCAGAATTCATTGGCTCTTCTGGAATGACCGTCCAAGTGAATTGCATGGTAACAATCTCGTCACAGCTTATGTGATGCTATAGTAAAAGATGCAGCTCTAAGCTCGATGACAGAGTTGAATGTGAATTACCGACTGCTCCCATAAGCTCGATGACAGAGTTGAATGTGAATTACCGACTGCTCCCATAAGAGAAGATCCCGCATTCGAGCAAATCAAGCAGCAGCTCACCGGTCTCCGTCGTTGGCACCACCAAGGCACTCGATACATTTCTTCAGCAATGATTTTGAAAGCTCATTCTTTTCCATTTCAAGCAGGTGTATGAGTTCAGCATTCAACTCCACCTCGACCTGCTTCATGGGCATGTCTTGATACACTTCAATCATCTTCAATAGGCACTCCGATGACGAAACATGAACCTGCATGTTTAAACCACATGGGATGATAAGAAATATATAACAAATAACATGAAACACAACATCCAAGTATATGCAAAACAATCGAGACATTCAATGGAACACCACCGACTTATTTTTATCGAAGGCAACCATAAGCAGCAATATCATGGTTTCTACGCTGCAATTGATTACATCAGTTTGCGTGTCTAGTGAGGAATCGAATTCTTGTAAGAAAAACTGTCACGTTACAAAAAATTCAAGCACAAAGATTCGTGTATACTGCATAGCAATCGATTGTATCAGTTGGCACAGTGTGCCACACACTCCGGTCACGAATCAAATCTGTTAGAGAAATGGACTTGGATCCATTTACATTTGGATCAGTTCCTGTCCTGATCCAAGACGAGCTGCTAGGGAGAGTTTTTTTTAGTATAAGAGTGTTTGTCTTTTGTGTTTATTATAAAGTAAGTAATCCAATAGGATTACCGTGTGATTAAGAAAACATAAGAAAGAAAGACAGCATGGAGCCAACAGTGAGGAATACGCCTTACCCTCCCCTTCCTCTTTCTTTCTCCTTTGTGTTAATGAAATTTTAAGTGAAAAATCATCATGATATCATAGCCTAATCATGGGATTAGGAGACGATTATGCTTTGCTGTGCAGAAGATTAGGCAATCGACCAGGCAGCCAGCGCATGTGTGGTGCAGATCAAGGAGTGTAGTGATTGATTCAGGAAGTGCACATAGGCATAATCAGCAACCTGCAGACCAACAACGTTGGCTGCGCATAGGTATTTGTGAAAAAAAGGGAACCGTTCAACGAAAGGGGGCAACAAGGCCGATAAAGTTATTGAATATGTTGATTCTCCAAGTAACGAAAAAGGAAAAGGTTTTCAAATTACAAACATCAAATTGGATGGAAAATATTATTTACAATGGGCACGTTATGTGGAACTTACAATCTTGGTGAAAGGAAGATGAGAATACCTTACTGGTGAGATTTCGACCTACCACAGATGGTATAGAGAGAACGCATTGGAGAATGCATGGTTGATTCAATCCATGACTGCAACTATAGGAAGCACTTTTATGTTTCTTAAATCAAGTGCTTAGATTTGAAAGGTCATGCATGATGCTTATGCTCAGAGCAAAAATATTGCAAAGAAATATGAAATCATAGAAAAGATTCCTCAGTGTCATCAAGGAAGAGAACAATTAGTGAGTATTATGTTGAACTCTAACATTTATCGGAAGAGCTACAATTCTTTAGAGAACAAGATGCTAAACGTGTCCGAGGGGATGTAACGAGGAATTCGAGGAACGCAAAGTATTCAATCTACTGTGGGGTGTATCGTCCAAGTTTGAAGCTATCAAAAATAATATCCTTAGTAGGGAAGAACTCCCAACCCAAAGTAACATTTACTCTTTATTACTAAGAGAAGAAGACAAAAAGAACCTCGAAAAAGAAGGTAAGCCAAGTTATGAAAATATAGCATTTTTGGAAAGGAACCCAACGTCTCGACATCAAGGTAGAGGAGGATTTAGTGTTAAAAGTACATGCAGATCATAGACAAACCTCGACACACTAAAGACAATTGTTGGGATCTAGTGGGTCGACCCAGTTTCAATCAAAACAAGACATATAGAGTGACAAGGCTAGACTCATTAGTAGAAAGGAAAAAGAGGTTAGAAGAAATTGAGACTCGATTGGCTGATGTCACTAGTCTTTTAATTAATTAATTGTTCATATATGCTTTAACTAGAGATCTAAATTGCTCAGTAATCATCAGATCTATAGGTTGTTTATTTCAAGAATTGAAGATGGAGAGGATCTTTGGTAAGAAGAAAAGACTTTATTTCTACAAGGAAACAAGAAGAACAGAGACAGGGGACATATCTACCTTTATGACAACAAATTGATAAGAAGAAATAGTATTATGGCATCATAGATTTAGGCACTTTCCACTCTCAAAAATAAAGAAATTGTTACCAGGCTTAGCTAGTGATTGTGATTTTTCTTTGCATTGTGATACGTGTAAAAAAGCCAAGCACCATCATGTGCCATTTCCTATTAGTGAATCAAGAGCATTAAGACCATTTGAAGTTGTTTATTATGATGTTTGGGGTTCATGATCTACCACCTCTTTACATAGTTATAGATATTTCATATCGTTTATTAAAGACTACACCCGATTTATTGTGATTTATCTTATAAAATTCAAGAATGAAGTGAAAGTTATTTAGCCAGTATTGTATATATTTGTTCATATATAATTTCAATTACCCATTAAGAGTATCCATACCGATAATGGAGGAGAATTTATGTCTCATCACTTACATGATTTTTTCTTGAAATTTAAAATACTACATTATACATCTTGCCCTAATACTCCACAATAAAATGAAGTCTCTGAAAGGAAAAATCGTCATATACTTAAAGTTGTAAGAATATTATTGTTAGGATACAATGTCACTAAGTACTACTTGGGAAAAGTTGTCCTTAACTACAGTATATCTGATCAATCGTACATGAAGCATGATACTGAGAGGAAGTACTCCATTCCCTTTCATATGTCCCAACCAAAAATAACTTCATATACCCTTGAAAGCGTTTGGAAGTACTTTGGATGTCAGGACAGTTAAATGCATTTTTATGGGATATTCACCTACCCAAAAGGGTTATAAATATTATGACCCAATGAAAAGGAGAACTTATATCACAATGGACATGACATTTCATGAGGATATTCCCTTTTATATTATAAAGAATAGTGATTTGTCAAATACATCATCTACCGTGGTTCTGCCTATATTACCTGCAAAGGACTATAAATCCGAGGAAGATAAAGGGCAGGAAATTATACACAAAGAATCAACTGAAGACAAAGTCTTAACTTACTCAAGCGGAAACATATAAATCATCATACCCAATCCTATTGTTACTCTTTACCCGAATTCTTCTTCTCATTCAATTCCTCCAGCTCCTGAGGTAAATCCAGTATTGTCCGTATCGCACCGTCGATACGATACGGGGGCCCGTATCGCAGGTGCGGGCGTATCGCACCGTATCGTGCGATACGGCCCGTATCGTGCGATACGGCCCGTATCGCATGATATGGTGCGTATCGCCCGTATCGTACGATACGGGCGATACGCCCTGGGACCCTTATAAAAGGTCCCGGGCCGACTGAAACCCGTGATTTTTCGCGGGTTTCCTCTCTCCTCTTGGGTTCCTCAAGCTCCCTAAGAACCAGTTTTCGCCTTCTTAGTGTTCAAAGCTCCAAAATCGTACCCTACGGTGTTCGTGCAAGCCTCCAAACTCGGATTTTAGTATATTTTTAATGTTTTTTCCATTTTTTTCCTTTATATTTATTGTTTTTTGTGTTATTTTGGTTTTTTTTTTTTTTGAATGACAAAATATGAAGTTATTAAGTGTGTGTATACGATTTTTATTGCATTCATGAAGTGGGAGACACTCGATTTGAGTGTTATTTGAAGATTGAGGGATTTACGAAGTGCTTTTATTTTCAGGTTTTTGTTTGAATTAAAGTACTCCATTGAGATGGTAGGAAGGGGTGGGAGAGACTCTCATTCAAAGTCTGATGATCCGGCATGGCAGTGGGGTATACCAGTTGAGGGTTCAAGGTTAAAAATCAGATGTTTATTTTATGAAAAGGTGGTTAGTGGTGGAATTTCAAGGTTGATACACCACCTAGCAGGAACCAGAAAAAAAGTTGCTCCATGCACAGGCAGAGTTAGAAGTGTGCCAGAAGGTATTAAATGACAATGCTTGCAGATGATTGAGAGCATACAGGAAATGAGACAACAAAAGGATGATTTCCAGATGTGTGAAGAAGCTGATGATGCTACTGCCACTGGAGTTGGATTCACTGATAGTTTGCCTTCAGATGCTAGAACAGATATTGGTAGTAGCAGTTTGCGAGCACCTAGCAGAGGAAAGAGGGTTGCAGCTGAAGACTTTGGAGGTGGCAGAAGAGGAAGTTCAGGAAGGAGTAGAGGAAGAGCTTCTTCTTCTAGCATACATTCGTTCTTTCCTCCTTCCACTACACCTGGTGCTCAGTCAGGAATTCGTGCTGCTATGGCTTCAGAACAACTGCATGATCAAGCAGACCTTGCAGTGGGCAGATGGTTTTATTATGCATGCATTCCATTTAATGCAGCAAACAGTTTTCATTTTCAAGCAATGGCAGATGCAATTGCTAACATTGGTCCAGGATACAGGATGCCCTCTTATCAGAAGTTGAGAAGGAAGATATTAGATCAGACCGTGATTGAAGTGCAACAATACTGTTCGACTTTGAAACAATCGTGGAAGGAAACAGGATGCACTATCATGACAGATGGATGGACCGATAGGCGAGGAAGGACATTGCTAAACTTTCTTTTATATTGTCCTAAAGGACTCATGTTTTTGAGATCTCTAGATATGTCAGAGGAGAGGCACACTACAGAGATCCTACGAGAGGAATTTGATAAGGTTATACAGGAGGTTGGACTAGAAAATGTAATCCAATTGATTACAGATAATGCAGCTAACTACAAAGCAGCTGGAAAGGAGTTAGCTGATATTTATGGGACTTTCTACTGGACACCATGTGCAACCCATTGTTTAGATCTCATCCTCGAGGACATTGGTGAGATGAATGAAATAAAGGCAGCAACTGAGTGTTGCCAAGATATTACAAAATTCATTTACAGCCATGCATTTGTTTTGTGTATGATGAGGAGATACACAGAAGGTGCAGAGCTTCTTCGCACAGCTGCAACTCGGTTCGCAACAAACTTCTTATCTGTACAGAGTATTGTGAGACAGAAGCAAGCTTTAAAGAGAATGCTCTCAGATGATTGGCAACAATTTGCAGAGTTGCCTCAAAATAGAAGGAACAGAAAGTTAGAAGTTCATTTTGGAATGCATGTATCAGATTATTGAAAATTACTTGTCCTTTAGTGAAAGTTTTGAGATTGGCTGACAGCGAGGAGAAACCATCTATGAGCTACCTTTATGAAGCCATGAACAGGACAAAAGAAGCGATCAAAAATAACTTTAATGGAAAAAAAAGAGATTATGTGCCCGTGTGAAAAATAATTGATAGTAGATGGAATAAACAATTGCATCAGCCTATTCATGCAACAGCCTACTATCTAAACCCATCATTGAGGTACTCAGCAAAATTCAAAAGGGACGGTGAGGTTAATCGAGGAATCGTTGAATGCATCGACAGATTAGTCCCTAATGAGAGCATAGTAGATGCGATACATCGAGAGATGGAGATATATGATAATGCTCTTCACTTGATGGGTTTGCATGTTGCAATTCGCAACCGCTCTACGATACGTCCAGGTACATTGTTTATTTTCATATTTAAGTTGCATCTTACATTACTGTAGATTATTATGTCTCTAATGTTTATATTTTTTTTACAGATGTTTGGTGGAACAGGTTTGGAAGTGATTGTCCAAACCTTAGAGATTTTACAGTTAGAGTCTTAAGCCAAACCTATAGTGCAACAGGTTGTGAAAGAAATTGGAGCGTTTTTTAACACATCCATACAAAAAAGCGCAACAGGTTGGAACACAAAAGGCTTAATGATTTGGTTTATATTCGTTGTAACATGCGCCTTCGTGAAAGGTAATGTTGTATTACTTTCAAATTTTCAATTCAATATTATTTAACTTCAGTTTTCAATTGTTAATATTACTTACTAATTGTTTATCTTTATTTGTGTCGTAGGCAATTAAAAAAAGTAAATAGAGAAGAAAGTCAGTTCGATCCAATAAGTTTGAATAATTTTGATATATTAGAAGATTAGGTTATGGAAGACAGTGAAGAAAATGCCCTCCTAACAGAAGAAGAAGTTGCCTATATTAATTTGGAAGGAGCGCAACAACATTATGGAGATGAAGAATTTGATTTTGAAGAAGAAGGTGTGGGCGTGGCTGACGATGATGAGGATCTGCAACAAGGAGAAGATGAAGATTATTTAGTTGATGATCCTGATTACAATTTGTAAAATGTAACATTATATGTAATTGTAGTGTACTGTAAACTATGTCTGTATTTTATTTTTTGGATTCAAAATATGTAAATTTAGATGCAATTGTTCAATGCTGAATGCTCAATCTGTACTAAACATACATTATATGAATTTAAAGCAATAATTTTTTCCTGATTTTTTCCGATTTTTTACTAATTTTTATTAATTTTTAATTAATGTTTGCATTATTTTAATATTAAAGTACGATACGATACGCCCGTATCGTGGAGCCCAGCGATACATGATACGATACGTGTCAGACAACACTGGGTAAATCATTTGATTCCTTTTTCTAATTCTTGTGATGATTTGCCCATTACACTAAGAAAAGGAAAACGCGGGACAACTAAATATCTTATCGGTGAATATGTATCCTACTCTAATCTTTCAAAAGAATACCCAATGTTTGTAATGAATGCATAAGCCGATTCTCTACCTAAGCACTTTGAAGAAACTAGGTATGTTCCAGAATAGGGAGAAGCAAAGAGAAATGAAATTTAAGCACTTTAAAAGAAGCATACTTTAGAATTTGCAGATCTCCCATCAGACCAAAAAATAGTGGGTTGTAAATGGGTCTATACCATCAAATTCAAGGCAGATGGATCTATTGAGAGATACAAAGCATGATTAGTTGCCAAAGGATACAACCAATCATATGGAATAGACTACAAGAGACTTGTTTTTTGTACTTATAGCCAAGATGAATACTTTTGAATATAGTTTGTGCTTACGCACCCCAAGTAGGACTAGAAGTTAGTATAAAGACAATTTTTTGGGAAGAGTTAGATAAGGTGTTTCAAAAGATTCCACAAAGGGAGTTGATTTGTTTAGGAGGAGATTTAAATGGACATGTCGGTAAAGAGGCATTAGAATATCAAGGGATTCATGAAAACTTTGGTTTTGGGGATATAAACGAGGAAGGTAGGGAGATTTTAAATTTTGCTATGGCATTTGATCTCTTTATAGTCAATACAATCTTCAAAAAACGAGATGAACATTTAATTACTTATAAGAGTGGCTTATCACAAACACAAATTGATTACTTTATTTGTAGAAAAAAAGAAAGAGCGTGTTGTAAAGATTGTAAAGTAATTCCAGGAGAAAGCTTAACCACCCAATATCGACCTTTAGTTATAGATTTACAAATAAAAAAATGGACAAAGAAGAAAAGAGTGCATCGAGCTATTCGGACTAAATGGTGGAACCTCAAAAGCGAGAAAAAAAATATATTTAAACAAAAAGTCCTTCAAGGAGATGTTTGGAATTACGTTGGTACACCATGTGATATGTGGAACAATATGGCTATACATATTAGGAAAGTGGCGAAAGATGTATTAGGGGTATCTAAGAGAGGTGTACCGGCACAAAAAGAAGCTTGGTGGTGGAGTGAAGTAGTACAAAATAAAATCAAGGCAAAGAGGGCATGTAACAAATTACATTATGCTAAGAAAATTAGTGAAACAAGTTTATAAGAAAGCAAAGAAAGAAGCGAAAAAGGCCGTGAGTAAAGCTAAGATTTGGGAGGACTTATATAAAAAACTCAACTCAAAAGAGGGTGAAAGAGATATTTTTAGGATAGCTAGGGCTAGAGATAAGAAAACTAAAGATCTTAATTATGTTAGATGCATCAAAGACGAGGATGAAAAAATTCTAGTGGCAAATGATGATATAAGAAATAGATGGAAAAACTATTTTTATAATCTTTTTAGTGAAAATAAAGATGTTAGTATTAGTTTAGGAGATTTAGCCAAGTCACAAAAGTATATAAACCACAATTTCTACCGACATATTCAAAAGAATGAAGACAAAGAGGGTCTTAAACATATGAAGGGTGGTAAATCGGTAGGACCAGATAATATTCCTATAGAAGTTTGGAAAATACTAGGAGAAATAGGAATCACTTGGCTCATAAGACTATTTAATAAAATATGGAAAAATCAAAAGATGCCCGAGGAATGGAGAGCAAGTACACTTATACCCATATATAAGAAAAAGGAAGACATTCAAAATTGTGTGAATTATCGAAGTATCAAGTTAATGAGTCATACTATGAAATTATGGGAAAGAATTATCGAACGTAGGTTAAGACAAGTATCAAGTACAACAGAGAACCAATTTGGATTCATGCCAGGCAGATCTACTATTGAAGCGATTCACCTTTTGAGACATCTTATGGAACATTTTAGAGCAAAAAAGAAAGACCTTCACATGATATTTATTGATCTAGAAAAAACTTATGATAGGGTACCGAGGGAGGTTCTTTGGAGAACTTTGGAAAAAAGAGGTATCCCATTGACATATATTAACCTTATAAGAGACATGTATGATGGTGCAAAAACATGTGTGAGGACTCATGAAGGAACGACAAACTTCTTTGAAGTTAATATTGGGTTACATCAAGGATCAACTTTAAGTCCATACTTATTTATAATGGTGATGGATGAGTTAACAAAACATATTCAAGATGAAGTACCTTGGTGTATGTTATTTGCAGATGACATTGTATTATTGGAGGAGTCTAAGGAAAAAGTTAATAGAAAATTGGAACTATGGAGAGAAACATTAGAAAGCAAAAGCCTGCGACTTAGTAGAACAAAGATAGAATATATGGAATGTAAGTTGGATCATTTGGTTACTTCAGAGGACATAAAAATTAAAATTGGCACACATTGCATTCCCCAAAAGAAAGTTTTAAATACTTAGGGTCAATTTTTTAGAGTGATGGAAAAATTGATGGAGATGTTACACATAGAATTAATGCTGGTTGGTTAAAATGGAGAGGAGCATCAGGTATTCTTTGTGATAAGAAGATATCATTAAAATTAAAAGGTAAATATTATAGAGCACCAATTAGGCCTACCATGTTTTATGGTGCTGAAGATGTTGAGATGGATGAGTGGTCATACAAGAAAAGACCGTATACATAATGAGGCTATTAGAAACAAATTAGGAGTGGCACCAATAGAGGATAAAATGAGAGAACATCGTTTAAGATGGTTTGGACATATAGAAAGAAGATCAAAAGAAGAACCCGTAAGAAGGTTAGAAAAACTAAATTTGGAAAGTATTACAAGAGGTAGAGGACGACCACAAAAGTGTTGGAAAGAAACAATAAAGAATGATCTAGCTTATTGTGAGTTAACTGCTAACATGGCACACAATAGGGATCTGTGGAAACAAAGAGATGAATACTATCCAAATATTCCTCAGTATAGCCGTCAGCAAAAGGTGGGAATTATAGAACCTGAACTTAAAGAATGCCTTCCATTAAGGAGATTTATTGGAAGACATATATATATATATGGATCTAGCACCTAGCTATAATGATACAGTGGGATCACATAATGTGTGCAAATTAAAGAAATCAGTGTATGGGCTAAATCAATCACCAAGAGCTTGGTTTGAAAAATTTAGTGAATGAGTAATCAATCTAGGATTCAAGAGAAGCATCAATGATAACACTTCATTCATAAAATGAAGTGATAAGATCATCTTATTAGCGGTATATGTTGATGACATTATTATTACAGGAGATGAAATAGAAGGTATTAATTCTCTTAACCAAAGGCTATATAGTTTATTTGACTTAAAAGGATCTGGACCATTTACATACTTTCTTGGCATTGAAATAGTAAGATGCAATAAGGAAATTTTGCATGTAAAAGGAAGTATATATTATACATATTGGAAGAGACAAAGATACTGGAATGTTGGGCATGTATTGTTTCCGCTGAATCAAATAGAAGGAAAGTGATAGGAAAGTGATAGAGATGAGGAGCTATATGAGGATATCGACAGATATCACAGATTGATTGGTAAGTTAATTTACCTCACCATCACGAGGCTAGATATTAGTTTTGCGGTGAGTTATTTTAATAGGTGGATGCATGCTACAACAAGATAGCACATTAATATTGTATTTCATATAATCCAATATCTTAAATCCATAATTATCCACGGAATTTTATACACACCTAACCAATCACTAGACATTGAACTTTTTTCACATGTTGATTGGGCAAGGTCTATTGAAGACAAAATCTTTATCAGGCTACTTTGTGTAGGTATCTCCTGAAAAAGTAAGAAAGGGTCTATGGATTTCATCTGTTATGGAAGAAATCGCTATTGGAGTAAATACTCCTATTGAGTTTTTTAGAGACAGTAAGGCAATCGCCTCAAATCTAATGTATCATGAGAGGACGAAACACATTGAAGTAGACTGTCATTTCATCATAGAGAAGATCACTCAAGGAATCTTCAAGCTCATACACGTGCGCTTAAAGGACCAAGCTGCAGACATTGACAAAGCCTATGATTGTACTAGGCTTAAAAGGGCTCTTTGCAAATTGGGAGTAACCACTATCCTACACCCATCTTGAGTGGGCGTGTTAGAGAAATGAACTTGGATCCATTTACATTTGGATCGGTTCATCATGTCCTGATCCAAGAAGAGTTGTCAGGGAGAGTTTCTTTAGTATAAGGGTGTTTTAGTTTTTTGTGTTTATTATAAAGTAAGTAACCCAATAGGGTTACCGTGTGATTAAGAAAACAAATGAGAGAGACAACAGGGAGCTGAAGTCAGATGCCTGGCCATCCTCTTTCCCCTTCTTTCTCCTTTGTAAATTCCTTTGTGTTAACGAATTTTTTAGTGAAAAATCAACAAAATCCAGGTGTGAATACATGAAAAACAGACGCATTGCATATAAATTCATTGCAAGGACACTTGATTTTGAGTTTTGCAAGGTGAACGTTTATGCTACGGTTAATAGACTGTACAAGTTCGCAGAGCATGTTGTACATTCTACTGAATCAAATCCTTGTGCAAAATCTCTCGCAAGAAACCACTAAACTGCATGAAACTCAAGCCACAATGATTCTAGATTTCAAATCCTTCAAAGTGTGCACCCAAAGTGGTAGCTCAATGTCAGGATGCTCTCACGCCCTTGCTGCAGGTCAGAGTTCTACACTTGGAGGGTGCACGGCTTTGACCTCCTGTTGTAACCCCAAAATAGAAAAATCCTTCAAAGTGCTAAGCTGAAATTGATTTTACCAGATTGCATAGCTTGTCATAAATCAAATGCTTAAGCAAGGCCTCCGATGAGACTTACTATATCTCACAAAAATTGGTAAAAGATTTCAGATTTCAAGGGCTTCAAAATGAAGCTTGTGCCAGGATAGAGCACTTTGCCTAGTGAATCATACTTTCTAATAACGAATCAAAGCATTGTTTAAACTCTCTTATGAGATATAACCGTATTGCACTAAATTCGTCTCTCTCTCTCTCTTGCGCGTGCATGTGTGCAATAGACAATTGTAGAGCTTCTTGAGAGATATGGTGGTGAGGAATACATGTGTCCACAACTGTCTCTATATCTGTTATATTTGTTTTTAGTTGATATTTTTAATTATGTATTAGTGTAAGAGTATATTAGTCTTTCAAGTTATAAAACCTTATATATATATAGATTAAAAACCCTAAGAGGGATTAAGGAATACAGTGGCGACTGCTCCTTGAATCATCTTCTTCAATGGGATACCTTGTATGTGTTTGAATCTCCCTCTTCTAACAAAGAAAGATTAATCTCAACAGAGCTACAAGAAGTTAAAGGTTGTAGAAGGAAAAGAAGAATATAGACCAAAAGAGAGTAAATAGAAAACAAAAGAGACTATGAGGGAATCACGTAACAAGAAAAACTAGAGCCAAACCTGGGCAATCTTCACTGTTTTGATGCATTCGATTACTTTAACAGTCAGAGAGTGAAACAACTGCACAAGAAAGTACCTCAGAGATCCACCTATCAAAAGCTAAGTCATACACAAGTTGAACCTTTGCACCTTGCAGTTTACCTCATTAACAAAGGAAGCCATATCCACCTTAGAAGATTCACCAGCAGATTTGGCAAAGTTGTTTAACTTCACAGAAAGCTCTTTAATTGAAGAAAGGACTGAGAGTTTGACTGAAGCAAGCATAAGCAAACAACAAATATTATAAGACGTGCAACAAAACTGTAAAAGTCAAATTAAAACTGTGCAAACTATAATACCTGTCCATGTGAAGCTAGGACTGAACGCATAATGGAAAATATTTATTAACTCCTTCCTGTGCTCAATGATATCCTGAATATGAGCAACATTGATGCAGGCAGCAACACAATCAATAACCTTGTCTACTGGTAAAGAAAATTTATCTTCTTCTGTATCTTCTCCTGTTTCCAAGAAAATACAATTTGAAAGTCCGGAACATATATAACAGTTGCTAGTAGTAGTCAATTAAATAATTGAAGTTGAAAGCTGGAGGGAAAAGAATATTAGTGACCACATTTCATTCACAAAAGAGTACAAAGAATTCAGCATTGCCATGCATATTCCATGTAAATGTAGAAGCCAAGCACACATAACAAGCCTAGTAAAGATCTACAGTCAGGTTCTGTTACTGATTGGAGAGATGTACTCCCAGAGTAATGCTGTGTAAGTTTTAGTCCCTATCCAAAGCAATAACTGGGTTTCTCTCTAGGGGTGAATATTTTATGATATTACACTCCTGATATTGTAAACGCCAGCACCTTGAAACACAGGGATAAACATTAGACAGCTCACTTGCTCCATCTTTGGGGCACATCAACTTAAAAGTATATGCTTTTCTAAAATACTACGCTCCTGATATTGTAAATGCCAGCACCTTGAATCAGAGGGATAAACACCAGACAGCTCACTTGCCTGGGAAATTATGAACCACCTCCCATGTTTCAAGTTCAAGAGGAGTCGGTTTCCTAGATTGGAGATTCAAAAAGGAGCTTGTACCGTGTCATTTAACCCGATGCATCAATGAGAAATATCAAAGTAGTCTAACACAGTGCTGCAATGGCATGGCATGTGAGTGGTGACTTTAATTCAAAGACTTCCCCAACTTAAGAGGCATGCAGATCCTTAACCATCTGCTGGGAATCAAACACATAGAAATGGAATTAACGTTTATCCAGAAGAAGAACATGTAATTTTAAGGCTAATGCATGATTTGGTGCAATGATTTCCTAAACAGTTACAATGGCACACTATAATGTGGAGACTGTGAAGTGTGTGTTACTTTAGGATGCCACCTCACAATGAAAAGGAAACCCATATAGAAGCCTTTAAGGAGGATGAAATTATACGCATGCCATCTTGCTCAAGATGTTTATTCCAGCAAGGGACAGACAGTGAGTCAAATGAGACACTGTTTTGCTCAGAAATCTATCTGCAGAACTGTCAACCAATAATTTTCCAAAAAATCAGAACAATGTCAACTTTCCTAACATTGAAGAGATGTATAAAAAGAAAGGTTCTCAATTGGAGAACTAACTATATGTTTCAAATACAACATGACATTCCACCATATACTTTAGGAACAATTTGATAAAAATAGTGCAAGGACTTGAAACTACCCATAGATTAGTTTCACTGGTTACTAGTTAACTATATAAGCAGGTTGCACTAGATGTAGACCTTAGAACCCAAAAGTGATTTCAAGTTTTGATACTTTATAGTGCAGAACCGACAGTCACATAGCTGTAGAGAAAAAAAAAGAAACTAAAGATGATGTTTCCAAATTTATTACCTGTTTGAGTCATATCACCTAATGCTGAAGGAATTTTATGCTTCAAAGCATTTGAATCGCACACCTCAACCAACAAGGGAAGCACCATGTTGAAGAACTCAGGATCACCGAACGCTTTGACAACCTGCAAACATATCAGAGACAAAATTCAGGAAACTGATAAAGAAGATGCTAATTATTGAATAGGAAAACGATAATAGAAGATGTTATATGCTCAGAATATAGTGAAAATGCTAGAAATCATGTGAGGTTCTTCCATCTTCAAATATTTGATAGGTAGAATAACTAAAGCAAATAGCAATGAAGCCTCTAACTGAGAGAACCCGGTGAATGCTAGATGTATTAACCATTTATAAATTATCAACGCACTGGTCTCTTCTGAAATCAATTTGTGAGTCTCTAAAAGAAAATTTTTCAACTTATCCATCTTGGGATAAACATAAACAGTATCTCCACAGACCTGTTGTAAAGAAAAGAAAGCAGCATCACGATATGACCTCAACTTCTTCATACAAGCAGAAGACATGGCTTTTACAACTGTATGTGGAGTTGAGGGATCCACCACGCGCATAGCTTTATGGCATGATGTGCATAGAGCAGCAATAGCATATAAAATTGTCTCTTTTCCCTGTCAAAATGTTCATCTATTAATAACACCACCAACATCACATGCAAAATGATGTTCACTATATAATTGACGTAATTTAGCATTCTAAATGGAATACAAGAAAGTTCTGATATTTATTTGCCAGTGTAAACTTGCACTTGCTGTTACCTCCCATAACCGCCCAAGCATTTCTTGTAGAAGGCACTTGAGCAGGTTCTGATGAAAAACTGACAAAGATTCACCAAGAACGTCACTCAACCTCCTAATCGCTTTTGCAGACTGCAGCAAAAATCAAAATGAATGAAAAGATTCGATTATTACTGCAACATAGTGGAGATGTTTGAATAATGAACATGAGCACTATGAAGTTCAAGCGCCAATAATGATTATACAAATCCTGGTCAGACCTTCTTTTTGTTCACCCATGATGATGACATCATACATTCAGAGAGAAGAGAAACTATCTCAGACAAGTACAATTGGAGAGTAACACTTTCACTACTTGAGATTTCTTCCCATAACTCTTCAAACAGGTCCTGAACATCTTTATTGTCATCAAATCTGCAGAACAGAAACCTTTCAGATGCACGCCACAAGCATAGAGGTGCTATTTTCTGGCCATTGCCACCTAATGCAAGAATATTGCAGAAATCAATCCAGACATCCAGAAGAGGCATATTCATTGTAAAGGATGTTCCTAGTTGTGGACAATAGATATTCAGTATTTTTAGATGTCTCTATGCAGGCTTATCAGGGGCATAACTAGTCCTGTAACCATAGGTGCAAATATTGTAAAATGATTTCATAAAAGGGTATCTTCCACATAAGAAGATTAAAACCAAAGGAAACACATCAGCCCCCATCCTACTGCACCATGTACTTTAGTCCTCAACTCTTCTCCTTAAATTGCCTTCTCTCTCCAAGCACATATTGAAGGGGAACTTCAGCAGAACTATATCCACTTGTGCGAGAAGCACTCAATAAATTATTAAAAGATATCTTTCTTTCTTTACCAGCAGATGGATCACTGTGTATGTTTGGCCTAGAGAAAAGGAATTTCCTATTTTAACTTCAAAACAACTAAATTTTAACTCAAACCTGGATTCTTAATTTATTTTCTCAATTGTTATTTTATTAGTGTAAGAAACGTTTATGAGCCTCTCTCTCTCTCATCTACACACATATGTATTTGCATGTACATGTGTGTGTATATATAGAGAGAGGGGGAATAATATATATGTATATATGTATATTGTAAGAAACAATTCCTTAAATGTCTAAACGGTGGCTGCCACAGGCCACCAAGTCAAATCTCCACGATAAAATGACGAAAATAGACTATCTTGTGTTTTTCCCAATCTCAACACAATAACAAACTGAAAAAGAATGAAACAATTCTCAACATAACCATGCCACAAAGTCAAAGTGTACAACATGAAGCCCTGTGTAGGGTGAGTATACAAGACATAAGGGAGGCAACCAGCAAGCAACGGCCAGAATTCTAGCTGTTGTCACACTGTGCAACGGCCAAAATTCTAACCACTGACAATGAGTGCCTTTACTGGTTGAGTACAAAAGATAAATGGCAATAAAACAAAATTAAATAACAAACAGGAAAAAATGCAAAGAGAACAAAGAGAAAAGACAAACAAGAAAAAAATCTATTGTGTACTCTTAACATATATGTGTGTATGTGCACGTGCATGTGTGTGTATTCTAGTGCTTCAATGACAGAGTCATTTTGGTAGTTAGAACCTTTAAATTTAATCTTTTTCTTAAAAATTCTTAACTATTTCTGTCAATTTCGTTCAATTTTTTAGCAGCTCTATGAGTTTCTCTTTTCCCTTTCCTTATTTTTAGAAATAATTTGTAGAATCTATGGTAGTCCGACAAAGTTTTACGCTGTCTGTCAGAAACCTAACGCAATCCTCCTCTTTTATCCGGGCTTGGGACCGGCCATGCAAGGGTGACCGGTCCCAAGCCCGGATAAAGGAGGAAGGTTGTGTTAGGCTTCCAACCGTTTCCCTATTTTTAATCCCAAAAATTATTTATCCACTAGATGATATGAGGATGACATGCATATAGGTGACTTTTTCAACAAGGGTTTTGACATGCTGCTAGTCATAAAGTAACACACACCACTTTCTCGAAAAAACAACTGTCTTTTTAACCCTATGTACCTCCCATTCATATGAAAGACAACAATAAACTATAAAATGCAACCTTCGCTTTAGTTCCCAAATCACCCGCAGTAGGATGATAGACAAACGCTCAGAACTCCTGTTATATAAACATTGTTCAAGCAGTAATAGGAAACAACCTTTTGATTTTGTTAATAATTAGAATGGCTACAAATTTGTTCCAAGAAGAACAAGATCCAACTGCAAAATAGATCAGATGAAACTACTTGATACAAAAATCTTAAGAGGATAATCCAAAAGAAACAACTCTAACGGAAATGCATGAAAAGGTGTAGATGCTAAAAATGTAGAATGACAAAGTAGTAACAAATAGGTCTCAGGTTTGAATCCCATGAAAGATATGAACAGCTTCCCCATAAAATAAAAATAGAGAAAATGGATAAAACGATAAACAGGAAGATACATAAAGCCATTACTAACCACATTCAACATGAATAACGGAATAAGCAAAAGTTTTCTACATGGGACCACCTAGCAGCAGTTCATTCTGGATTCCAGACCAAGGTGATTCCACCTAATATATTCAAAACCAAACTCTCAATCTGATCGATTCCAATTCTATACATGCATGCATATGGACATGTTTAACCAGGTGATGTTGAAAGGAATGGACACATCATGCAGAAATCCAGCACTTAGTTGTTGTGAAATATGTATCAGATCGGGTCTAATAAACCTGATTTGATCCAACTGGGTCCCACATGGGACCCAACGTGTTGGAGCAGCAGACGGGAGCCACGGGCTCCCGTTGCTGTAAAACTCAGCAGTGGCCGGCAGTTGAAAGGAAGACGGTAATCACCTTCCTACCAACATAAATGAGAGAGAGAAAGAGGAACAGAGAGAAAGAAGAGAGAAACGGAGAGAGAGAGATAAAAAAAAAGAGAAAGAGAGAGAGAGAAATAGAGGTGGAGAGAGAAGAATGAGAAGAGAGAGAAAGGCGGTTAAAATTTCCTGCTAAGAGGCAAACGTATCGACCTCACGAGATTGCATTTTTTTGGACTTTTAGACTCGTTTGAGATCCGATTTCGACGTGGTTTGAACTGTTGGGTTTTATTTGAATGTAGAATATTAATATTATATTTTTATCATGATTTAGGTATTAAATTGAGGTGATTAAGATACAGTTAGCAATATTATATTGGGATCTGCATAGAAGCGTTAGGTAGGTGGATGTGTTCTCTTTTTGGTTATATGCTAGAGGTAGTTTTTAACTACTTTAAGATGATGCATAAGGTTGTGAAATGTTTATTAATGCTTTTAAATAACTATACATGTGTTAACTTATGAAATAGTCTTTAAAATGTTTTGATGACTATATGGTGCATAGCATGAGTGTGTTTGTGTGCAAGTAAACCACTTAACGGGTATGGATCTATCTTTAATGATGGTACGGAACGTCGATAAATTATAAATGAACGTATCTGTTAGTGTTAGCTCGTTGGTTATCATTATAGGTGAGTAAAATACTACTGGTATGGATCTACCTTCCATGACACTGCATGGTGTTAGTAGATTGTAGATGGATATATCAGATAGTCCTAACTAGTGTTATCATTATCGCACCGTATCATACGATACGTATTGTATCGTGGAATGCCACGATATGATACAGGCTCCTGTATCACCCAACCACATGTATCGTGTCGTATCGTGCGATACGGCCAAGAACCCTTTTAAAGGGTCTTTGGCCAAACAAAAACCCACAGTTTTTGGGGTTACTAGCCTCAAACAAACATTTGATCTTCAATCTGTTTTCCTCTACTGTTGTACCCCATTATCATGTCAAATCATCAGACCAAGATTGGGAGTTCCTAACACCCCTTCATGTCATCTCAGTTGTGCATTTCAATTCAATAAAAAACTTAAAGTAAAAACACTTCATAAATCCTCAATCTTCACTTAACACTCAAATAAAGTGTCTTCCACTTCATGAATGCAATAAAAATCATATCCACATACTTCATAACTTCATATTTTGTCATTAAAAAAAAGAAAAACATAAATAACACCAAAAAAACAACAAATACAAAGATTTTTTTAAAAAGATGCAAAAGTTGTACCATAATCTGAGTTGGGAGTCTTGCACGGACGCTATAGAGCACTTTTTCTCTAGCCTTGAACATGAAGGAAGGGGAGAGTCACCAGAGGATGCCTTGGGGAGAAGCTCCTTAGAAATTTGTCAGAAGTCATTAAATGACAATGTTTGCACATGATTACAACAACAACAACAACTAAGCCTTTTCCCATACTAGACGGGGTCGGCTACATGGATTCTTTGTTTCCACAGATCCCTATCGTGTGCCATGTTAGCAGTTAACTCCCAATAAGCTAGATCATTCTTTATTGTTTCTTTCCAACACTTTTGTGGTCGTCCTCTACCTCTTTTAATACTTTCCAAATTTAGTTTTTCTAACCTTCTTACAGGTTCTTCTTTTGATCTTCTTTCTATATGTCCAAACCATCTTAAACGATGTTCTCTCATTTTATCCTCTATTGGTGCCACTCCTAATTTGTTTCTAATAACCTCATTATGTATATGGTCTTTTCTTGTATGACCACTCATCCATCTCAACATCTTCATTTCTGTCACAGACATCTTTTGTACATGTTGATGATTAACTGCCCAACACTCAGAACCATAAAACATGGCAGGCCTAATTGCTGCTCTATAATATTTACCTTTCAATTTTAATGGTATCTTCTTATCACAAAGAATACCTGATGCTCCTCTCCATTTTAACCAACCAGCATTAATTCTATGTGTATCATCTCCATCAATTCTTCCATCACTCTAAAAAATTGACCCTAGGTATTTAAAACTTTCCTTTTGGGGAATGCAATGTGTAACAATTTTAATTCCTATGTCCTCTGAAGTAGCCAAATGATCAAACTTACATTCCATATATTCTGTCTTTGTTCTACTAAGTCAGAGGCCTTTGCTTTCTAATGTTTCTCTCCATAGTTCCAATTTTCTATTAACTTTTTCCTTAGACTCCTCCACTAATACAATGTCATCTGCAAATAACATACACCAAGGTACTTCATCTTGAATATGTTTTGTTAACTCATCCATCACCATTATAAATAAGTATAGACTTAAAGTTGATCCTTGATGTAACCCAATATTAACTTCAAAGAAGTCTGTCGTTCCTTCATGAGTCCTCACACATGTTTTTGCACCATCATACATGTCTCTTATAAGGTTAATATATGTCAATGGGATACCTCTTTTTTCCAAAGTTCTCCAAAGAACCTCCCTCGGTACCCTATCATAAGCTTTTTCTAGATCAATAAATATCATGTGAAGGTCTTTCTTTTTTGCTCTAAAATGTTCCATAAGACGTCTCAAAAGGTGAATCGCTTCAATAGTAGATCTACCTTGCATAAATCCAAATTGGTTCACTGTTGTACTTGATACTTGTCTTAACCTACGTTCGATAATTCTTTCCCATAATTTCATAGTATGACTCATTAACTTGACACCTCGATAATTCGCACAATTTTAAATGTTTCCCTTGTTCTTATATACGGGTATAAGTGTACTTGCTCTCCATTCCTCGGGCATCTTTTGGTTTTTCCATATTTCATTAAATAGTCTTGTGAGCCAAGTGATTCCTATTTCTCCTAGTATTTTCCAAACTTTTATAGGAATATTATCTGGTCCTACTGATTTACCACTCTTTATATGTTTAAGAGCCTCTTTGACTTCATTCTTTTGAATACGTCGGTAGAAATTGTGGTTTATATACTTTTCTGACTTGGCTAAATCTCCTAAACTAATACTAGCATCTTTATTTTCATTAAAAAGATTATAAAAATAGTTTTTCCATCTATTTCTTATATCATCATTTGCCACTAGAATTTTTTCATCCTCGTCTCTTATGCTTCTAACATAATTAAGATCTTTAGTTTTCTTATCTCTAGCCCTAGCTATCCTAAAAATATCTCTTTCACCCTTTTTTGAGTTGAGTTTTTTATATAAGTCCTCCCAAATCTTAGCTTTTGCTTCACTAACGGCCTTTTTTGCTTCCTTCTTTGCTTTCTTATAAGCTTCTAAAGTTTCATTAGTTTTCTTAGCATAATGTAATTTGTAACATGCCCTCTTTACCTTGATTTTATTTTGTACTACTTCACTCCACCACCAAGCTTCTTTTTGTGCCGTACACCTCCCTTAGATACCCCTAACACATCTTTCGCTACTTTCCTAATATGTATAGCCATATTGTTCCACATATCAGAGGGTGTGCCAACATAATTCCAAACATCTCCTTGAAGGACTTTTTGTTTAAATATATCTTCTTTCTTGCTTTTGAGGTTCCACCATTTAGTCCGAATAGCCCGATGCACTCTTTTCTTCTTTGCCCATTTTTTTATTTGTAAATCCATAACTAAAAGTCGATGTTGGGTGGTTAAGCTTTCTCCTGGAATTACCTTACAATCTTTACAACACGCTCTATCTTTTTTTCTACAAACAAAGTAATCAATTTGTGTTTGTGATAATGTTTATCTCGTTTTTTGAAGATTGTATTGACTAGAAAGAGATCAAATGATGATGATTAAGAGGAGACAAAATAAGGATGATTTAGAGATGTTTAAGGAAGAGGATGATGATGTCATTGAATTGACTAATAGTATTCTTTCAGACGGTATAACAAAGGTTGGTAGTAGTAGTTCTCGACCATCAATCAGAAGAAGGAGGGTTGTTGAAGATTTTGCAAGTTAAAGTGGTAGAAGAGGAAGGAGTAGAGGAAGAGCTTCTTCTGGCATACATTCATTTTTTCCTCCTAACACTACACATGATGCTCAACTTAGGATTTGTGCTACTATGACTTCAAAACAACTACATGATCAAGAAGACCTTGTAGTGGACAGATGGTTTTATGATGCATGCATTCCATATAATGCAGCAAACAATTTTCATTTTCAAGCAATGACAGATGCACTTGTTAATATTGGTCTAGGATACAAGATGCTCTCTTATCAGAAGTTGAGAGGAAAGTTATTAGATAAGATTGTCCTTGAAGTGCAAGAATATTGTTCGACTTTGAGAGTCATAGAAGGAGACATGATGCACTATCATGGCTGATGGATGGACAGATAGGCGAGAAAGGACTTTGTTAAACTTTTTTGTCTATTGTCCTAAAGGACTTCTTTTTTATATCTCTCGATATGTCAGAGGAGAGGAATACTGCAGAGATCCGAAGGCAAGAGTTTCATAAAGTGATATGCAAGGTCAGGCTAGAGAACGTAGTCCAATTGATTATAGATAATGGAGTTAACTACAAAGAAGTTGTGAAGGAGTTAGCAGATACTTATGGGACTTTCTATTGGACACCATGCGTAGCCCATTGTTTAGATCTCATCCTTGAGGATATTGGAGATAAAGGCACCAACTGAGTGTTCCAAGATATTACCAAATTTATCTACAACCATGTCTTTGTATTGTGTATGAAGATGAGATATACAGATGGTGCAGAGCTTATTCATACAGTTGTAACTCGGTTTGTAACTAATTTCTTATCTGTTTGGATTATGAAAGAAATTAGAGCATCTTTGAACACATTCATACAAAAAAGCGCAACAGGTTCAGTTGAATGACTTAGTTTTCATTCATTGTAACATGCGGCTTCGCGAAAGGTAATCTTGTATTAGTTAGTACTTAAAGATTCATTCAATATTTTGTTTGACTTCAATTGTTAATGTTATTTACTAATTACTTATCTTTTTTTCTTTTAGGCAATTAAAAAAGTTAAATAGAGAAGAAAGTCAATTTGATCCAATAAGTTTAGATAATTTTGATATATTAAAGGAGTAGATTTAGTTGATCCCGTCTAGTATGGGAAAAGGCTTAGTTGTTGTAGAGGAGTGGATTATGGAAGATAACAAAGAAAATGCACTCCTAACCAAACAAGCATTACATGGATTAGTTTCGAAGAAGCACAACATCATCAAGGAGACGAAGATTTTGATTTTAAAGCAGAAGGTGGCGATGATCTTAAGCAAGGAGAAGAGGAAGATTATTTAGTTGATAATCCTGATTACAATATGTAAATATAAATGTATTTCATTTTTTGCTTTAAAATATATAATTCTTTTTCAATTATCGAATGGTGAATGATGAATATGTACTAAACTTTGCATTATATGAATTCTTTGCAATTATTAGATTTTTTCCTATTTTTTTAGATTTTTACTAATTTTTTAGTATTGAATTACGATACACTATGATATAATACAATATGTATCATAGACCAAAATGATACACGATACGATATGCGTCGAATAACACTGATCCTAACTCGTAGATGTGTTGAGTTAGATGGCTACTTCGTTGGTTGAGTTAGTTTGCACTTATAGTTGTTGTGGGCAACTCATGTTAGTTATGACATGCCTGAGTTGAGGATAAGTGAAACTAGTCAACGAGAGTAGAGAGTTTATATAAAGTAGAACGGATTTGATACTTGATTTTATGTGTGGTTTTCATATTTTGACATAATCGGATATATATGACTGTTGTGGATGTGGATGTGGATGTTGATGTGGTTATTTGGATCCTGGGAGATAGCCCAGTGGATGTTATTGTATATATGAGATGTGATTATGGAGTTATTGTTGTGATTAGATGATTGAATATATAACTATTAGTGGGGTATCGAGAAACTTTTTTCCCACGGACCTGAGGGGTTGGACTTGGTGGGCCCTTGGGAGGCACCAAGATCCTAGTCACAACACGTCGAGCGTGTTGTCGGAGGTCACATGACTGGACAGGGTCATGGTGCAGGCAACTCCTATGGCGTGAAAGTGATTGGTTACAATATAGAGTCTATGATATCAAAATTAAATTGCATATTGACGAGTGTTTGAGTATGGATGCATGTTTGATCTGGTTTGAAACGGTGCATGTCTCTAGTATGATTATCTGTAGAGAGATCACATTCATCTACGAGCACAATGTGGTGCTCAGGTTTTATTTTAAATATTTCATGGTATAGCCAGAAGAGCATTGAATTAATTTTCGTTGTACCACTGCCTTGTTAGATCTTAAACTATATATTAATAAATGTACTTTAGACGTGTCTTTGATTGAATGGGTTATGTTGCCTTCGTATTTGTTAACGATTCATGGGTATCAACCAGGTGGCATGGACGAGCCCTATGTCATGTTGGTCGATACTTGTGGAACGTTACAGTAGTCCACTGAGATGGTTGTCTTGCCATTTTGTTTTTAAAGCTACCTTTATATTCCTTTCATTAATGGCAAAGTTGTAATATATTAGAAAGTAGGATGGTTATAAAAAGGAAAACCCTACTAGCAATTAGGGTTGTACCATTATCATTAAGAGAATAAAAAGGAGAGAGAAAGAGTGTGGCAGCACACCCTATTCATCCATAAACTTCATTTTCATCTTTTCGATCTTATTCATGTGGAATTTAACATGGTATCAGAGCATAGGGGTTGATATTAACACGAAAATCGAGAAGACAATCATCTAAATGGACAACTAAGTATAGGATTTATGCATGATGTGTCCATTCCTTTCAAAATTCCAACCGATTTTTGAGAGGCTTCTAAATCGTCAAAGTTGTCTATGTTGAAAAATGTGGTAATGCAGTGGAGATCGAATATCACACACGTAAGAAGAACGACGAAGAAAAAATATGGAGATAGGAGGAGGAGGGGGGGCAAGCCCTCCAATGGAGGCCGCCCCCCTCTCTCTTTCTCTCTTTCTTAATTTCAATCTCTTAACCCTAATACAAGAAGTCTAGTCCTTATATAATGAGTTGTTAAACATAAAATTACCAAAATGCCCTTAGTACTACGAGCAATTACAATAATACCTAAAACATCAAAAACGCTAAAACTGATATTAAAAACAGCAGATATTCATATTCAAAAATATTCACACCCTCTCAAGTTGGGAGTGAGATACTTCGAACTCCAAACTTGCAGAAAAAATTGGTTTTTTCTTTACCACACTTACACCAATGATGTATCTAAAATCATACTTAGGTAGTGCACGACCTTTCTATGGGTGTCGGCCGCTCTTCTTTTTTCTCACTAAAGTGACTAGGAAGCAACACTTCAAAAGTCCCCTTTTTTCCCTTATCTTGAGAAAACTTATTTTTATGGTAAGAGCCAAGAGGTACTATCTCCACTATACACGCTTCAAACGGCTTTTTCTATGCCCTTCACATGGTGATTGTTGCCGGTGTGTTGGTTGGGTGCAGTGTTGTCTGACGCGTATCATATCGCGTATCGCTGGGCTCCACGATACGGGCGTATCGTAACGTATCGTACTTTATAAAAAATCAAGAAAAATTAGTAAAAATCTGAAGAAAAAAAATTAAAACAAATCAAGAAAAAATAGGAAAAATCTAATAATTGTTTTGAATTCATATAATGCAAAGTTTAGTACATATTTAGCATTCAACATTGAACAATTGCATCCAAATTTACATATTTTAAAGCAAAAAATGAAATACATTTATATTTTCCATATTGTAATCAGGATCATCAACTAAATAATCTTAATCTTCTCCTTCTTGAAGATCCCCATCCTCATCATCACCACCTTCTGCTTGAAATTCAAAATCTTCATCTCCTTCATGATGTTGCTGCAACTTGCAATCCTTTCAAATTAATCCATGCAATGTCTTCTTCGGTAAGGAGTGCATTTTCTTCGTTATCTTCCATAATCCACTCGTCTAATATATCAAAATTAACAAACTGCTATCTTTGTACATGTAGTTGTCATATTTGTGAGCAAAACGATGAGCTCCATTTCTTTGATTATAGAGTCTATAACACCTCATTGATGTGATATTATTACTTGATGATATCCTCTTTTTCTCTTACTGGAGACTAGCTTTTTAACTAATGCTTGAGCTCCATTTCTCTCTTCAAAGACTGAGTTAAGCCTCACACATGGTGATCATGTTCAACTCAATGAAAGTGATGTAAGGTGAACCCTAAAATAGTGAAGTTGTGAAATGCCCACTTAATAAACCGAGACAACGAAATTGTTCTTCATTGTTTGTGATTTCATGAAATTAGAAACTGGTAGCACAAATATACCTAAAAGTTAGCACAGAAAGGAAAATGATTTTGTCACAATTTTTATTTGTTCATAAATTATTCTTATTTAATAAAATTCTTATAAATAAACATGAATTTATATGTTACATATACAGCTTGCAATCCCAAACAAGCATATCGGAGGATGCCTTGGAGAGAAGTGAAGAGAGGCCAAAAACCTGCAAAAAAAATTTGAAAAAAAATTGGGCATATCGTGTGATACGGGGGCCCGTATCGCACGATACGGAGCGATAAATGCTCATTTACGATACATATGGGTGTATCGTATCGTGGTGGCATATCGCACCGTATCATATGATAGGGTGCGATATGGATAACACTGGTTGGGTGTCCTCTTTCTACCACTCAAATAGCAGAATACACACATCTACTCATACTAGTCAGTATGCGCCCTTTCATATGGTGATTGCAGACGCGTTTTCCAGCCCTCCTGACTGTTTACTTTAGCAACTCAAGATTTTAATTTTTATACTTCTTTATGATACTGCCACATTCTATACCAACAAATTCTTCTTGTCTCTTCTATGATTTGATTTATCATGCATATGTAGTGAAAAAGATTGATTTTCTCCATTCTATCTTTCCTTCTATGTGCATTATGTTGCTTTCACAATGGACACAATCATCACGTACTACTTCATATCTTCTGTAATCTTTTTCTAAATTTTCAACCCTCTTGAATATTTCATCAAACACTTAATGTGCATCCTTCGTCTGCCCACACGCACCAGTCTTATGGCTATTGACTTTGCACCATCTTCAGCTTGTCCATAATAACAATGGGCTAGTGTAATAAAAACATGATTGTACAAATATTGTCACTCAGAATGAGTTCACTTCCTTGATGGTGCACAGACATAGTCAGGAGTCTCTAGTAGCTTATCAACTTCAAAATACCAAAATACCCTTAATACTACGGGCAAATACAATAATACCTAAAACATCAAAAATACTAAACCTGATATTAAAAATAGCAAATATTCATATTCTTCGACAATCTGAGGCCATGCAATCAGAAATTGAAGCCCTAGAGAAAAACAAAACATGGGAGGTAAGTGAACTCCCACCTAATAGGAAATCGGTGGGTTGCAAATGTGTATACACTATTAAGTTTAAAGCATATGGAACACTAGAAAGGAATAAAGCACATCTATTGGCTAAGAGATATAGTTAATCTTATGGAATTGACTACGAGAAAACATTTGCACCAATTGCTAAACTATCATCTATTATAGTTTTAATTAGAATAGCTGCCCAAAGAAATTGGATATTATGGCAATTAGACGTGAAGAATGCATTTTTGCTAGAGAAGCTTAATGAAGAAGTGTACATGAATTTACCTCCAGGATATATTAATCAATTAGAAAAAGTGTGCAAGCTGAAAAAGGCCATATATGGCCTAAAGCAGTCACCACGCGCATGGTTTAAAAAGTTCAGCGGTAATATCATTAAGCTGGGCTATTCCAAGAGTGTTAGTGATCATACCTTGTTCATTAAAAAAGAGGTAAAACTAATATTATTACTGATTTATTTTGATGATATAATTGTTACAGGGGATGACACTGAAGAAATCGAGAAACTTAAGCGGGAATTACATCATCTTTTTGACATTAAGGATCTAGGTAAATTGCATTATTTTCTTGGCATTGAAGTGATTTATTTGGGGTGTGATATCTTTCTAAATCAAAGGAAATACACACTAGACTTATTACATGAGACAAAGATGCTAGAATACAAGCCTATTCGCACTCCTATGGAAGTCAATCAAAAGTTGGAAATGAACGATGGATGTGACAAACTCGTCGTATGATGTGGGAATTGTTAGTAGGTTCAAGTAGGCTCCCTCTAAGAAGCACATGGAGGTCGTATATCACAGACAGTAGTGGACAGATCCATAGCAAAGGCAGAGTATAGAGCTATTGCTTCAGGCATTTGTGAGGAAAAATGGTTGCACTCATTACTTATGGAAATAGGATTTATAATGAAAATTCTTATTTCTATATGGTGTGATATTCAAATTGCTGCAAATCCAATTTTTCACGAAAGGACTAAGCATATTGAGATTGACTGCCATTTCATCAGAGATTGTATAAGTTTAAATGAGGTCAGATTAGAGTATGTGAGATGATAAACAATGTGCAGATATACATACCAAAGTTGTGAGCAGAGATACTCATCAGATATTTTGTAGCAAGTTGGGGATAATTACGATATTTACACCCAACTTGAGGGGGAGTGTTGAAAGGAATGTGTTGCAGAAATCCTGCACTTTAGTTAGCTGTCCACTTAGATGGTTGTCTTGTCATTATGTTTTTAAAGTTACCTTTAAATTCCTTTCATTAATGACAAAATTGTAATGTATTAGAATGTAGGTTGGTTATAAAAGGGGAAACCCTACCAGCAACTAAGGCTGTATCATTATTATTAAGAGAATAAAAAGGAGAGAAAGAGTGTGGCTGCACACCCTATTCATCTAGAAATCTGATTTTCATCTTCTCGATCTAGATTCTTGGCTGGAATTTAACAGGTGCAACCAAGCTATTAAGCATCCACGAAATCCTTCTCTTAAAGTGCAGGAGGATGTCATAACCTAAAGAAACATCTTCATTTTGCAGAAAAAAA
The DNA here is from genome assembly GCA_036023115.1 of Brasenia schreberi. Taxonomy (NCBI): domain Eukaryota; kingdom Viridiplantae; phylum Streptophyta; class Magnoliopsida; order Nymphaeales; family Cabombaceae; genus Brasenia; species Brasenia schreberi. The sequence goes on along the minus strand of JAYKKT010000065.1, from coordinate 15,293,715 downwards.
AATTCATCCACTCTCACAATACAGACAAAAGAAACGAATTGGCACAACTTTTATCCAATCCTCACATGCTACTGAACCAAGAGGAGCTGCATCTATGTTAAATGACATTTGATGCATATCGTTAATCATCAGCAAAAGAGGCTACTAAACATCAAGACCAGACACGTAATGTGCAATGGAAGATAGATAAAAATATAGTGGCTTCCAGGATAGTGATAAATGTGATGATTGTATATATGGCTTCTTTGTTTGCTGCAACTTACAAAATCAAGAAGATCCACTTCGTAGATGAAGAGTGTTCCACAGATAATTGTTACCATATATTTGTGACATAGTTATACATTTCCTATTTTTCTGCCACCCATAAATTTCGGATTTGTCGTGTCTCATACCAACGCATGAACTTGCACCCTTGTGACAAAGCTATGCAATGCTGCATTAGCAGTCTTATTGCTACTTTACAATGTTTACCTTTTCTAGTAGTCTCTTTATAAAACAGAGCACCAGATACACCACCTTATTTCAGCCAACCTTTATTGGTTTATCATTCTATTGTGCTGCCTCAATTTCTTCCAGTTCTTCTTAATGCTGACCTTAGGTATTTCCAATTATGCTTCTTGGAGATGCAATGTCTACCAATTTTAACTTATGTATCATTTGCTTTATTCAAAACATCGAACTTACATTCCATATATTTTTTCTTTGTTGAACCAAGTCAAAAACCATTGATTTCTAATGGTCTTGTTCACATTTCACATGTTTAATTAACTCCTTTGGTCTCATCCACCACCACAATGCACCAGGGAACTCCATCTTGAATTAATGAGTCCAAATGTATTCAATTAATGTCAGTTTATCCACTTCTATAGAAATACATTTGTATATTCAGATCCAAAGAGCATTTGTATATGTACATACAGATATACTTGTATGCTACTTAACTATAGGTGCAAGAGATTTGATAGCTTGATAATAATGTACTAGGTTTGTATCTTTATGAAAACGAATATTGCTCATGCATTATCCTGACTAAATATCTTGTTTCCCAACATATTCTCATTGCAGTTTTAAGAGAGATTATATCTTAGATGTTTAAACTTTCCTTTTCTAATTTTTCAGGCTATACATGTAACATCATAATGTGCTTACTTCTCTAAATTTTGAATTGCCAAATATTTTCCAACAAGCACTCTCCAACATTCCCCTGCAGTCAGTGTCAATAGTAATTTCAGTGATTGCAGGGAAGGGTAGGTATGGAATGGCGCAGTGATTGCAGGAAGAATGGTGCATGTGTATACCAGACTCCGTGTTAAAATTATGATACAAGCACATTAATGCCTATGCATGCATTTGAACAAAATGCACCAAGCACATAGTTGTCAATATAAAGCAACATTATAAGCAACAATCTGACCTTGACACAAAAACCACTGGAACAATTATGCTGTGATATCCACTTGCAACATCAGAAGCCAAATGAACATAGCTCTTCAACAAAATAGCACATGAAAGCTGAGCATTCTTATCACCAGTGTGCAATGTAGCGGTCTCCTCAATCAGTTTCTGGACCTGAGAGGAGGCAGCATGGTTCACCAAATTTCCACAAGCAACTGCAAATGCACGTTTTGCAATCCCACTTTTTTCTCCCTGAGTTGCCGGAAACAAAATCTTCAACAGCGTACTTGTAAATGGTTTGATGTCAGCACCAACTGTTTGAACTAACAAACTGGTGAAGCTTGCCACACCCACCCTACAAGAGAGAAGCTCACGTGGATGTAAAGAAATGAAGAAAAGAATAACAGTCTTGAAAGGATAAAGAAAGCAAAAACGATCAACACCATTCTTTTATATGATGATGGATGAAGCATGAATATTCACTACCAGAAATATAAACATAATCCATGAGCACTGCCTAACACAAAGAGAAGTGTTCCTATACATTAAAACCAGAAAATAGTCTAGAGTCAAATGCAACGGAAACAACCTTACACCAATAACACACGACAGAAGCTGCCAAAACTTGTCATCAAGTCAAACCATAAAAAAGTTCATTATCTATGATTTTTTCACTTCAAAGCACAGCCTATCATTTACTAAGGTCTTTCCTACTGCATGCTTATAACCTATAATCAATATATGAAATTTCCCAATGTTACAAGCTCAAACGTTAGAAATTAAATTTCCTAGGAATCCAATGCATGGGTAGTTTAAAGGCTTGCTGCAGGAAAAAAACTACGCTATAGTTATAAGATTAAGACTAAGGTATACATACAAGATTAAGACCAAAAGCAAAAGATTTGACATGATATTAAGGGCAGATTAGTTGATAAGGAATATTCTCAAGAATATAACAGAATGATGATTAAGTTTTGTTCATATAGCATAATACCAACCATAAGAAACCGTAAATAAGGTAAATGCTAAGGTCACTTGGTTTTAATATTTTATAGTTTTCTATTAGGCTGCATTCCACTTCTTCTTGAGCACATTTCTAATTTAACACACACTGACTAGCCATTAGAGTTCCAATTGCCAACGTACATTGCAAAGCCTAATTGGTAGCTAACTACCTGTTGACCTTCAAACAGCTAGTGGTTCTCAAGCTTGTATTTATCAAACTACAGTCTAACTAGCTGTAAGCTACAGCTTTTGCAAGCACCTGTATTCAAAAACTCTATCAAAGAACAATATGTTTATTGCAAGACCTCTTCATTTACGCCATTTTCTGTTTTTCAATAACATAAAGAAAATGCGACACTAAGGCAATATTCCAAGATGAACAGTTAAGGGACTAATTGTTCTTATTCATAAACATAATGACAATTAATTTTGAAAACAAAAAGAAGGAAGATGTGCTTATATGAACTCATTTCGGTAGTGCATGGTGTCTGTAATGAAGAAAGGGGATAGCAGCTAGTAATCCTGACCGCAGAAGACGGTGTTAATGATGATGGCAGTATGGATGGTAGTAGTGGTGATGAAGGGCAGCAAAAATTGTGATGGATGGTTATGGTGAAGACAGCAATTGTTGAAGCAAAGAGTTGCGGGAATGGTGGAGGGCAGCATCAACGAGTGATGGTGATGATGGAAGATCATGTTGGTGAGAAATAAATAAACTGGAAAAATAAATAGCCACACCCTGTTAGAATCGAGTTTGTGTTAGTCTTTATAGGCTATGTATTGAGTTAGCCCTGTTTTCTTTGAATTTGTTTTTAAAGGTACTCTAAAGTAAGGGTCATTTATTAAAGTCAATGTAGTCTTTTCCGTTATTTTATGTATTATAAAACCTAATGGTCAGTCGACCACATTAATAAGAAAGAGAAGGAGAGAGGTGCAACTGACTGCCAAAGAGAGGTTCAAACCCTAATTCCCAATTCATCTTCTTGATTTGCATCTATTCTTTTCTTAATATTGATTATTCTACATGGTATCACATCCTCATCACATCATCCATACCCTAAAAGTTTTCCGGCTAGAACCTAAACCCTAAAAGTTTTTTTTGGGAAAAGGTAGAAGAAACATCCACAAGTTGAATTGGAAGGAGAATGCATCGCGGTTTCTTGAATGATTAATTCTATAGTACCGAGTATTGGAAGTACATTTTTGTACCTTCATCTGAAATTTAGACAATTGACACGTATGCTTATTCAAGGAAATTTAATGTTGCAAAAAAGTATGAAATACATACGAAAATCATAAAGTATCGATAAGGAAGTCAAACTATCAGTGAATACTATACAAAACATAGAAGCCTATGGGATGAACTATAATATTATAATCAACGAGAATGTTCTTATTGTGTCAAGAACATAAATGAAGAGCTAGAAGAGAAGAAAGTACTCGATCTACTGTATGGAGTATCAAGTGACTTTGAAAATGTAATGGCAAACATCCTTAGTAGTGAGATTTTACCATCCTAGGGTGTAGTATATTCTTCGCTCATGCAACAAGAAGACCATAAGAACTTTGAGAACAAAGTAGTACAGACTAGAGAAAAATCAGTTTTTGTCAGTCATAGGCAACAGGGAAGTAGTCATGGAAGAGGAGGTGCCACCACTAGTGGTCGTAGACGTGGGTGTGGATCTATATTTAGCGCGCTATAGCGGGAAACAAAACGCTATAGGGCTTGTAGTATAGCAGTCGACCGGCTAGGGCCACTATAGCAGCGCTAACACCGCTATAGTGAACCGCTATAGTGGGTTGATATAACGGTGTTAGCGTATATGTCATTTGGGTTGGATCCATCCAAGTGGACCGAACTGACCCAACCCAAATGTAATAAAACCTAGCATCTCTCTCCCGCTTCTTTGTCTCTTCGTTTGCTCTCTCTCCCACCACCAGTGCAAGCAACCTCCTCTACACCAGCGATGGCCACCACCACCGCCTTCTGTCGCCTTCCTCTGCTGCATGTATGTATCTAATGATTCTCATGACCGGACTCATATGGAGTGTAGTGGGTGCATGCTTAAATTGACTTAGTGTGTATAGCATGCATAATGTCAGGTCGAGTAATAGCCAGACAGGTTAAAACACCAACCATTTGCCGATTTGAAGTGGGATCACGAAGTGGTTCCCCATCTCCAAGCCTCATTTTTTGTCCAAGTACTTCAGGAGTTTCTACAAATTTATCATGAGATAATCCTGATATGTTAAAAATACCATGAGCAAACTTTGTTTGTGACAAAAAAGTACCTTTATTATTACGAGTTACTTTAATACCAAGAAAACAACACAGAAAGCCAAGATCTTCCATATCAAATTCTTTATAAAGTTCATCTTTAATGACTACAAAATATATCACTGCCGGTGAAAATAATATCATCCACAAGAATTACAATACCTACTATGTTTCTTCTCACAAATAGAGCATTATCAGTATAACATGTAAGAAAATCATGGTTAATCATAAACTCACTAAACTTATCAAACCATGCTTTAGGAGCATGTTTTAAACAATATAAAGCCTTTTTTAAGCGATGAATTTGACTGTTTGGAATAACTAGACCATCTGGAGGTTCCATATATACTTCTTCTCTTAACACATAACTTAAGAAAGAATTTTTGACATTCATTTGAAAAATATTTCAATTCTTTACGGTGCTAATAGCAATAAGAGTTCTTACTATTGTGATTCTGACTACGAAAGCAAAGGTCTCATCATAGTCGATCCCATATTCCACAGTATATTCTTAGGCAACTAAGTGTGCTTTATATCTTTGTAGTGTTTCATCACTCTTTCTTTTTATTTTATACACCCATCTACAACCTATAGGCTTCTTAGAATTAGCTCTATTTACTAATTCTCAGGTTTGAGCTTTGTTTAATGCTTCTAACTTCTCATTAATAGCATTTATCTAATGAGAAAAAGATTGGGTTTCTCTAAAGTTTTTAGGCTCCTTAAAGGTAGACAAACCAGTAAGCAATGCTCTATGAATAGGAAAAAATGTGTCATAAGAAACAAATTTCTCCGAGGGTCTTGATTCTCTAGTAGATCTCCTAAGAGAAGTTTTAGTCGATCTCCAAGTATAGTACTGTTCAAAAGGCGAATTATGTCTAGACTTTGCAGGATTATCTCATGTGACAAAAAACAAAGTCCTAACCGAAGAAGATATTGCATGGATTAATTTGGAAGGAGTGAAACAACATCATCAAGGAGATGAAGATTTTGATTTTAAAGCAGAAGGTGGTGAGGATCTTTAGCAAGGGGAAGATGATTATTTAGTTGATGATCCTCATTACAATACGTAAATATAAATGTATTTCACTTTTTGCTTCAAAATATGTAATTCTTTTTCAATTATTGAATGGTGAATGATGAATACTTACTAATATGTACTAAACTTTGCATTATATGAATTCTTTGTAATTATCATATTTTTTCCTGTTTTTTGGATTTTTCTTATTTTTTTAGTATTAAATTACGATACACTATTATTGTAATAGGTGGCACGGGCCAGTAAGGCCCGTGCACTATTTTGGTATGGCATAGGGCCACTAGGGCCCTAGCCATAGCCGTTGGAGCCCCAATGGCTAGTGCTCGCCAAGGCTGGTCGGCCAGCACTTGCTCCATCCTTTGCTCCTTTTTGTTGCCTCTTATGTAGATATGTATACTCTATAAATACATCACTAGCTCATGAATAAAGTATGCTATCATTGCACAACTTTTGTTTGGAGTTCGACTTGCTTCCGCATTCTTGTTGAGATATTTGTGTTTGACATCCATATTCGGATGATTTAAGTTCTTGGCGCTTTGACAAATTGGTTCGTGGACGCTTCAACCCTTGATTATCTACAACAATTTACATGGCATCAGAGCCTCGTATTAAAGATTTCGAGCACATTGGGAAGCGTGCCAATTTTGGAAAATCTACGATTCTTATTTGTTGACATTGTGAAGTTTAAGATAACTTTAGAAAATATGTTTGTTTTGAAAATTGAAAGAAAAGAATAAAGTTCTCAATTGATTACGTTGTCTTCATGGGAATTTTGGAATTTTTTAGAAATTTTGTCTTCTCTGAATCTTGCTAGTATAACTTTTCTTAGTAATATATAATTATGGTTTTTGGTATATATGCTTGTTGTGTTTTTAAACTTGATCTTGTGATTTTAATGAACGACTCTAAAATAAGTTTTTGACCATGTTTGATATGTTCAGAACATTTGAAAACTTAGTGGTTTTTGTTGAAACATCTTTGATGCTCTAAGACATAAGCTTAAAGTATTACTTGAAAAGACATGAGTTAGGCTAGTGTGTTTGACATTTTTGTTTAAAAAAAAGAAGTTGTGTAGTATCATTGTTTTTAGTTATTCATCCATGTCTTTTCCTTAATGAGTTTGTTGGTTTTTGAAGAAGACGATATATTAGCTCATTCGCGTTGCATTGTTTCATTTCTCAAATTCCATCTTCTCGTTGCATTGTTTTTTTTAGAAATTTGCTTTCTTTTGATGGTTTGGATAGTTGCATTTGTATACTTTACTAAGAAACCTTACATGACATCTAAAGTGCTAATTGTTCTTTGTTGGTTTCGACTGTCTGTTTGTCGGTAGGTTCAATTTCTGTGGTTTCGGTATTTTTCTTTTGTAATTTTGGGGTCCTCTCATCATGACTTTTTATTTCAAAATTGTAAAACTTGTGTGTTTAGATTTAGTGCTTAGGTTCGTCTAGATGGTCTTTCGTTGGCCAAATTTTTGCTTTGTTAATCTTTGTTAGTGCTTAATTTTTAAGGTTTTTTGGTTGCACCCACCTGCCCATTTCGTGTTGTTTTTCATGATTCTAAGGTGGGAATTGAGGGTCCTGATGATCTATCCTGGCTCATAAATGTGCAATGCATTGATATGGGTGTTGGTTTCCCTTCTGTAGTTCCCTTTGGGTTTTGGCATTTAAGTGACTTGATACGGGTTGGAATAACTTTGCCTTTTTTTCCTTGAAAATTGGTTTAATGAAAATTGGGTACTTAGCTAATAGTTGCTTCTTTATATGTGGATTTTGTTTAGCTTGTTTACTAATCAAAATATTGACTATCATTCTGGGTTTGCCACGTGAATTATGCGAGTCTGTACTTTTTGTGATGTTGGCTGCTTTAAGAATTTGTTGGGTTCGATTTGTTTTGGGTAGTAAAACTGATCCCAGTGATGATGTTATTCTGGTATTTTAGGAACCAAGCCTCTTTTTCTGGTCGTATGTGGTGATGGTAGGGATATGCGATATCCCAATAATATCAGTTTGTCTTTTTATCATCTTGTTTGTGGGAACCACTTTTTCTTATCCTTGATTTGGAAATATTAAGCTCTACGTGTTTTAGATGGACTTATTGGCGAGAAACATGGGTTGAGTTTGATTATTGGAACATTTTAGTGGTTTACTGCTTTTCCTTCTCATGAAAATATGAAATTTCTCTATTGCACTTAGTATTATTGCATGTTTGTATAGTATTTGCATTGTTGAGTTAAATGAACATATTTGGCTATTCGATTCGATTCTGCTGTGTAGGGAATTCAGACTTGAACCCATCCAGGTGTGTTTCTTCCAACTTGGTTATATGCAATATTGATTGTATCAAATTGTTTGTTGGCATGTTTAGAAGAAAAATGTGTTGTGACATTTGAACGATTTCAAACTTACTATAGAAAAGTTCAAAAATGTATTTGTTGGAAAACAATAAGGGGTATCTTCTTGTATAATTGAGATCCATGTTGTTGGCCTTTTGTTGAAAATTAATTGATATCTGAAGATGCACTTATTGTTATTTGAAAATTTGTTACGATTTCAAACTTGACTATTGATAAGATTGAAAATGTATTTGTTGGAAAACAATAAGGGGTATCTTCTTGTATAATAGAGATCCATGTTGTTGGCCTTTTATTGAAGACCTTTGGGATTAAGGTGCTTCATGTTGGTGGCCTTTTGTTGGAAATCAATTAATGTTTGAAGATGTACTTATTGTTATTTGAGACTTAAAACTTGGTTGTTGAGTGAATTGGAAAAATGTTTGTTGACAATGAGTTGCATCTACTTGTATGACTAAGATCCATATCGTTGGCATTTTGTTGAAGACCTTTGTGATTAAGGTGTTTCATGTTGGTGGCCTTTTGTAAATTAATTGATATTTGAAGATGCACTTTATTCTGGCATGGAGTCAAGCAACTCAGGATCGGATGTGAGGTCCTCTTCTTAGGGCATGGTACACTGCATGGTTTCCCTTGTAGCGTTCTTGTGTCATATGCTATACACTTGCAATTCATGCCTATTATGATTTTATAGTTCAAACTCTTCTTTTTGTCATTTATCCTCACTTTCTTCTTCTATTCTAGTATTAATAGGTGTGACACATACATCTTGGTCTCGTGTGAGTAGTTTCTCCACCTTGTTATTATAGTAGGTGAAATCTTCAAAGAAGTTTACATCTATTGACACATGTATTCTCCTCCTACTAGAATCATAACAAACATACTCCTTTTGTATAGAAGAATATCCGAGAAAGAAACATACACTTCTTTTAAATCTAGCCTATCTCTATGTTTTAAGTGGTCATGAACATAACAAATACACCCAATTACCCAAATATTTTGAGAGGGATATTAAAGAGTTTTTTGTTGGGCATCAGATCCTTCTTTATAATACAGAAGGAGTTCTATTTATAAGATAAATAACCATCAAAACATCATCACCCCAATATATTTTAGGAGCATTACTTCCGATTATTAGATGGTTTGGACATATAGAAAGAAGATCAAAAGAAGAACCTTTAAGAAGGTATGAAAAACTAAATTTGGAAAGTATTAAAAGAGGTAGAGGACGACCACAAAAGTGTTGGAAAGAAACAATAAAGAATGATCTAGCTTATTGTGAGTTAACTGCTAACATGGCACACGATAGGGATATGTGGAACAAAGAATCCATGTAGTTGACCCCGTCTAGTATGGGAAAAGGCTTAGTTGTTGTTGTTGTTGTATTACTTCCGATTATTAAGGCTTTGACTGTCTCTAAAATATGACGATTTTTCTCTCTGCCACTCCATTCTGCTGGGATGTATAAGCACATGTTGACGGATTATGCCATGATTTCTGAGATAATTTTTCAAAACATTTTCATTGAATTTTCCACCATTATCTTATTTATTACACTTGATAGAGCATTAAAACTGAGTTGCCACGAATTTGTGAAACATAGGAAATATAATTAAAACTTCATTTTTATTTTTTTATCAAGTGAACCATTGTGAACCTTTACAATCATCCACCAAAGTAACAAAATATTTGTACCTAGACATAGCAACTACAAGACTCGAACCCCACATCTGAGTCAACTACGTACCAATTGATGTTCCCACTTTTCCTTTCTCTTGAGAATCATTTGTAAGTTTTACACTATTGCCAACTTTAATATATTCATAAGAATTGAAAATATTCCGTTTACCACCCATATGATGGGTATCTCCTAAATCAATACTTCAAGAACTACAAGAAGACAAACTGGTAGAGTTCATGGCATTAAAGCCTGATACATGGACCAAGGAAGCTTGTAGGTGCGAGGTAGATTCTTGTCCCTCTCTAGATTTTCCCAAGTCATCTAGTCATTTTAATATCTGTCAAAGGGTATTGTTTTCTCCATCCATTGTATCTAACAAGCTCGCATGATAAGCTTTACTCTTTAGGTAAGATCCCAGCACGAATCCTTAGTATGTCTCGACTTTCCACAGTGGGAGCACTAAAATTTGTCTTTTTTATCAGGATGCGAGGATCCACACATATGTTATCAATAGCGGTTAGTGGATTGTTAGCGGTCGACTTTGATATATCGGTAGCGGGAATATAGCGGATTTAGTGGCATACTTTTATTTATGATTAAAATATTATATATATAATGGATTCTCTAATTTTTAAGAAATATTAATAAATACAACCACTTCTTTCATAAATATGAATCAAACTAAATAAACAAATTCTACTTCTAACTTCTAAAGAAACAAAGAATAAATTTTATGTGGCACATGCATATTGAATTGTTAACCTTAAATTAGAAAAGCCCACATGGTCCAGCCTTTCACTTATCAAGGCTAGGTGTGGTCGAGCCACTCAAGCCCACGTTCTTATCTTGATCGAGCCAAGTGAGACTTAGCCAATTTGCATCTCGGTTTGTTGACATGGATGAGCCTTTGATTAGCCATCCAATCCTTGCCTTGATGTTTGCCTCTACTCTTCATTTGACCAACTCGTGGCTTGATCACCTTTAGCTTTGCCTTAGTCCAAATTTGGTGGAATGACTTGATTGGGTGCAAGCGATCACTTGGTCAATCTTCATTTGATGAGTGGGTATGGTCTTGATCTTGACCACTTGGCCATTGCGTAGAACTTGTCTTGGCTCTATTTTGACCAAACATGCCTTGACTTGATCATCTTGGTACGACCACTTGAATCTGCATTTGTTTCGAGTCTTCCTTGATCCTTTGGCTTGCACTTGAGGCATGAATTTATTTTCACTTCAATTAACTTCATCTCGCATGTCTTATGATCACCAGCTCTCTTAAGATGGGTCGTCTTGAGTGTTGAATTGTATTGAACTTGGGATGACCCTCCTTGGCTTTGAGGCTTGATTGGGGCTTTGCACTTGATCATGTCTTGACCCGTTCCTTGTTTGGCTAGACTTGGTCTAGTCCTAAGTCATCTGCTTACTTTTATGAATTCATCTTTATCTCCAATTGATTCGGGCTCTATCTTTGGGCAAATCAGCACCTTTTAATTTGAATTTCAAAACTTGATTTTATAACCTCGGGTTTAAAAATATTTTCATTTCTAAAACAGGATTTTATGAAATTCGTACGCTGTGTTCAAACCGTGGATTTAAAACATGCCTAGATTCGTTTTGAAAAACATTTTCAGACTCAAAATAGCTTCGTCCCAACTTCAGGGAGTGTTAGAATCGAGTTTGTGTTAGTCTTTATTGGCTATGTATTGAGTTAGCCCTATTTTCTTTTAATTTGTTTTTAAATGTACTTTAAATTAGGGGTTACTTATTAGGGGTAATTTAGTTTTTTTTCATTATTTTCTGTATTATAAAACCTAATGGTTAGTCGACCACATTAATAAGAAAGAAAGAGGGAGAGAGGTGCAGCAGACTGCCAAAGAGAGGCTGAAACCCTAATTCTCAATTCTTCATATGCTTGATTCGCATCTATTCTTTTGTTAATGTTGATTATTCTACACACACACTCCCACAATATTTGGTTTGTATAACTTAATCAAGGGGCACATTATATTTTCCCCTAAAACAAAAAGTTCTTAGGAACAAGACTTGATCTATAAAAGAAAAATAGAAACATTTGACTAATAAAGACATCTAAACAGGGGGGAAGTTACAAGAATCTTGTTTAACTACTTGCATATTTCAAAGAAGTAATATAAAATTTACATATTTTCTCTCAACGTACCTTGTGTTTAATCCAACTCCAGATCTAACTAACTGGGCAAGACGAGGGACCAAGAGATCCAGTGAACCAACATCAATAACTTTTAAGCATGCATCCAGAGTTTCCCACATTGGTGATTCCTTAGCAACTGAAACCCGTAGATTCTCAAGCTTTTCAGAGTGAATCCCAACATTCGCCGAGTGTAACTGCTGAAAGAAAACCTTTATAGTAACAGGAAAATTTATACTATGATTATGAAAGAATCATTTGTTTTAGCACAACCTCAATGTAATTCATCCGCTGGTCTTCCAAACTAGATAGACTTTCTAGCATGCAATAAATAAGATCAGGCAAATGTGGTCGAATCACATCCCCAGCACCCTGACACAAAATTAGATAGCTCAGTTCCAACTTGATGGTTTCTCAGCTTGGATTGGAGAGGGTGCAATATCAGATATGTAAACACATGGCAGAATTTTGTAAACAGAGTTTCCTTAAAGTACATGCATGCGTACATGGTTACATAAAAACACCTAATACACAGAGAGAGAGAGAGAGAGAGATCTACCTCTATCTATCTATATAAAAATAGATAGACAGATATAGATAGATATGGAGAGAGAGAGAGAGAGAGATTAAATTTATTAACGCAGTTTTCCTAAGATACTTAATAGCAAATTGTGAGGTTCTTCTGGACAAAGATAAAGTACCATTAAGAACATAATCAAAGGATAAATGAGTAGCTGGACTGAAAATCCAGAAAGGGAATATCTTACAATTCAATCCTCTCAAAGCAAACACATTTAACGGCAGGTTCCTAGTTCCCATGACCACAAAAATGCCAAAAACCTTGCAAAATCCCAAGATTTGAAATAATATACAAGTACAACATACGAATAAAAAGTTTAAGGCTTAAGTGACTCATTGTTACGAATAAAAAGGTCAAGTGACTTATTGTTACAGATGATACTATGAAAATCTTTGGATAATTAGTTCAGTCAACAAATTCTGAAAATTACAACCATTTTTCCCAATACTACAACAACAACTAAGACTTTTCCTATACTAGATGGGGTCGGATTTTTCCCAATAAATAAGAGAAATTTTATTGCAAAGCACCAAAAGAGTGCAACAATTTTCATCACGAGGAAAGACTACAAGGATCTGGAGACTCTTCCATAACCATAGTGTTTCCAAAACTATTGCTGTAGAAAAGACATGCCAAACCACCTTACCACAAGATCACTCAAAGGTTTCCCAATGCCGCAAAGACCCTCTTCATTTCCCTCAAAACTAACCAGAACACCACAAAAGGTACCCAAAGCACACTCTATTAACCGCCCACTATAACCTAAGCATAAAGGGCTAAACATGACGAACTGACTCAGACAACAATAAGTGGTCCACCAACTCTAGCTCTCTTTTGCACTCACTGGCGGAAATTACAACCACTAAACGATGGGCCCAAGTAGGTCTACAGGAATCGCTTGCCCAATAGCCAATTCCTGAATTATTAGACTAAAACCAACTAATGCAATGCAGTTATCACCAATTCACGCAACAAAAGATGAAATGGTTGTGCAACTTGCCGTCATGGGAGAGAAAGCCTTGAACGGATCATGCATTCCTTGATTAATTATTAAAAGCCATTTGAACTGCCTCTCATCATGATTGATATGTCATCCAAAATTTTCTCAATCTAAATGACAAGATATACCTCTACCTGATAAAAAACACAGAAATTTCTCCTAATCTGAGTAGAATCCAACGAGAGACTACATTCAATGACAGAGAACCCACATCAAGGACCAGTATCTTAACAGGCTCAAAACCTTAATAGGTAAGTGGATGACACAAACACCGTATGCTTAGATACCCCAACCAAGAATGGATCTGAATACCTCGAGACCTGATTGGGGTTCAAACCAATTTTCAGCTCACTGATGATGAAGCCCCCCCCCCCACTCCCACTTGCTAGATGGGGTAATGCCAAGGTGATATCAGTTTGCATTACACAACTCCCATCAGGATCTGCTTGATGCCTAAAAGCTGAATTCATTAGGACATTTATTACCTCATGACAAGGGAACAGTGGGGAATTCCATGAGGGGAAGGTAATATTTTCATATTATTGCCGAAAGTACAATGGTAAAGTTTCAAAACAGAAGCTCACATATCCCACCGTGTGAGACCCTCTAAAGCTTCCAAGACACATAACCATCCCATCCAAAGAAATGGGGTTTTGGGACAGATCTTTGTACTTGAGATCCTAAGGCCTTATATCACCTTGGGCTCAAATTAGATACCTTTTAGTACATCCTGACCCTCCATTATCACAAATATATCAATGATAAGAGGAGGATGCTAGTCTTAAAACAGTAGTTAAAACAAATAATACCCTGTTGGTGATTACGAGAAAGCACTCATCATTGGGATTCTTACCTTACTAATCTTGGATTCTTACATCTATCATGAAGCTACTAGATAAAACCATAAACTAATAAGAAACTACAATTCTTTAGTCTGCCATAGCCAATAGATTGAATATCTAACCAATTTAGATTATCATATTCCATAATAAGCACAAGCCTCATCCTTCAGATTTTCTTTTCGAGAAGAAAATTGCATTGCAAAATTAAAAGATACTGCCTCACCTTTGAAAGCTTCATAACCATGCTGATAGATGCCTTTTGTATATCAACAACTTTGCTAACGATGCCTTCACCAAGGAGAAATGGTAAAACAATTTCCATAGTGAGACGTGCATCACTCTTTCCAGTTAGTGATGCATCACACAACCTTATTGAAAGCGAACTAATGGAACGACACAACCTTTCACCAGCAATACGAACAGTCTCCTTTATATCATCCATAGCACGAAAGGCTGCTATCCAGATTTTCCTCAAGTAATTGGAGATCTGTGAAATACGTGCATGCACAGGCACATACTTTATCTCACAATTCTTAATATAAAAAGGTATTAATACTGTAATTAATGGTAGATAGCAAAACCTAAGGGTTAAGCATTGCATAACTTAGAAGGATACATATCAAGCAAATGTAGGACACTGTCAAGTACACAAGTAAATTCACTGAGAACACGATACAAAACTTTAACCAAAATATGTTAGGAAGAACAGAAAAACGAAGGGTTATAACATGATAGCAAGCTACAAACAGTAACCGGCTTTAGCCGGAACATGAAAAAGTTGTCTTATCAACACAGTAAACAAGTTTCATTTGACAATACCATTAGTGCAAGTGGTTAATGCCTAGAAACGTCGCATTTGGGGCTTTCTTCAACGAATAAAAGCATGGCTTGTTGAGCAGAAATTTCTCTAGGCTATGGCATTTCCAAAAGAAAAAAAAAGCTTCTATGAACATAAAGTATTTTGAAGACCAGATTATCATTTATAGCCAAGTATTTTACAATTAAAGCATTTATTGCAATAAAGGAACCGAATAAGGATATCCAATTTAAACAGTAAACCAAGAGCGGTAGATTTTTTATGAGTCAAGTCAAAAGTTTAACAATTAGAGTCCAGCTACTGGCAGATATCAAAAAACTCAATACCAATCAATGGTGGCTTAGTGTTGACGCCAAGCCAGATTTATTTGGCTATGGATATTGGATCTACCTTACCTTATCTTACTTAAACCTTTTCCCATGCCAGGTGGGGTAAGCTAGAGGGTGCAATAGAAGGAGTTTTTGGTACTATTCTAACCCAAGCATACTTTGGAATTCGGATTGTTAAAGTGTAATAGAGAATGGGCCCCTAGGGCCCATTAATCTTAGTCCCCCTGGACCAAACCCTGGCCAAGGGGCTGTTGGGGGCCATTATTTCTTGAGGCATTGATTTGCAGAAGAATTTGCTCTTTCTTGAATAGAGAGAAAGGTGGGAACTCCATTCTAACCGAATTAAAATCTCCACTATGATTTCTCTAATCTTGCTGCTATATCTTTCTTTGCTCCTTTGAAGATTCATATTATCAGCTTGACTTCTTGCACGTCTCTCTTTCTTTATTCTGAATAAATTCAGTTTTTATTTTTATAAAGGTTCTCCATCGACTAACAGCAAAAAGTTGGTTTTTAATTGCTAACCTCACCATAAGAGCATAAGTGATGATAGCAATTCAAACATAAAAGAGAAAAGAAAACTGAACTCTCACCTGCGTAAATTTTCGACCTTGAATCACATCAGCAATAGCAATGCATGAAGCCTCACGTGAACGCCAAAGCCGTGACCCACTCTGCAGTAGTAGATCATCTATAATATCATCAAAATACTCATCAATAGCTTTCTTTGGATCAGTCACAAGAAATTTCCATATGTGGCCCATAGCATCCTGCAAATGTGCCAAAAAGGGGTTACCAACAAGAAGAAAGTCTTAACACCTACAAGAATAGGGTATGCTCTAGCAACAAAGACACAAAAATATGTGCATGTATACCTAACTACATACATATGTACACACATACATACATATATAAATACATCATTCAAACACACATACATGTGTACACATTCATTTATTCGAACATACTCATCCACCCACCAATATACTGTTAATGAATAAACATTTTTGATAATTCATGAAAACATACAGATGCAGTAGCCTGCTTCATCTCCACATGGACCTTTTTCCCTTTCTTTGGAGGCACATGCCACTTTTCTATTCTCTCCTAGGGTTCCTTTAGACCAAGCACAAAATAATATATAATAGTCTTTTAACTTAAAAGACTAATATACCCTTACTATAAAACACAATTAATAACATCACATAGGCATAGAATAGAATAGGAACATAAAATGCAGGAACTGATCCAGGAAATCTACACTCCTCTTCAACACTCCTCCTAAGTTGGGAGAAATATGCTAGTAACTCCCAACTTGTCAAGAAAAGTTACTCCTAAAATGTAATAGGGTTGGGCCACCAGGGCCACGAAAACCAAAGACTAGTAGAGCCCAACAAGCAGAAGGGTCGGGCCAGTAAGGCCCAATTGCCAAACTAGCCATTGCGTCAACCCTTCACAACCAACAAGCATACAACTTCTAGTTTTCTAGCCATTGGATGTTGGATAACAGCTCATTCATGTGTATTTATGTGTAACATTATATACCGTCTTGTGTGGCTGATTGTGTATGGACGGGGATGTTGCCAACTGCCAGTAGAGCCCAATTGGCAGGGCCAAAAAAGGGGATCATTCTAACCTCATAATCTTCTTTTAAATTAACTGCTTGTACTGATATTAACTGGGGTGGGGATGTTATTAATAGGCATTCCACCACTGAATTTTGTGTATTTTTAGGTGATTCTCTAATTTCTTGGAGGTAAAAAAAGCAGCAAAAGGTGTCTTTATCAACTACAGAAGCAGAATATAGAGCAATAACCACCACAGTTGTTGAGAGATATCTTGGATCAGTGAACTCCTAGCAGACATGGAGATTACCCTAGAGGAATTAACAAAATTGCTTTGTGACAACAAAAAACGCTATGTATATTGCTACAAATAATACTTTTCATGAAAGAACTAATCATATTGAGATGGATTGTCACTATGTTAGAGAGGAATGCTTGAATAAAAGATTGACTTTACGCTATGTTCCTTCAGAGCTACAGTTGACATATTTCTTCATCAAATCATTGTCATCCGCTAGATTTATGTTTCTATTGGACAAACTTTCGGTATATACACCGCAAGTTTGAGGGGGGTGTTAAAAATGTAATAGTGAGATTGGGTCAGTAGGGCCCACCAAGTCACTTGGGGATTAGGCCAGTCTCCCTCCCAACAGCTGCAACAACTAGCCATTTAGTTATTGTAGTTGTTGGGAGCAACACTCCCTCTCTCTCTTTCATGTAAAAACAGGTCTCTCTCTCTTTGTAAATACCTCTATAAATAGAAGAGATGCCTAATGAATAAAATTAGAGCTTTCAATGATCCCTTTACTTATTGTTTGATATTTGGTTTTGGCGATTTGGCTTGTTGAAGATCATTCGGGATAGTTTGATTTTTAATTTGTGGATTACTTTGACAAGATATTGACGATATTTTTACAACCCTAGGCTACTAGCCTTGTCTTATAACGTTCAAGGTTTCAAACAGCTTTAAACTTAATTATGTAAACCCTTTCCGCTAAGGAGTAAGTCAACAATAGTCCAAGTATGATTTTTCTTCAGAGCATCTAATTCACTTTGCATAGCTTCCTTACACTTAGGAACTAGATTGGCCTCCTCCACATTTCTAGGTACTAAATATAGTTCTGCATTCATAACGAATTTCTCATAACTTTATGAAGTATCACTATAAGTGATATATTAAGAAATGGGATAAAGAGTGCAAGTTCTTTTACCTTTTCGAAGAACAAAGAATCAAGAGCATACGATTGATTTGAATTGGAGGAGTCTTTTATCATAGTATCTTCAGCATGGGCATCACCACTTTTCTTTTTCCACGAACATAAGTTCGGATATCTTTAGGAGCACTACGAGTTTTATCTAACTAATTTCATCACGATCAAATTTTGTTTCAAGGGGACTTAATGGAAGGATAGGGTAGCATTTATAGCATGGTTTATTATTGAAGGCACGAACCCCCCCTTGGAAGGATAATAAGGAGTGGATTCAAAAAAAGCAACATTTAGGAACACGTAAGTTTTTCGATGTATAGGATCATAGCATTTATACCCCGTATAGGAAGTGAAATATCCAATAAATATACACTTAGTGGCTCAGGGATCTAGCTTATCTCAGACATTAGAGTAGATGTGAACCTCACAAATACACCCAAAAACATGAGGTGGAAAATGAAACACTTTTGTCGATTAAGAATCTTTCGAGGAGACTTACCATGAATAACCGTACTTGGCAGCCTGTTAACGATATATTGATGTGAGTACTCCTTCACCCCAAAGATGTTTAGGAGCATTAAATCCAATAACTAGAGTATGAGCTACTTCAAGAATGTGTCTATTCTTACTTTCTACTACACCATTTTGCTTAGAGGTATTTAGACATTTGGTGCATAATCCCATGTTTACGAAGATATTATTGTAGTCTACTAGACATATACTCTCCACCATTATCGGAACGTAGAATTCTTATTAAAGAAGGAAACTGGTTTTTAATAAATTTATGAATAACTAGAAAAGATGGCAAAACTTCATCCTTTAATTTCATTAAATAGACTATAACAAAGCGAGTACAATCATCTATGAAGGAAACAAAGTACATATTACCTCTAAAAGATGCCTAGGACCCCAAACATTACAATGAATTAATTCAGAGGAAATAGAGATTCTAGAGTCACTACTAGAAAAAGAGATACAATGATGTTTTGCCTTTTGGCAAACATAACGAAGTACTTTAGACTCAAGAAAAATATGAGAAATCAAAATTTTGATCTTTAACACTGGTAGATGTCTTAAACGATCATGCCATAATTTGAGTTTGGCTTCAGTTGTAGTCATAACTGAAAGTGTGCATGTACAAGGTTTTGTTAAAAAATCTGCAACAACATATAGCCTCTTATTCAAGCTAGCATGACCACAGATCCTTCCCATTTTAAGATCTTCAAAGGCACAACTAGGAGAAAATGTAATTAAGCAGTTGAGATCTTTAGTTAGATAACAAGTTTACAGAAAAGCTTGGGACATGAAATACAAAGGATAAATAAAACAACGAAGTTTGTATACTTTTATTTCTCATCATAAATATATGGGAGCCATCTACCAATCTAATAGGTCTCCCACTATGAAGAGATTGATAATGGGATAGACAAGCTATATCTCTAATCATATGATTAGTTGCTCCAGAATCTACAACACATGCATGACTTAGAAGAAGTATTACTCGTCACCATGCATGAAGTATGAGCCATCGTAGCTTTAGATTCTAGGGTATAGGGTTGGGCACAACCGCACAAGGTCATAATTTTAAAGCCTCTATACACTTCAACAACTTTATAATAGTTCCACTATTATGCCTTATGATGAAGCCTCTAACATATTCGCATAGTGCTTCTTGATATAATCTCGTTTACCAATTAAATCCCAACATTGGTCTTTCGTGTGGCAATTCTTACCATAGTGAGAGCATTTCAGTTTGTTTCTTCATAAGTGAGGCATCCACGACCTCTACCACGACTATTGTATCCCCCTCTCCCATGATTAGACAGATGGTTTTTCCCAAGGAATGCAATTTTACCCATTGTGGTGGATCTTCCTTTTCGAGTGTCCTTCTATCTTCTTCTCTCAAAAGTAACGAGTAAATTGTGCCTAAAGAGAGTGATTCATCTCTTCATAAAATATTGACCTTTAATAGCTTCATATTGAGAGGTGACTCCACATAATAAATCAAATAACTCCGCCCATGTAAGGGATCACCTTGGATTGCCGGTCCTAAGCCCGAATAAAAGAGGAGGGTTGTGTTAGACTTCCGACAGCCAGCGTAAAACTTCGTCGGATTTTTACAACATGGATTACAAAAATTATGAGCATTACTTTGGGCGTCCCCGCCTAGCGACGTGCTGCAGAGTCCGAATGCAGTAAGAAGTAAGCAAGGGCCACTACATTTTCGCCCGAATGTAGTGAATCAATTGCAGAGAGGGTTCCCACATCATGGACGGGTGTGGGCAAAGAAGTTAGTCCCGCTACATTGTCGCCCGAATGTAGTGCAAAATTTTCAAAGAGGGTCTCGCATTTTGATTATGGACGGATGCGGGGGGTAAGA
Source organism: Brasenia schreberi (assembly GCA_036023115.1). Lineage (NCBI taxonomy): Eukaryota > Viridiplantae > Streptophyta > Magnoliopsida > Nymphaeales > Cabombaceae > Brasenia > Brasenia schreberi. The sequence continues at coordinate 15,273,079 of JAYKKT010000065.1, read as the reverse complement.
AAGCTAGTCCTAGATAATAAGATTCGTATTGGTTCTTGGAATATCGGAACATTATCGGGTAAGCTAATGGAGGTGGTAGATACTATGATTCGGAGAAAGATTCATATTCTATGTTTACAAGAGACAAAATGGGTTGGAGAAAAAGCAAAGGAGATAGAGGATACAGGTTTTAAATTATGGTACTCAGGTAAAGAAAAGGCTCGAAACGGAGTTGGTATTATCATAAATAAAGATTTAAAGGAGAATGTAGTAGACATACAACGATATGGTGACCGAATCATGACGTTGAAATTAGTGTTAGGAGCAAAGGTTTTGAATATAGTTTGTGCTTATGCACCCCAAGTAGGACTAGAAGATAGTATAAAGATAGTTTTTTGGGAAGAGTTAGATAAGGTGTTTCAAAAGATTCCACAAAGGGAGATGATTTGTTTAGGAGGAGATTTAAATAGACATGTCGGTAAAGAGGCATTAGGATATCAAGGGATTCATGGAAACTTTGGTTTTGGGGATATAAACGAGGAAGGTAGGGAGATTTTAAATTTTGCTATGTCATTTGATCTCTTTATAGTCAATACAATCTTCAAAAAACGAGATGAACATTTAATTACGTATAAGAGTGGCTTATCACAAACACAAATTGATTACTTTATTTGTAGAAAAAAAGATAGAGCGTGTTGTAAAGATTGTAAGGTAATTCCAGGAGAAAGCTTAACCACTCAACATCGACTTTTAGTTATGGATTTACAAATAAAAAAATAGACAAAGAAGAAAAGAGTGCATCGAGCGATTCAGACTAAATGGTGGAACCACAAAAGTGAGAAAGAAGATATATTTAAACAGAAAGTCCTTCAAGGAGATGTTTGGAATTATGTTGGAACACCCTGTGATATGTGGAACAATATGGCTATACATATTAGGAAAGTGGTGAAAGATGTGTTAGGGGTATCTAAGGGAGGTGTACCAACACAAAAAGAAGCTTGGTGGTGGAGTGAAGTAGTATAAAATAAAATCAAGGCAAAGAGGGCATGTTACAAATTACATTATGCTAAGAAAACTAGTGAAACTTTAGAAGCTTATAAGAAAGCAAAGAAGGAAGCGAAAAAGGCCGTTAATGAAGCAAAGGCTAAGATTTGGGATGACTTATATAAAAAACTCAACTCAAAAGAGGGTGAAAGAGATATTTTTAGGATAGCTAGGGCTAGAGATAAGAAAACTAAAGATCTTAATTATGTTAGATGCATAAAAGACGAGGATGAAAAAATTCTAGTGGCAAATGATGATATAAGAAATAGATGGAAAAACTATTTTTATAATCTTTTTAATGAAAATAAAGATGTTAGTATTAGTTTAGGAGATTTAGCCAAGTCAGAAAAGTATATAAACCACAATTTCTACCGACGTATTCAAAAGAATGAAGTCAAAGAGGCTCTTAAACATATGAAGAGTGGTAAATCAGTAGGACCTGATAATATTCCTATAGAAGTTTGGAAAATACTAGGAGAAATAGGAATCACTTGGCTCACAAGACTATTTAATGAAATATGGAAAAACCAAAAGATGCCCGAGGAATGGAGAGCAAGTACACTTATACCCATATATAAGAACAAGGGACACATTCAAAATTGTGCGAATTATCGAGGTATCAAGTTAATGAGTCATACTATGAAATTATGGGAAAGAATTATCGAACGTAGGTTAAGACAAGTATCAAGTACAACAGAGAACCAATTTGGATTCATGCCAGGCAAATCTACTATTGAAGCGATTCACCTTTTGAGACGTCTTATGGAACATTTTAGAGCAAAAAAGAAAGACCTTCACATGATATTTATTGATCTAGAAAAAGCTTATGATAGGGTACCGAGGGAGGTTCTTTGGAGAACTTTGGAAAAAAGAGGTATCCCATTGACATATAATAGCCTTATAAGAGACATGTATGATGGTGCAAAAACATGTGTGAGGACTCATGAAGGAACGACAGACTTCTTTGAAGTTAATATTGGGTTACATCAAGGATTAACTTTAAGTCCATACTTATTTATAATGGTGATGGATGAGTTAACAAAACATATTCAAGATGAAGTACCTTGGTGTATGTTATTTGCAGATGACATTGTATTAGTGGAGGAGTCTAAGGAAAAAGTTAATAGAAAATTGGAACTATGGAGAGAAACATTAGAAAGCAAAGGCCTCCGACTTAGTAGAACAAAGACAGAATATATGGAATGTAAGTTTGATCATTTGGTTACTTCAGAGGACATGGAAATTAAAATTGGCACACATTGCATTCCCCAAAAGGAAAGTTTTAAATACCTAGGTTCAATTTTTCAGAGTGATGGAAGAATTGATGGAGATGTTACACATAGAATTAATGCTGGTTGGTTAAAATGGAGAGGAGCATGAGGTATTCTTTGTGATAAGAAGATACCATTAAAGTTAAAAGGTAAATATTATAGAGCAGCAATTAGGCCTGCCATGTTTTATGGTTCTGCAGTTAATCATCAACATGTACAAAAGATATCTGTGACAGAAACGAAGATGTTGAGATGGATGAGTGGTCATACAAGAAAAGACCGTATACATAATGAGGTTATTAGAAACAAATTAGGAGTGGCACTAATAGAGGATAAAATGAGAGAACATCGTTTAAGATGGTTTGGACATATAGAAAGAAGATCAAAAGAAGAACCTGTAAGAAGGTTAGAAAAACTAAATTTGGAAAGTATTAAAAGAGGTAGAGGACGACCACAAAAGTGTTGGAAAGAAACAATAAAGAATGATCTAGCTTATTGGGAGTTAACTGCTAACATGGCACATGATAGGGATCTGTGGAAACAAAGAATCCATGTAGTCGACCCCGTCTAGTATGGGAAAAGGCTTAGTTGTTGTTGTTGTTGTATTTCTTTCCTTAGAACATGCTTGACATTTGATATTAGTACAAAATTATAATTCAGCCAAGCCACGTAATTCTGCATAATATTTACTTTTAGTCTGAGTGCTCTGTTTGCATTTTCTAATTTTCTCTAGGACTTCATATTCTTTTGCAACATTCTTCTTCTTAGAGTAGGCTTCAGAGACAGCCTTCCAAATATATGGTGCTGAATCTAAAAACATAAAAGTTCTTTCTATTAAGCATCTTCTTTTCTCTATTTACATTTGAGAGAACAGTTGTCATCAGGTCTTGACTGAACTCCAGTGAGATACTCCCATCAGCCTCGAGCTAAAACAGCCAGCTCAATGGATCTAGCCCATTCTAAATAATTTCTTCCATCAAATTTAACATTTGTATCTTGAAAAGGTTCCAGTTTGTCACCAGATTGTCCTTCGAGATTTGGATGCAAGGCTTCCACGTGTTTGCTATTGTCTGCCATTGTCACCAGATTGTTCTTTCTCCTTTACTCGATCGGCAGCAAAGACTTCGATTGCAATATGAATATAGCAACAAATCTGCACTATATGTCAAAGCTTCAATGATTTTCCTTGCAGCATGATCTGCACATCACACAGCAACAAGGACCACAACAACACACTTTGTGGTGATTATTTCTAATCACCCACAAAACAGCAACTTTTGGCCTTCACAGCAACTAGGAAAAAAACTTCAACGAAGAAAATCGATTTGTGTTTATAGTGTTGAAGAATGTGTTTTAGAGTTAGTTTTAGTAAGGTTGATGTTTTAGGATAGTAAATTTGATGTTTTAGGTATATTGTAATTGTCTGAAATATTGAGGACATTTTGGTCATTTTACGTTTTACAACTCCTTATATAAGGGTTGATAGGTTGTATTAGGGAAAAGAGTGTTTCTGATTAAAAAAAAGAGAGAAAGAGGGGGGGCGGACCTCCAATCTCCTCCGATCTCCATGTTTCCTCTTCAATGTTTCTTTATGTTTGTGTTTTTTCAATCTCCGCTGCGCAACCATGTTTTCCAACATGGTATCAGAGCCGTTCTTCATCCGTTTTCCTTTCGGTTTCCTGCTTGCAATTTGCTTCGGTATGCAGTTTTCCTTTTCAATCAAGAGCTTCGTCGTGGTGATCCATTCCATATCAGTGCAACAGGCAGAGGAACGATGGTTGGATTATTTGCAAGATGAAGTGTTGATTGCTGAATTTGGTAAGAAAGGCCATGCAGTCAGAGATATCCCCGGAGTCCAATTCAAGATGGTGGTCGGTTATTGTACCAATCGACTGGGTGACAGAAAATGGATCCTTCATCCTTCGACTCGGCCGAGTTGCAGAGGTTCCTCCAGCAAGAGAAGGAGAAAGCAATGGTGAATGAAATGGTGGGAAAGCTCACGAGTGTATGCTGGGATAAGTGCATAACTGGTACTCCTGGCAGCAAGTTTGCCAATCTCCTATGCGACGAAGTCAACCATGCTCTCCAAACCAAATTCAGCCAGGACATCAAATTCTACTATTGTAGGCGTAAAGCGGAATACACCCTTAGCAACTACGACAAGATGCACAGTTAAGCATCTGTGACGGAACTCCCATGGTTAGCTATTCCAAGAAAGAAAACACAGACAACACAAAGTTTATGGATTTGCACTCTATATGACATAAGCTGCACTAGCAGAGATTGCTTGGATTCTCTTCTTGATATGTATGCAAAAGTGGGTCAGATTAATGATGCTCGAAAAGTTTTTGATGAAATGTATCACAGAAACATAACTCTGCAGGACAAGTGCTCGATGAAATGTTCAAGAGAGATGTTTATCTACACGTGAAGTGTTCGATGAAATGCTCAAAAAGAGATGTTTATTTGCATATCAAGTGTTCGCTGAAATGCTCGAAAAGAGATGTTTACTTGTGCATCAAGTGTTTGAAGAAATGTCTAAGAGAGATAAAAAAAAATCATAAAAAGATTACATAAGATATAAAGTAGTAAGTGATGATTGCCTTCATTAGAAAAGCAGATGAATGCAAATAGAAGGAAAGATAGAATTCATAAAATCAATCTTTTTCACTACATATGCATTTAAAATTAAATCATCGAAGAGGCCAGAGAAATTTGTTGATATAGAATGTGGCAGTATCACCAAGAAGCATGAAAATTAAAACCTTGAGTTGCTGAAGTAAACAGCCAGGAGGGCTGGAAAAGCGGTTGCAGTCACCATGTGAAGGAGCGCAAACTGACTAGTATGAGCAGATATCTGTATTTTGCTATTTGAGTGGTAGAGAGAGGGCACCCAACCAACACACCGGCTGCAGCCACCATGTGAAGGGCCGCAGGAAAAGTCGTCTGAAGTGTGTATGGTGGAGTAGTACTTCCTATCACAAAAGATCAGCTTTCTCAAGAATAGAAAAACATGATTTTTTGAAGTGCAGCTGCTGAATCACTTTATGGAGAAGAAGAAAGAGAGAGAGAGCAACTGACACCCATATAAGGGTCATGTGTTACCCATGTGTTCTTGATTGTTCAAGTTGTTTTACAGAAGCCTCGAAGAGATCTCTCGTGCACGTGTGGTGAAGAAAGTCATGTTGATGATCAGCAAGGAAGGCAGAGGTAATGATGCAGCCAGAGATGCTGCTTGAGATGATCAGCTAGGAAGGCTAAGTTGATGTTGCAGCCAAAGAAGCTGTTGAAGATTGATGAAGACAGATGAAGAATGTTGCAGACACATAAAGATTTTTGGCAAGTTTGGAGTTTGAAATATCTCACTCCCAAACTTGAGGGGGGTGTTGAAGAATATGAGTTTTAGAGTCAGTTTTAGTAAGTTTGATGTTTTAAGATAGTAAATTTGATGTTTTAGGATAGTAAATGTGATGTTTTAGGTATTATTGTAATTGTCCGAAATACTGAGGGCATTTTGGTAATTTTCTGTACTAAGGGTATTTTGATCATTTTACGTTTTACAGCTCCTTATATAAGGGCTAATAGGTTGTATTAGGGAAAAGAGTGTTTGTGATTAAGAAAGAGAGAGAAATAGAGGGGGTGGCCTCCATTGGAGGTGTGCCCCCTCCTCCGATCTCTATATTTCCTCTTCAATGTTTCTTTATGTTTGTGTTTTTTCAATCTCCGTTTGCAACCACGTTTTTCAACATATAGGAGGCTTTGATACCATGTTAATGAATAAACTTTATTGATAAATCATGAAAACATACAGTTGTAGCCTACTGCATCTCCACATGGACCTTTTCTCTTTCTTTGGAGGCACACGCCACTTTTCTATTCTCTCCTAGGGTTCCTTTAGAGTAAGCACAAAATATATATATATAATAGTCTTTTAACTCAAAAGACTAATCTACCCTTACTATAAAACACAATTAATAACATGCCATGGGCATAGAATAGGAACATAAAATGCAGGAACTGATCCAGGAAATCCACACTCCTCTTCAACACATACATTTGCTAGGTTAAGAATTACAAAGCCTGTCCAGGATAGTGTGGCCAGCTACCAAGAACAAACTACCGTATATTTAACCATGGTGTACAATCTTTCCCAAACCAATGCACCTAGTCCCATCAAATCTTCTAAATTCTATGTGGTTGGGGCTGCGATGTACCTCTAGGGGTGTAACTGAGATGAGTCAAACAATGAACCTAGGGAAGCTTGACCCTGCTTGATTCCAAAACTTTAGAGCTCTAGCTTGAATTCGAACTAGGTAGAGCTACAACCTCCAAGCTTGAGCTTGGCTCATTAGGCTGGGTCTGATCAAGTTTGAGCTACTTCATGATGAAAAAAAATGCCATAAGGACTTTCAGATCATGTCGTCACATGGACTGCATGTTAAAACCTGCCAAAGGTTGAACAATGATTGCTTATATTATGGAACCTTGGGTCTCTTTTTATAGCCCTTTGTCATCTTTACCTCACGTTGTCATTGATACGTTACTAAACAAAATGAAATATAATGCTTTCAAAGCCCTCTTGCTAAGCTGTTGAGCAACTCGAGTTGAGTATCCATGAGCTTGAGCTCAACTCGAGCTCGACAAGGCCTAGACGAGTTGAAGCTATCATTGAGTCGATCTCAAGTAGCTCCACTCACTTGCACCCTTAGCAATATGACCTACTCAGTGATCCTCCTTGTAAACCCTCAAGTTGGAGAGCTCAACAAGGCTGAGACAAGTTCAAGCTATCACCGAGTTGATCTTGAATAGCTCAACTCACTTATACCCCTAGCAACATGACCTACTCAGTGGTTCTCCTAGTAAACCCTCAAGTTGGCCCCATCTAGTATGGGAAAACACTTGGTAAGGTTTGCTCGTGTATATCAAACATGTGCTTTTACGTGAAAATTACCAGTCACATGAAGTTTAGACATAGAATAGCAGGTACAAATAAAGCTACATAAGACGATGTAAAAGCAACAAGGAGCTGCCCAACCTTGTCCTCAGGCCAACTTATGGGCTCTTTCATGCATTGCATATAAAATCACCCACGTATTATTAGCCTTGTTCAAATAAAATTTCAGAAAAGCCGACAATTAGCAACCTAACTGCAACTGCAGGTGAACATAAGGTTCTTGTTGTGTCTTGTTAAGTTAATGCATCGGCAGCAAATGTCCATCTTACTCCCAGTCCTTTTGTTCATCCTCAGTTATAACATCTTGGTAATAGTAACAAATGGATCCATAAGAAGTTTTGCATGTAATACAAAGCCCTTAGTGTCTCTGTTCACAACATCCAAAGTGATATCTTCCAAAATCAGGCCAAGGTCTAGTTCATAATCATTAGTACATCTTACTTCATAATCATTACAATACGCACTAAGAGACAAGAAAAGACAAATGACATGTAAAAATCATTAGGAGAGTTACAAACAAAATGACAACCATGCCAAATGGAATCTGGTTCAGGATATATATCAAAACAAAGATGGAAACTGAGCCTTCTCCAACGCTAAGTAGGGTTTGCTACATGGGTTCTTGACCACCTTTGTGCTCAATGTTACGTCATTTTGAATTTAGCTCCAAAATGCAAGATAATGCTTTAATCATTTCCTTTAAAACACTTACAATTCGCTGTTTTCAAGTATTCGCCATTTAATTTCTCAAACCTCCATACGTGTTGCAATTAAACACAAGGTCATTTGGCCACCTTGCGTCTCCAAATGTCCAAACTAACATGAGTTTGTCTCTGTTTACCTTCTACAATGCCAGATCTACCTATCCTGGCACCCTACAAACTCGAAGTGTAAATTCTTCTTGGCCCTGGCCTAAACATTTACATTTACATTAACTACCTTAATAAGATAAGTAAATAGCTTCAATGGTGAATTTTCTATAACAAACCCAAATTGATTATCTGTTACACTACATATTTATTCCAACCTTCTTTAAATAACCCTTCCCTTGGGTTTCATGTCAAATCATTACATTGATACCCTATAGTTGGCACAACTTTTAATAAATCTTTTGTTCTAGTACGTAATATATATATATATAAGAAAACTGGTTCACACACTCTCACAAGTGTGCACTCCTTCCTCCCAATTGCTTTTTGGGGGCAATAATGTAATATAGTTTCCCATTTTATTTTTCGATATCTTTTAAATTTCTATATTAAACTACCCACACACACACACACAACAGCAATGGGATGGCAGGAGTGCACACCATCAGAGTGTGCATATATATATATATATATATAGAGAGAGAGAGAGAGAGAGAGAGAGACATACGCACACTCCCTCCACTCCTTAGACATTGTATTCTCTCGTATGACTTTGAATAATTTTATAAGAAAGTGGTGCAATCTCTATAAATGTTTTTAAGACTTCCATAGTCTCACTGGCCCCAAAACACTTTTCATAATTCATAATTGAAGGGTGCTTTCACTTCCTCTAAATACACCAGTGAGAAGTTTGGCTTGTAAGTATTCCTGAGTTAGTTCAAGACCTAAAACTGAACCCGAGGAGTCAAGTCAACTAATATCCTCATTAACCATAAAAATAAAGATACATGCAGTGGTAAAATTTGCTGCACAGTAGCAGAAGAAAAGACCAAGTTTGTGACGCACGAGAATAAGTTGATCTAATCAACAGGACATGACAAACCATCTAGGAAATCTGACAATTTTAATACATGGGACACCATAAACCATGTACCAGAAAAAATAGTGCATGGGAACCTTTTATGGGAAATGCATCCAAAAGAATATTAACAAGTTCAATAAACCACCAAAGCATACTAGGTCAGAGAATACGAATCACCTGAACATTTTTATCAGGATCGTACTGGTAGCGAACAAGCCTGGGGACTAGTAACCTAAGATATGGCTGAAGAGCTTCCCCAGCTTGTTTTGCTATTTTAGAGAATCCAAAAGCTGCACCTCTCTTGGAATTTAGTGAGGCTTGATAATTGGCTAGATCCATAAATTTGTAAATCAAGTCAGGCTGCCCCATTTCATTAGCCAGGTTACAAAGCTCTTTGTAAGTGTTGAGTTTTCCACCACTAGGACTTTGACTAATGCTGCCTTCTTCAAAAACTTCAGAATCTTCTGTCAGCTGTGAAAAAAAAGAGAGGGTAGCTTTTACTTATAAAGATGCAAACAAAAGAAACTAACTACTAGAAATCACAATCTCATACCTTTATAGCCTTTTTCCTCTTTGATTTACCCGTAAGTGCTCCAACAAGTGCATTTACCAAGTCACGTTTCATGGATGTGTTACCAATTTCATAAACAATACTCATGCCTTGAGATGCTAGCTCTTGTGTAAGGTCATTTTGATCACCAAGAAGATGAGAGAATGCTTCCTGGAAAGCAATAAAATTTCAAGGCATATTTTGCAGTCCTCAAAGGCACAATTTATCACTAGACTACTTTTTCCAAACAGTAATGCCAATTTTTCAAACAAGATATGTGGTCCACAGTCTCTAGAATGGAAGCATGAAATGCCTCACCGAAAGGAAAGTGACAGGTTACGCAAAAAGCCAACAACAATCAGATGTCAATAAAATATTGAAGACTCGTATGTCCAAAACACAAAAGGATGCAGCAACAAAAACAAGATACTTCGAAAAAAAGACGTCACTACAGTGTTATGAAGGCATAGAAGATTCTTTACATTCCTATCATGTTAAATAACAAACCTAATCTTTTACCAACTGCATAAACCCCAAGGGACAAGCTAAACACCAAAAAGTCAACATATTGTCACCACTACACAAAAATGTTAACAGCAAATTTTTTTCTTCTGAAATGAAGGCAAATTTCTAACAAGAAATTACTCAAAGAAAAAAGTTACATTTTCCAAGTTTGCAAGCAAGCTAGCTGTCATTCATCTTGTTTGCTTATGGCTCATCTCAGCAGGTATTCAGCTTAACATAAACAGAAGAACACAGCAAGCATGAACCCAGCTAGAAGCTAATGAGACAAGTCCAAACGTCCACTAACTGTTTGTTTCACATTATCTTAGACCACACCAAATGCATTTGCCCATAAATCTGATCCACAATTCCCAATATTGCCTACTTTAACAAAAATAGCAACAGAGATGGCAAGTAATAGATGGAAACAAAGCATAAGATAACCGGCTAACATCTATCATTGACTATAGTGACATGAGACCTAGCACCCTGCGGGGATAAGAAAACAGGCCAAGCATATTAGCCAGTTATCAGTTCATGTATCTCATCCTGACAAACATATAAAATTATGAACTTAGTAAAAAAGAGGTAGAACAGAAAAAAACCAAACCAACACTGCAAATAAACTTTGTCAAGAAACATGGTTACGTGACATCAATTATCATTGGCACAATGAAATGCGAGAGAATAAATTACATTGGAAGCCCAGGAGATGCATATAAGCATCAATTGCATTAAAAAGAACGAAATTGGTTTCAGATGGAAAACCTGAATCTGAGGAAGCAGCTCCTGGATTTTGGAACCACGTCCACAATACATCGTCAAAGAAAGCAGCCATATGGTTCCTGCACATCTTTCCTCTTTCCGGCTACTATAAAGAAGTTCATCAAACAGCTTCTTAGTTATAGTATCTCTGACCAAGACACGGAAGGCTTCATCGTCAATATCCACAACATCTGTGCCACTTCCAGATGCAAATGAGGGAATTTCACCAGTAAGGTAGTTTGAACAAAAAGAAAGTGAAGTATAATTAGATCTAAGTATCTTATCAGCAGTGACGGGAACACCACCCCAAATAAAAGATAAACCCTCCCCTGCAGCAAAGAGCACTTCTTCAACCTGGAAAGGAATTAACCAATTTAGAGTTTGAAAATCTAAAGAACAGTTAGAAATTCCTTGTATAACGATGGCAGTTGGCCAATATACGGTAATCTATTTGTCTGGCATCCTGGCCATCTTTTACAACAGATAGGGAAATATACCTTTGACCTACAGAGGCTGAAAATTAACTCAAGTGCCAAATTGAGAGAAGAAACTGATGTCTCCTTGAAAGAAACATGCCCTAGAGAAATCAGAACCCTTTGGACAGCTTTCAAATCGTCGCCACAAAGTAATTTGCTCAACCTTTCATGTAAGGTTGTCAAAACACCAGCTGCACAGTCAAATTGATGAGCTCAGTTGTTAATCGTACTGCTAATGAGATCAATATATGATTATCAAACACTTACAGGGCTTACCATCAACAGAATCATTTAGTAATGGCAAAGGACCATACAGCCCTATATGCCCAAGTGCTTCCATTGCAACCGAAGCCAAGGACAAACTTTCGGACCTCACTAGTTCTGTAATAACTTGAACAGAGCGTTGAACTAAGGATGCTCCAACCTATGTCATATATACAGGGAACACTTAATGGAACAAATTAAAGAGAGGGAATCGGAAGGACATAGGTAAGTAATATGAAACAACTAATCAAGATCTACAGCTGCCTTCTGTCTTCTCATCCTAAAAGCAACATACGACATGCAACTTGATTTACCATATGATACATGCCTGAACTTATGTCTCAAAGCATGGTAAAACTATGGGATAAAAGTTTTAAAATGGCAATTTCTTGGATTCCAAGTTATCGGATCATTTTGACAATTTAATTTTTCTCGACTCTAAAATGGCAAAACATTGGCCAAAGAAAAAATATATAAACATATAATAGGATTACAATTTGCATAAAAAGCACAGAAATTTGTTTCCAATTTACACATTTGTAAATATCAAATAATAAAGAAGAAACATAAATGATATTGAAGGGGAAAAAGTATGATGTGTGCGATAGCATGGACTTTTTCTTGCATGGATTTCAAAATATGCATTGAATGTTTCCTCAATCATATTTTCTTTCTTTTAAAAGAACCTAACTTTCTCCAAGCAAGTAGAACTCCCATAGATAAGCAAAATGGAACAGCTTGCCCTCGCCCTCCCAAGAGACCTAAAACCAATTTCACTTGATTTGACAGTCGAAGAAACTTCAGTAGCTTGTTTTAGCAAAGCCTCTCCTTTGCGAGTCTTTGACGGTCTATGTTCACCCACAAAGCAAAGCACTCACTTTGTGTGTCCTTTGACAACCTAGAGGAGAAGCTTTGCTCAATAGGAGCTCTCAAGGCACCAGTGGTGGATGGGTTCATGGAAAGGTAGATGGATAGGTAAGCCCATGGAAAGAAGTTTATCGTAAAGGATTAGTAGGAGACTCGAGGAACAAATTTCTTTTGGGTCATGGAGAGAATACGAGAAAGGCTCGCAGCTATAAGCTATAAGCATTAAGGACTCAATGCAAGTCTTCGAACAAAGACTTTGGTGAGCCCTTAATTATAGTAAGCTTGTCTAGTCTTTGCAAGTCATTATTGCTCATGAACTTACACCAAGGACCATTCATACTTAGTCATGCAAACTATCATGAGGAAGAGAACTAAGAAGGAACCCTAAGATTGTTGTGAGCAACATTAAACACAATCCTAAAACTAAATCAATGGTAAGTAGCTCACTTTTTATCACCAAATATGCGGCCACTCAATATAATAAAAGAGAAAGGAGAATGACCAACAAAGGAACAACAAAGAGCAGGTTGACATGTAGAATATCTGCCTTAGTTACAAGTTTCTCAAGAGCTCGCCTGTGTCAGGATAAATTGCCATGAAGTGAACAATGAACTTCAAAGATTGATGGTTACTAAACTTCCATGCTGTCAATAGCATTTAGAACCAATGTTGTAAATATCGTATCGACGCATCGGGCCCCGTATCGCACGGGACACCGATACACTTGTATTGTATGATATGGTATGATACATGCTTTTAAATATTTTTCTAAAACATCTTTTAAAAACAATAAAATCTTTTAAAATTTTGTGAAAAAAATCTGCAACTTGCACCATACCAAGAGACAACGAATTCAACGTCAAAACAAACAAAATCACATGCATACATCGCTCTCCGGCCTCATTTTGAAACTTAGGATAAATTATTATTAATGATTTAATGAATGTAGAATAAATATGGGATTTTTAGAGAGAAGAGTTGGTCTTTAAGAGAGGAAGAGATAGACATGCAAAAGAAGTTGTCTTAGAGGGGTTTAAACACACTCAACCTTTATTATTTTAAAAAATATGTTTTGTAAAGCTTGCAGTGTACGTACTATGTGGGATGTACACGTATCACAGTGTATCGTACGATACATTACGATACGGGTGCGATACATGTACCTGAATCATATCAGTTCAAGTACCGATACACCTATATCGCATATCGTCGATACGGTATGATATTTATAACATTGTTTAGAACCACTTATGAAATTGACTTATTAAGGGGTTAAGCACAGACTTAACATCAAAAATAAATAATTATACAGAATTCGCAATTAATTCCTAGAAGTAAAATACATAAACCTATATTTGTTATCCAGCAGATTTCATTTATACTCACTCTTAAACCTCATCAGATTCCTTTCTGTGGGACATTATTAGACTGTTCAGAAGAAACATAAAGCCACATGAAACAATTGAGATTAACAAGTTGGCATGCTGAGAATAGATAAATCACTTATGAAGCAACCAATATGAATATGCAACATTTTAAGAATGTTAACACTTAAAGTTAAAACTGTAATACTGTTCCATAAGAAACTTTTCTGAAATTTAATGGTGCAACCATAGATTAAGTAACTCAAAAGAAATAGGAAAAAGAATAGAAGAAAAGGGGAAAAAGCATACAGAAAAAAGAAGGGTGGAGGAAGAAAGAAGAAAAAAAATAGCATGCAAGGCCCACTTAACGCCATTTAAGTGTCATTAGCAGGTTTTCAACTTCTGCATTGAGCACTGCTGGCAGCTAGCAACATTTTTGTGCTACTTACATCAGGCTTTCCAGTTCGGCATTGAGCAACAACATATCCAAGTGTGCATATTGCTCCGTGAAAACTCTCATATCTGAACAAAACTATGACATCAGATCTAAAGAAGCAATAGAAGTGAAACCAATTCATTTTAAACCATAATAAAATGAATTTGCTCATCCAATCACCACAGACCTTTGTGAGTTAGTCCCATTCAAAGAAGAACAAAGGTCAGATATAAGAGCAGATGCTTCAGAAGAAGACAAAGCAAAACAGGTTATTCCCATCAAGCGTGCTGTACACTCACGAGTCTCAGGATTAATATGACCCAAAAACTGCCTGAACCATGTTACTTTTCCAGCATAGCGTGTTGCCATCATCTGCAATAGAAATATAGCTTTAAAAAATAATTCGGCAATAGAAGAACAAAATGAAATTCCAAGTGCTAAAACAATAGAAAAGGCATTTACCGACCTCAGGAGACCGAGAAGCAATGGTGACTAATCCTTTTGCAGCAATTGCATGAAGTTCAGTGGAGCCTTCATGTGCCATGGCATGTTCAAGTAGCAAACACATGATATCAAATGAAGATTTCAAATCTGGTGTTTCTCCTCCCAATACATCTTTATCAAAGTCTACCTCATATATTTTCAACAAAAATTTTATCATAGCAATGTACGTCTTCAAGGAAAACAAAAGAGACCCATCCCTAGATTCAGTAGAACTCAACACCCTGGGCTGTTGACTGCATATGTAACCCAGCATCTCGTTTAGCTTGGGGTATTTAATGTCACTTTGAGAACTAACAGCTTGATCCTGATCTTTAGATAGGAGGAGACCTTCAAGAGCAATTTCTCTAAATAAAAATTAAAGAGAAATAATTGGTTAATGCAAATGAACTTGAATGATTGAAAGGTTTGACAAAATCAGTCATGCAATCAGTGGAGAGTTTTATACACACTTGAACGTCAAATCCACACATAAATGTTCTCACATAACAATAACACCAGACAAATGGGTATACAAACCATTAACTAAAAGAGGTTACACAAATGATAAACAAGCATTAGTATAAACAACAACTAAACCTTTTTCCATACTACATACTAAATGGGGTTAGCTACATGGATTCTTTGTTTCCATAGAAATCGATCATGATAACAGTTAACTCATCATAAGCTAGATCATTCTTTATTGTTTAATTCCAACACTTTTGTGGTCTTTCTCTTTCAACATTTTCATAATCTAGTTTCTCATTTCTTCTTACCGAGCTTTCTTTGGTTGTCTTTCTACAGGTACAAACCATCTTAAACAATTTTCTCTTATTATGTCATCTATTAGTACCACTCCCAATTTGTTTCTAATAACCTCATTACGTATACGGTCTTTCCTTGCATGGCCACTCATCCATTTCAACATCTTCATTTCTGTCACGAACATCTTTTGTAAATGTTGGTGTTGATAATTAAATGCCCAACACTCAGAGCTATAAAGTATAGTGAGTTGAATTGTTCAACAACAACAACAACTAAGTCTTTTCCCATACTAGACGGGATCGGCTACATGGATTCTTTGTTTCCACAAAGTCCTATCATGTGTCATGCTAGCAGTTAACTCACAATAAGCTAGATCATTATTTATTGTTTCTTTCCAACACTTTTGTGGTCGTCTTGTACCTCTTTTAATACTTTCCAAATCTAGTTTTTCATACCTTCTTATAGGTTCTTCTTTTAATCTTCTTTCTATATGCCCAAACCACCTTAAACGATATTCTCATTTTATCCTCTAGTTTTTCATACCTTCTTCCAGGCGAATTCGGGCTCTGCAACGTGTCACTAGGCAGGAACGCCCCAAAGCTATTCTCATAATTTGTGTAATTCATGTTATAAAAATCTGACAAAGTTTTACGCTGACTGTCGAAAGCCTAACACAACCCTCCTCCTTTATCCGGACTTGGGACCGGCCATGCAAGGGTGATCCCTTCCCTTGCATGGCGGAGTTAGTTGAATTATTGCTCTATAATATTTATCTTTCAACTTTAATGGTATCTTCCATCAATTTTTCCATTACCTTGAAAAAATTAATCCTATATATTTAAAAACTTTCCTTACAAGAGATGCAATGAGTGTGAATCTTAATTTATATGTCATATAAAGTAACCAAATGACTAGACTTCTATTCCATATATTATGTCTTTGTTCTACTAAGTCGAAAGCCTTTGCTTCTAATGTTTCACTCATAGTTACAATTTCCTATTAATTTTTTCTTAAACTCATCCACTAATACAATATCATTCGCAAACAACATACACCAATGAACTTCATCTTGAATATGTTTTGTTAGCTAGTCAAAGACCAATACAAATAAATATAGACTTAAAATTTATCTTTGATGTAATCTACTATTAACCTCAAAGAAATTTGTCATTCTTTTATGAGTCCTAATATGTCAATAGGATACCTCCTTCTTCCAAAATTCTCCAAAGAATCTTTTGGCACCCTATCGTAAGCTTTTTCTAAGTCAATAAATATCATGCAAAGGTTCTCCTTCTTTGCTTTAAAATGTTCATAAGGCATCTCAATAGATGAATAGCCTCAATAATAGATCTTCCTAATATGAATCCAAATTGGTTCTCTATTGTACTCGATATTTGTCTCAACCTGCGTTCAATAATTTTTTTCCAAAATTTCATAGTACGGCTAAGCAACTTGATTCCTTGATAATTTGCACAATTCTTAATGTCTCCTTGTTCTTATATAATGGTATCTCCTTCCATTCCTCAGGCATCTTTTGGTTTTTTTATATTTAATTAAATAATTTTATAAGTCAAATAATACCTCCCCTAAAATTTTCCATACTTCTATAAGAAGTTTGTTTGGTCCTATAGATTTACCAACCCTCATAAGTTTAAGACCTTTGTCTTCGCACTTTTTAATATGTCGATAGAAATTACTGTTTATATACTCTTCTTTTGATTTAGTTAACTCATCTAAGCTAATATCAATAGTTATATTTTTATTAAAAACTTATGAAAATAATTTTTCATCTATCTTTTATATCATCACTTACCACTAGAATCTTCTCCTCCTCATCTTTGATGCATTTAACAAAAATAAGAATCCTTAGTTTTCTTATCTCTAGTCTTAGCAATCCTAAAAATATCTCTTTAACCTTCTTTAGAGTTGAGTTTTTCATATAAACTCTCCCAAATTTTAGCTTTTCTTTCACTAGCGGCCAGTGAAACATGGGTACGCCATTTAGGATGGAGAACTCATACCGGGTACCAATAGGCTAGGTACATCTAGGTATGCTTTTTTTCTAAGGTGATAATCTAGGTACATTTGGAAAATCGTACCCACATTCGGGTACATTGACTTTGAGTACCCCTACCCGGTACTGAACTTATAAGAACGGATCATATTAACCCGTATCCAAATGGGTTAAGAAATCCTAGAATCCCTAATTCTCTTCCCCTTTACGGTATCATTTTGATCTCTTTATTTTTTGACGAATTAGCTCTTTATTTTTTGACAAGTTAGTGACTGTGAGGTGTAGATTTGACACGGCAGCAACAGTATGCTGGCCCATGTGTGATACTCTCTCCATCTCTCTCTCTCACTTTGTTGCTAATGAGATCTAGAGACGTATATGGAGAGTTAGAGTTTCAACACAAGGAAGATAGGACACAAGCGGCTGACAGACTAAAACGCATACACCAAAAGGAAGAGAAATCACTGGTATTGGAACCAAGTTAATATGAATCATTATTATTAATATTTGAAGAATATGATAGACAAACTTGTATCACATCATATTGGAAACTTCATACATGACACAAAAACCAACATGAATACAATCCAAAAGGTTTGTCTTCTTGTCATTAGGAGGCATTAGATTGATTTGTTTTGGCACGAGTATTAAAATGACAAGGTGTTGGACACAAAATTCCTGGCAATTTCAAATACAACAGAAAAGTTAGATACAAACACAATTGAAAAGGTCCACCACGTTCATGGCCCCGAAAAGTGAATATTGGGTTATGTTCAGGCAGCATGTTTTTGGGGTGTAATGTATGTGCATGTACATCACAATAGCAGAGACAAACTAGATTTGGGTGCAACCCTTCTAGGGATTAGACTAAAGAGTTTTTCATTTTCAAATAGTATTTGTCGAGGCACCTTTCCTTCAAGAACTGTTCATGGTGAACAATTTATAAGATATACTAACGAGAGTACAACATCACCCCAAAGGTACTTTGAAGATTTGCTTCCAATCATCAAGGTTTGTGTTGTCTCTAGTATATGTCAATTCTTTCTCCATACTACCCCATTCTGCTGCGAAGAGTACATACATGATGTTTCATGAATGATTCCAAGTGATGCCAAATAATTCTTTAATATTTTTGAAGTGAATTCACCCCATTATCTGACCTGATAATTCTTATGTGCTTGAAATTGCTTCTCAATAAATTTATGAAATAAAAGAAATATAGTCGCAACTTCATCCTTAGATTTCATCAAATAAGCAATAGTAAATTGGGAGTAATCATCAATGAAAGAAACAAAATATTTATGTCAAGTGATAACAGTAATTGGGCACGGCCCCCATAGATTTGAATGTATCAAACTAAATGCACTCTGAGTTCTTGATATACTTCTAGGAAAATTAACTCTAACATGTTTCCCTAGTTGACAAGATTCATGTTCTAGGTAAGTTTCGTTGCTGATTTTGTATAACTCTGGTATGATGACTTGTATTTTTTATAGTGGTAGGTGTCCTAGCCTTCGATGTCATAGTATCACTTCTTTATTCGGATGTCTACAAGCTACTTGTGTTACTAATCCTCCAAAGTTTCCTTCATATAGGTAGAGTCCTTCATTCCTTCTACCATATTCAATGATCTTTTTTGTCTCCTTTTCCTACAATGTAGGATAAGAAGAGAAGAAATATAAACAACAATTTAATCTTCAAGTTAATGCACTAAGTGAGAGAAGATTCATCGAAATCTGAGGTACATATAACACGGGGTCAAGAAGTCCTAATGTTGTCCATAATTTTCCTTTTCTAATTACTGATATAAATGAATTATCAACAATTTTAACCTTTTCACTTAATTCTTGATAGTCAAGTAACCCTTCTCTTAAACTCACCATATCTTCAGTTGCACCTGAATCAATAACCCAATATCTATTTGAAGATAAATCAGATAAATTACCACTCATTCCTGCTTGCCTTGTGTTGTTGCATTGTTGCGTGATACTTTTTCGAGGAAGTAGAGGTTGTTTCCACTGTTGCGTCCTTCTAGACCATCTAGACATTTCAGAATCAGATTGATAGCTTTACTTGTGTTAGTTGCCCGTGTTTCTTGATTTCTTGCAATAAAAGCTTTATTTTTAAAGTGGTTAGGCTTACCAACTAATTCCCAATACTCTTCTTTAGTGTCTAGATTTGCCACAATGTGTACATTTCAGCATTTCCCTTATATTTGCAGAGTTATCTCCATGTCCTCTGTCTCTGGTTCCCTCTCTACCTCTAGTCGACTGATTATATCCTCTTCTCAGCAAAAGTTGTTTTTTCATAATTATGCACTTCATTTTCCTCTATATTTCTCCTATCTTCCTCTCTAATTAATAAGGAGTAAATTGTCCTGAGTGTTGTCATTTCTTCACTTGCTAGAACATTAGTTTTCACATTTTTATATTCCAATGAAACACTGGGCAAGAGATCAGATACCTTTATTTGTTCAAATTCATTTCTCATTTCTTTTGCACATTCTTTACATTGTATCATAGTGAAATAAGTTAATTTGTGTTATAATCCTCTTAATTTTATGTAATATTTACTGATACATTTTTTACCTTGCTTGTACTTTTGAATTTTTCAAGGAGCTCATACTCCTTTGCAATATTCTTTTTTCGCGAATAGGCTTCTCTCACAACCTCCCAAATTTCATGAGTTGTTTCTAAATATAAAAAGGAATACCCTACATTTGGCATCATCGAGTTTAACTAGGGCATCTTCTCTTTCCCATTTAGGGTATTCTAGACTCCCTAAATTTGGTTTTTCACATTGACCAGTGAGGTACTCAGTCTTCTCCTTTACAATAACACCAAGTAAAATAGATCTAAACCATTCTAGTTAATTTTTGTTATCGAGCTTGATGTTGGTAATAACAGAGGAGTGATTATGCAATTCGGTTTGCCATTATCCTATTCTCTATTTGCTTTTTCAGAGATTCGGTTTTTTAGATTAGACATGCGTAGATAGTTGCTTAAAGGGATGGAAAAATAATGCTAATTGATTGGTTGTACTTTCCTTTCTCGTTGTCTAATGAGATCTGGCCATGCGATTTTCTTCTTCGCTTCAATATGCCCACTCTGATACCATGTCAATTGAATTGGATATGATAAAGGAAGATGTACCTATTTGGGCACGACACTTCGATGGGTGTCGGATGCACCTTTTCTGTCTCTCTCCTTTCTTATCTCTGCTAACCTTAATCACTAACAGTCTACTAAAGTATAAAACGTTTTAACTTGAAAGACTAAATTAACCCTACTTAGTTATTACAATAATATAATACAAAGCATGGTATTTTCGTCATTCTTTCACAAACACATTATGTGCTTTACAATGCCCTCGGTAGCATTAGGTTTATCATACAATTTTCAGTTTTCCAATTTTACAATTGTCTTCAGTTTTTCACTGAACATGACTACTAAGATAAGAGTATTAGGCATGCTGCATACCTAACTATTTGCCTTTACCGTAGAGGTGTAAACTACATACAAGTTTCTTATGACCAGCCACAAGGAACTATAAGCATATCATCACATACTAGAACCCCAAAAGGATATGAATTTCACCAAAATTAATTATCTTCTCCAAAAGATTGCAATTAGGAAAAGTAAATACAATCAAGTGACATCATTAGTTAAAAGACTGAACAAAACAGAGATGTAATAGAACCTCTTGCCCATGATGCAGTGAAAGTAGCGCTTCAGGATTACATTGCAAAATACAGAGAGTTTCAGCACCTTCTTAAAGGTAAAAGGTGGAAATGGAACATAACGAGAACTTCGTATGCCCATAGATTTGAAAATTTAAGCTTCATAAGAATTCAGATGCTTTCAGCAGTTTGCAATACATGATTTCCATTCTCTGTCGCACCATGTCAGGCAATGAAAGAATGGAAATTCCAAGAGCAAGAACAGATGAATAAATCCAAATGATGAGCGAGGCAACAAGAAACCAGACTGAGCAAAAGGAAAACATGGAAAAAGAACGTGTACTGGCATACAAGACAAACTAGTGATCTACCTTATGTCTAGCTTCTCATCTGCAGCTCCAAGCATGCATACAAAGCGGCTTGGACAATGCTGGAGACCAAACAAAGATGTTGCCCACCTCAAAGCACAGAACCTTGCTTCACTTTGAATCTTGAGCACAAAATTTGGATCAAATTTTTACAAATGCTACAATAATAGTTGAAAATAGAGCCCCAAAATTAGTTTTGGCCAAAAGAAAGCAATTACCGCTTGAGAATTCTGTAAAATAAGCATTTCCAAGTCCTTTAGGATGGATGTAGGAGCTCCCTGGAAGTTGTGAATGAAATATCAGTAAACGATTTTTCCAATGTAAATAAGTAAACATTGAAAGTGCAACCAAAACAGTTCCATCAGTAACTAAAGTATGGCCAGTAAAAGGTCCAATTTCCACTCTTTCTTTCTTGTCCACATAAAAGCCATACCAGCAATGAGTGTTAGCTTCTTTCTTGCAAGAGTTTCACAGCTTACCGTAGGAGCATATGCGCAACAGAATACATCATCAACTGGTCTGAAGCAACTTCACTTTTCTCCTCAAGCCATGTATCAGTTACAACATCTTAGATCCCCAAGAACTACAAAGATCAACATATGATGCCACATCCTTTTCTTTTTATCTACCCAGATCCATTAGATATTGGGGTTTCATTAAAAAAATCTCATAAAAAGTTACAAACTCTTTGATTATTAGGTGGTTTAGTGATGAAATTGTTAAATGTAGGTACTTGTAAAAACTGTTTTTCAATTTTTCCTCATTCTATCGTTTTTTTTTTTGCTTAGTGAAAAAGTGCTGTCTATGAGTAATAGTTCATTGAACTGCTCATGAACACTACCTGTTGAAAGGAGTTATTGCACTAACACAAACCGTAGCTGTTGACCTTGTTCACAATATTATGACAGCTAGTTACTTCCCTATCTCTCTAGTTCTTGCCTTTGTAAATGTAAGACAGCGTTCCTCTTGTAATTAAGTTTGATAGTTTACAAAGATGCACCTCAGGGTGGTGATGTCAATGGTAGACAATCAAAAGAATGGACATTAGTGAATTATTGGCTGTGTGGCAGTCCAAAAGGCAACAAAAACAATCACTTTTCTCTACAGAGGTTAAAGACAGAGCCATGGTGACAACTGCTAAACTTACATAGACAAATAGTTTTCTCAGGGATATGCATCACCACCGACACCAGATTTCATGAAAGACCAATCACATCAAGAAAGATTGTCATTAGGTTAGAACATAGTATCCCAAGAAGAAGAAGCTAGGACTTTCATGTGTATTTAAAGTATGAGCTGGTCAACTTCTTCACTAGGGCCCTTCTCCATTCTAGGTTTGATTTTTCTTTCAGACAAACTTTTTACCGTTAGAACATAGATTTAACGAGGCATTAAATGCATGTATTTTGTAATATTAGTTTTCATTTTGTCACAGTATTTTTTATTTTTTTGAGTGAGAAAGCATTGTTCATGAAGAGTAGTCATTTGCAGAGTACATGATAAAAAGCTTAGTTTCCTCTCTCTCTCTCTTTAACTATAGCATCCATAAATATGACTCGTGTCCTTGTAAATCATGCTTGTCAACAAGCAACTTGGATGAATTGAAGTACTCTCTGCTGTTCATTCTTGGCATGGAACTTATGGCTTCTTCCTTGTGAGTTGGGGACTTGATTGTATAAATTCCACATGTTTATTTTCCATTGTTTTCATTGGTTCTTAGTCATTTCGAATATAAATTATTCAGATGGGAACATAATAGAGTAAATTGTACAGTCCAAGACCTCTTTAAAAACATAATAGAGCAAGAATCACAAAGACTACAAATATAGGAAATATCAATTCAAATAATTGTACAGTGTCGCAAGAGTAAATTGGTCTATCCTAAGGAAATAAATTCCTGAGAATGGAGTTCAACAGTTTCAATGTCAAACATGTATGGCACCAATATTTCACATCTCCATATAAACCTATCAACGGGTGCGATCATACCAGCACTAAAGCACCGGATCCCATCAGAACTCCGAAGTTAAGCATGCTTGGGCGAGAGTAGTTCTGGGATGGGTGACCTCTAACTCCGCCCATGTAAGGGAGCACTCTTGCATTGTCGGTCCCAAGCCCAGATAAAGGAGGAGGGTTGTGTTAGGCTTTCGACAGCCAACGTAAAAACTTTGTCAGATTTTTATAACATTGATTACAAAAATTATGAGCATTGCTTTAGGGTGTCCATGTCTAGAGACGTACTACAGAGCTCGAATGCAGTAATAAGTAAGCAAGGGCCACTATATTTTCGCCTCAATGTAGTGAATCAATTGCACTGAGGATTCCCACATCACGGATAGGCGCGGGTAAAGAAGTTAGTCCCGCTACATTGCCGCCCGAAGGTAGTGAATAATTTTCAGAGATGGTCTCCGCATTTTGAATATGGACGGATGCGGAGGGTAAGGAAGCTAATCCAAGATAATAAGATTCGCATTGGTTCTTCGAATATCGGAACATTATCCAGTAAGCTAATGGAGGTGGTAGATACTATGATTCGGATAAAGATTCATATTATATGTTTACAAGAGACAAAATGGGTTGGAGAAAAAGCAAAGGAGATAGAGGATATAGGTTTTAAATTATGGTACTCTGGTAAAGAAAAGGCTCGAAACGGAGTTGGTATTATCATAAGTAAAGATTTAAAGGATAGTGTAGTAGACATACAACGATATGGTGACCGAATCATGACGTTGAAATTAGTGTTAGGAGTAGAGGTTTTGAATATAGTTTGTGTTTACCCACCCCAAGTAGGACTAGAAGATAGTATAAAGACAACTTTTTGGGAAGAGTTAGATAAGGTGATTCAAAAGATTCCACACACGGAGATGATTTGTTTAGGAGGAGACTTAAATGGACATGTCGGTAAAGAGGCATTAGGATATCAAGGGATTCATGGAAACTTTGGTTTTGGGGATATAAATAAGGAAGGTAGGGAGATTTAAAATTTTGCTATGGCATTTGATCTCTTTATAGTCAATACAATCTTCAAAAAATGAGATGAACATTTAAATACTTATAAGGGTGGCTTATCACAAACACAAATTGATTACTTTATTTGTAGAAAAAAAGATAGAGCGTGTTGTAAAGATTGCAAGGTAATTCCAGCAGAAATCTTAACCACCCAACATCGACTTTTAGTTATGGATTTACAAATAAAAAAATGGACAAAGAAGAAAAGAGTGCATCGACCTCTTCGAACTAAATGGTGGAACCTCAAAAGCGAGAAAGAAGATATATTTAAACAAAAAGTCCTTCAAGGAGATGTTTGGAATTATCTTGGTACACACTGTGATATGTGGAACAATATGACTATACATATTAGGAAAGTGGCGAAAGATGCATTAGGTGTATCTAAGAGAGGTGTATCGGCACAAAAAGAAACTTGGGGGTGGAGTTAAGTAGTGCAAAATAAAATCAAGGCAAAGAGGGCATGTAATAAATTACATTATGCTAAGAAAACTAGTGAAACTTTAGAAGCTTATAAGAAAGCAAAGAAGGAAGCGAAAAAGGCTGTCAGTGAAGTAAAAGCTAAAATTTGGGATGACTTATATAAAAAACTCAACTCAAAAGAGGGTGAAAAAGATATTTTTAGGATAGCTAGGGCTAGAGATAAGAAAACTAAATATCTTAATTATGTTAGATGTATCAAAGACAAGGATGAAAAAATTCTAGTGGCAAATGATGATATAAGAAATAGATGGAAAAACTATTTTTATAATCTTTTTAATGAAAATAAAGATGTTAGTATTAGCTTAGGGGAGTTAGTCAAATAAAAAAAGTATATAAACCACAATTTCTACCGACATATTCAAAAGAAGGAAGTCAAGGAAGCTCTTAAACATATGAAGGGTGGTAAATCGGTAGGACCAGATAATATTCCTATAGAAGTTTGGAAAATACTAGGAGAAATAGGAATCACTTGGCTCACAAGACTATTTAATGAAATATGGAAAAACCAAAAGATTCCTGAGGAATGGAGAGCAAGTACACTTATACCCATATATAAGAACAAGAGAGACATTCAAAATTGTGAGAATTATCAAGGTATCAAGTTAATGAGCCATACTATGAAATTATGGGAAAGAATTATCGAACGTACGTTAAGACAAGTATCAAGTACAACATAGAACCAATTTGGATTCATGCGAGACAGATCTACTATTGAAGCGATTCACCTTTTGAGATGTCTTATGGAATATTTTAGAGCAAAAAAGAAAGACCTTCACATGATATTTATTGATCTAGAAAAAGCTTATGATAGAGTATCGAAGGAGGTTCTTTGAGAACTTTGGAAAAAAGAGGTATCCCATTTACATATATTAACCTTATAAGAGACATGTATGATGGTGCAAAAACATGTCTGAGGA
Organism: Brasenia schreberi; assembly: GCA_036023115.1. Classification (NCBI taxonomy): domain Eukaryota; kingdom Viridiplantae; phylum Streptophyta; class Magnoliopsida; order Nymphaeales; family Cabombaceae; genus Brasenia; species Brasenia schreberi. Next base: position 15,247,159 of record JAYKKT010000065.1, on the reverse strand, counting down.
CTCATGAAGAAACGACAGACTTCTTTGAAGTTAATATTGGGTTACATCAAGGATCAACTTTAAGTCCATACTTATTCATAATGGTGATGGATGAGTTAACAAAACTATTCAAGATGAAGTACCTTGGTGTATGTTATTTGCAGATGACATTGTATTAGTGGAGGAGTCTAAGGAAAAAGCTAATAGAAAATTGGAACTATGGAGAGAAACATTAGAAAGCAAAGGCCTCCGACTTAGTAGAACAAAGATAGAATATATGGAATGTAAGTTTGATCATTTGGTTACTTTAGAGGACATAAAAATTAAAATTGGCACACATTGCATCCCCCAAAAGGAAAGTTTTAAATACATAGGATCACTTTTTTAGAGTAATGGAAGAATTGATGGAGATGTTACGCATAGAATTAATGCTGGTTGGTTAAAATGGAGAGGAGCATTAGGTATTCTTTGTGATAAGAAGATACCATTAAAGTTAAAAGGTAAATATTAAAGAGCAGCAATTAGGCCTGCCATGTTTTATGGTTCTGAGTGTTTGGCAGTTAATCATCAACATGTACAAAAGATGTCTGTGACAGAAACGAAGATGTTGAGATGGATGAGTGGTCATACAAGAAAAGACCATATACATAATGAGGTTATTAGAAACAAATTAGGAGTGGCACCAATAGAGGATAAAATGAGAGAATATCGTTTAAGATGGTTTGGACATATAGAAAGAAGATCAAAAGAAGAACCTATAAGAAGGTTAGAAAAACTAAATTTGGAAAGTATTAAAAGAGGTAGAGGACGACCACAAAAGTGTTAGAAAGAAACAATAAAGAATGATCTAGCTTATTGTGAGTTAACTGCTAACATGGCACACGATAGGGATCTGTTGAAACAAGCCAACCCCGTCTAGTATGGGAAAAGGCTTAGTTGTTGTTGTTGTTGTTGTTGTATATAAACCTATCAACGGGCTGGAGAATGGGAACCGTACCCATCCAACCAAGATCCAAATATTTGATCAACAAAGAAAGATTTGAATAACTAAATCTACAGTCCAGAAATCTCTAACTGAGAAAGCAGGTTCGAATTCAGATAGAGATGAACATATTTTCTAATAGATCAGGTACAAGTTTGGGATCAAGATCTAAGCATATATTTTTTCTCTCAAGGATTATCCCATTAAGTGAGATATGTACTAACACCAGTAGGGTCATGGCTACAATAACTGGTCACCAATCCAATGCACTGAATGCGTCTATCCAGGCAAAACTTACAAACAGCTTAAAAAATTAAATGACATTATGCCCTAAAAAGTTTTTGCATCTGAAACTAAAATAAATAAGTGATTGGTTGCATTTACCCTGAGACCAAGAATGATTACTTTTACAAGTGTTATTACCCTTTAAACATTTTACTATTACATTTTAATGGATGAAAGCAACTAGCAGCCTTTAGTTTGGATCGACCGGGCTCATTGAAACCAATCTTTGAGAAAATCAGGATAAGATGCAAAAATGTTTTTCAACCTGTACTATTAAGTGGGGAGGCAAATCTCATGCTTTTCTAGAATATGTATACAATCGTTTGCGATTTCATGTTGCCATGGATATTATCCATGCCCAAACTCATAAACAAACACCAAAGTAAGAGCAAATAGGAGCCCTTCATTGAGTCCTAATCCAATCAATGACGAGGCTACCTCCAGGTTGATAAATGTATAAAATGTAATTTCCTTTTATTTTCCTTTTTATTTCTTTATTTCTGTTTAATGTAACAGGAAGCACTGTAATACTGGCAGCATGCTGCCAATGGCTAGTTGACTAGATGTTGGCAGCATTGCTGCCAAATTCCTTGTCTTAGCCCTATAAAAGGGCTGAGGGAAAACTCTCTCTATCAAGACTTAGTGCTTGTTAATGAAGCATTCCCTTCTTGTGTTTTTCCACTCTATTGTGCATTCCAAGTGTTTCACTTTTTTGTATGTGAGAAGGCAATGCAATCAGGAGACTTGAAAGATCATTTCATTACACAGGTATATCCAAGTACCTTGTCAGCTTATGTTTTTTTCCTTTTCCATGGCAACAGTGATTTCACTACTTTATTCCACAAAACTCAATGTACAAAAGTATATTTGATATTCAGATATGGAGAATAGTTTCTCATTCAGACAGAAGCATCTCAAAATAAAGTACTTTTTATTGTAGGAAACAGTCTGTTTTAAAGGATCTTTAAATAGAAACAGAAAAATAATTGACAATGACTAGGAGTAGAACGTTAAAGTTAATAAAATGTTCTCAATATGAACTGACAAAATTAATTCAGTAAGACAGTTCAATTCTTTCAAAGTTGACTCATTCATATAATCCTAGTGAAGCTTGCAAAAGCTGGACTTGGTCAGCATTACCTTATATGCTACTGAGAGAGCATTGGTAGCTTCTTGAACAGTAGGACGCAGCAATTGATCCTCTCCTTTTAAAGCATCAAAAAGGCGAGCAGCCATTTCAATCTTTTCTCTAAAATGAGAATAAAAGAAGAGTTCAGCATGACGGACAAAATACATATTCCAAAATGGAAGATGCAGTATATTTACCTAAAAAGTTCAGGCATACGATGGGAAAGAAGCCCTATGGCTTGGAAGGAAAAGGTTTTGATCTCCCAAACAGAAAGATCTATACATTTTTAATACAAACCCAACAGTTAGACAATTTAGTTTAGCAAAGATCACATCAAGCTACTCAAAGATGGAGTTCACTAAAGAACACAGACATGAAAAGAAATAAGCAATCAGAATATTCATGAACCAAGATACTGATCGGTTACCAGATCCAGAAGTATTAGGTGCATCGAGAGACTTTAAAATTCCACTCAGAATGATAGGACCCATAAGCTTCAACTGATCAAGCACCGCCTACATCAGCAACATGAAATTGTGAACATACGCAACTTCTCAATCATAAACAGTCACTGGATTCAGAAGGAAGCCACACTAAATTAGAGTAATCAGAAGAAACCTCTGGTTTCAAGATAAGAACTAATCTAAAACATCTCACATGGTTTAGCCAACCTAAATTGTCAAGATTGAATCATAGTCCAAGTATGTAGGTAAATAGAAAGCCCCATGGTTTACATGTCGCTTTCAGGACCATTCAGAAGTATGGTCTTCCTTGTTCGATTAATGAGAGGATGGACCATAGTTACCACCGGTATTCAGCACCAGTAGGAACTACAGTTTTGAAGAATCAAAATTAGCCTGCCTCCTAGCTCCTAAAAATGTAGGAGTGGGCAGAGTCTTTATTACTTACTCCCAAAATCCTATTTCTATCACACAATAGTAGTAATTCAGAATTTAGAATCCACATGAAAAAGGAACTTCGATTTTTTGTTGCGGGTAGCAATGTATTCTGTCTCCAATTATGAGCCATGTCACATATGCATCGTAAAGTGTATATTTGTTGTTGGTTGCAGTCTTATTATTTCTAGTCTGCTGCCTCGATTTTTCATGTTATTGTTTAAACGCCAGCCATCTGGTGCAGAAATTCAAGACAGAAAATCAATAAAAACAAGCACTAGTTCAAAGTATACATTGCGGGTAGCAATGTATTCTGTCTCCAATTATGAGCCATGTCACATATGCATTCTCTTCCTTTTTATGTGCAGACTATGTCCACATTTTTGAGACCCTTTTCCATGAGCAATGTATACTTTGAACTAGTGTTGTCGCAATGTATCACACAAGACAGACTATGGATATTCTCTTCCTATCTGTGGACTTGAATATGTGTTGTTGCTTTAGATGTTTACATACACTCTACAGTACAATGTTGGTTGTCAAAGTCCACATCAATCAGGTCCATAGATAGGTAGCATATCCATGTATTGCAGAAAAAAAAAATAACTTCGAAAGCAACAACAACAACTAAGCCTTTTCCCATACTAGATGGGGTCAGCTACATGGACTCTTTGTTTCCACATAGCCCTATAGCCCTATCATGTACCATGGTAGCAGTTAACTTAATATAAACTATATCATTCTTTATAGTTTATTTTCAATACTTTTGTGATCGTCCTCTTCCTCTTTTAACATTTTCACAATCTAATTTTTCATATCTTCTTATGGGAGCGTACTTTAATCGTCTTTCTACATGTCCAAACCATCTTAAACTATTTTCCCCATTTTATCCTCCATCGGTGCTACTCCCAATTGATTTCTAACCTCATTATGTATATGGTCTTTCCTTCTGTGACCACTCATCCATCTAAACATCTTCATTTCTGCTACAGACATCTTTTACATATGTTGATGATTATTTGCCCAACACTCATAACCATAAAACATGGAAGGTTTAATTACTGCTCTATAATATTTACCTTTTAACTTTAATAGTATCTTCTTATCACACAGAATACCTTATGTATAAAATGTCCATCAATTTTTTCATCACTTTGAAAAATTGACCCTAGGTATTTAAAACCTTCCTTGTGAGGGATGCACTATGTGTCAACCTTAATTTCTATGTCATATGAAGTACCCAAATGATCAAACTTACATTTCATATATTTTGTCTTTGTTCTACTAAGTTGGAAGCCTTTACTTTCTAACGGTTCAATTTCCTATTAACTTTTCCTTAAACTCATCCACTAACACAATGTCATCTGTAAATAACATACAATAAGGTACTTCATCTTAAATATGTTTTGTTAACTCATCAATGACCAATATAAATAAATATGGGCTTAAAGTTGATCCCTGATGCAACCCTATCTTAAATGATTTTCTCTCATTTTATCCTTTATTGGTATTATTCCCAATTTGTTTCTAATAACCTCATTATGTATACAGTCTTTCCTTGTGTGACCACTCATCCATCTCAGCATCTTCATTTCTGCTACAGATATCTTTTGTACATGCCCAATACTCAAAAGTTAGAACCATAAAATATAACAGGTCTAAGTATCGCTCGATAATATTTACCTTCCAACTTCAATGTTATCTTCTTATCACATAGAATACATGATGCCCCTCTCCATTTTAACCAACCGGAATTAATTCTACGCATAACATCTCCATCAATTTTTCCATCACTTAAAAAATTGACCCTAGGTATTTAAAACTTTCCTTATGAAGGATGCAATGTGTGTCAATCTTAATTGGTCATAGTTACATTAGGGATCAACCTTAAGTCCATATTTATTTATATTGGTCATTAATGAGTTAACAAAAACTATTCAAGATGAAGTACCTTGGTGTATGTTATTTGCAGATGACATTGTGTTAGTAGATGAGTTTAAGGAAAAAGTTAATAGGAAGTTAGAACTATGGAGAGAAACGTTAGAAAGTAAAGGCTTCCAACTTAGTAGAATAAAGACAGAATATATAGAATGTATGTTTGATCATTTGGGTACTTCACATGACATAGAAATTAAGATTGGCACACATTGCATCCTTCACGATGAAGGTTTTAAATACCTAAGGTTAATTTTTCAAGTGATGAAAAAATTGATGGAGATTTTACGCAAAATTTTCAATGCCGGTTGGTTAAAATGGAGAGGGGCATAAGGTATTCTATGTGAAAGAAGATACCATTGAAGTTGAAAGGTAAATATTATATAGCAATAATTAAACCTACTATGTATGTTTTATCGTTCTGTGCGTTGGGTAGTTAATCATCAACATGTGCAAAAGATGTTCGTAGCAAAAATGAAGATATTGAGATGGATGAGTCATCACACAAGGAAAGACCGTATACATAATGAGGTTATTAAAAACAAATTGGAAATAGCATCAATAGAGGATAAAATGAGAGAAAACCGTTTAACAGGGTATGGACATATAGAAAGACGACCCAAGGACACTCCCATAAGAAGATATGAAAAACTAGATTACGAAAATGGTAAAAAAGAAGATGACGACCACAAAAGTGTTGGAAAGAAACAATAAAGAATTATCTAATTTATATTGAGTTAATTGCTAGCATGGTGCATGATACGGCCCGATGAAAACAAAGAATTCATGTAGCCAACCCCATCTAGTATGGGAAAAGGCATGTTGTTGTTGTTGTATCAGAAATGTTCACACCAAAAGAAGAATAAGAAGGGATCATATACACCAAAAAAGATAGCATTTCAACTAAGGTGTGTCAAATATGAAGCCCAACTTGCACCCAAATAGAAATAATCAAACCAGTACAAACATTAGCCTAAGTACGGTAAAGGATGTCCAAGGACATAAAGTATTTTTTACAACAGTTTTCTGTTCTTTTTGGACCCAAGTTTGAAAATATTGCAGCAGCATGTTTTAACTGAAATTTTAAATTTGTTTATTCAAATGAGCACATGCAATCTACAGAAACGTAAATCAGGAGTGACTCAAAAACTCAAAATTGCTACTTATAGATTGACTTTTCAGTCTCTCTTTATGATTTGATTATAACTAATTTTAATGCACTCAAATTTTCACATGTAATATCTTAAGTAAATAAACAACCAAATAAATACATAAACACAGACGCACAAACACAGACTTATCCATCCATTAGTTTGTCAAGGTTTGAGGCATTATAGCCAAGATATGAAGGAGCAAAATCAAAATGCGTGTTCAATTCATAGCAAACACCATTAAAGTCTTTGACGTAAGGAAACAATAAAATGTAATTTGACTTTCTGGAGTTAAACTCTAATACCATGCAAGATCAAGGTAGATGGTGACCTAGAACCATGTTGTGGTAGCTATTACACAGCTATATTTTAATAATGCTCATAATGACAACGTGAACAAGATCCAGGTTAGTTTCCATACATGAAAGCAGGTGCCTTCACCCAAAGGCAAGAGAAGATAGAGATCAGGTTCAGCTAACAATTACTTACATGTTTAAAAACCCACACAGTAAATTCCATGCCCAACTGTTTCAATCTTGGAGTAGCCCCAGTTCCTGTAAATATAGCTATACAACATAAAATTTAATGAAGAAGAAAAGATCAAAACATTCAAGTATTCTTTTGGATATGACATTTCATGAACATTGTAGTCAGAATTGGATGTAGAGCAAAGACAAGGAACACCACTCTCAAAGCTTGTGAGTTTTACAGAACCAATGCAGGGCTAAAAAATCAGTCTACCACCGTTTTGACCAGAATCATGACACATTTTTGGTTAAGCTATCGCTCTCGGTATAATCCGCTTATTTTGTCCATACATGAAAGATGTTAGTATTAGCTTAGGAGAGTTAGCCAAATCAGAAAAGTATATAAACCACAATTTCTACCGACGTATTCAAAAGAATGAAGTCAAAGTGTCTCTTAAACATATGAAGGGTGGTAAATCGGTAGGACCAGACAATATTCTTATAGAAGTTTGGAAAATACTAGGAGAAATAGGAATCACTTGGCTCACAAGACTATTTAATGAAATATGGAGAAACCAAAAGATGCCCGAGAAATGGAGAGCGAGTAATACTAGGAGAAATAGGAATCACTTGGCTCACAAGACTATTTAATGAAATATGGAGAAACGAAAAGATGCCCGAGAAATGGAGAGCGAGTACAGTTATACCCATAAATAAGAACAAGGGAGGCATTCAGAATTGTGCGAATTATCGAGGTATCAAGTTAATGAGCCATACTATGAAATTGTGGGAAAGAATTATCGAACGTAGGTTAAGACAAGTATCAAGTACAACAGAGAACCAATTTGGATTCATGTCAGGTAGATCTAATGTTGAAGCGATTCACCTTTTTAGACGTCTTATAGAACATTTTAGAGCAAAAAAGAAAGACCTTCACACGATATTTATTCATCTAGAAAAAGCTTGTGATAGGGTACCAAGGGAGGTTCTTTGGAGAACCTTCGAAAAAAGAGGTATCTCATTGACATACATTAACCTTATAAGAGACATGTACGATGATGCAAAAACATGTGTGAGGACTCATGAAAGAATGACAAACTTCTTTGAAGTTAATATTGGGTTACATCAAGGATCAACTTTAAGTCCATACTTATTAATAATGGTGATTGATGAGTTAACAAAACATATTCAAGATGATATACCTTGGTGTATGTTATTTATACATGACATTGTGTTAGTGGAGGAGTGTAAGGAAAAAGTTAATAGAAAATTAGAACTATCGAGAGAAACATTAGAAAGCAAAGGCTTCGACTTAGTAGAACAAAGAAAGAATATATGAAATGTAAGTTTGATCATTTGGTTAATTCAGAGGACATAAAAATTAAAATTGGCACACATTGCATCCCCCAAAAGGAAAGTTTTAAATACCTAGGGTCAATTTTCCAAAGTGATGGAAGAATTGATGGAGATGTTACGCATAGAATTAATGCTGGTTGATTAAAATGGAGAGGAGCATCAGGTATTCTTTGTGATAAGAAGATACCATTAAAGTTAAAAGGTAAATATTATAGAGCAACAATTAGACCTGTCATGTTTTATGGTTCTCAGTGTTTAACCATCAACATGTACAAAAGATGTCTCTGACAGAAATGAAGATGTTGAGATGGATGAGTGGTCATACAAGAAAAGACCGTATACATAATGAGGTTATTAGAAACAAATTAGGAGTGACACCAATAGAGGATAAAATGGGAGAACATCGTTTAAGATCGTTTGGACATATAGAAAGAAGATCAAAAGAAGAACCAGTAAGAAGGTATGAAAAACTAAATTTGAAAAGTATTAAAAGAGGTAGAGGACGACCACAAAAGTGTTGGAAAGAAACAATAAAGAATGATCTAGCTTATTGTGAGTTAACTGCTAACATGGGACATTATAGAGCTCTGTGGAAACAAAGAATCCATGTAGCCGACCCCGTTTAGTATGGGAAAAGGCTTAGTTGTTGTTGTTGTTGTTGTTGTTGTTGTCATAGTTTAACAAATGTATGGAAAACTACCTTCGGCAAATAAATAAGAGTTCATTACACTAAAATATTGACAGGCTATACAAGCATAACGAAGCTATAGAACATTAAACAGCAGAAAATGCACTTAGTGTTGCAAAAATGTCGTGAAAAAAGAGTACTTGAAACATGGCAATCTGCAAACAAAGCTCATGACCAATTGGTTACTAGCCCAACCCCTAACTGGCTATGCTCCTTTTGGACAAATATACAAGACTCGACTTTTCTTCTTAACAACTTTTTCCTTCTTCTAAACTTTTTGATAGACAGGAATCTTTTTTTATAAGAATCACCTCCCATAAGTTCTGAAATAAAAAATTCACAGACAACCATGATATGTTTTATTGCACAAGCAAAAGCAGTAAGATAAACCATGTAAAACAAGCCTTGTTTGATAAAATCATAAAAGAAAAACAAGATTGTCTTTGTACTGTAGAGCTGCCTTAAAGAAAGGTACTAGGAAGTAGGAAGGATACCGAAGATGCAGTTGAATATGCACTGCAACGTCAAAGGAAACTTGTTTGCTGCAGTGATGGAGCGGCAGAAGATGGACAAGAGTCTAACTTTGAATGCAGAGTTTACAGGAGTGATCCTTGATTCTGCAGAAGTGTTTTCGCCTGCAACTGTGCCTGGTAATCAGATTTGGTAAGTTAGCCATGAGATATGAAAACATGACAGTGTAGATAATCATTGATTATGCATTTTCATTACCATAGCATGAGAAGGCTGCTTCACCGCAATATCCGCAGAGTTCAGTAGAATGAAAATAGCAAATGAAAAGCTGTGTCACATCTAATAGGGTGCCACACGTGTGTCAGACACTCCACCACCCCATACTCATCCTTTGTTCCAGGCTTGATACTAACAAATTTAAATATTTTGTAACTAAAAATTTTGATTTGAAGATAATTTAGCACTTTGTCACGAGGACACACAACAGAATACTAATTGATTATTGCTTATAATGATTAACTTGTTAAAACTGAGTTTTCTTTTAGCTTTATTAGAGAATTATTAATTATGCGGAATAATACAAAAATTAATTTATACATATATTTATATGTTCCCACACTTTTGATTCTTGAAATTGCTGTATCCCCCAACCACAATCCACCATGTTCTCACCCTCACCCACTCCCTGATGTCTATCTTAGTTAGGAAGGAAACTTTTCATGTAATGTAACCCAGCAAAAGAATGAATCAAAACAGTGCAATAAATGTTTCAAGAAACATGCATCCGGTGCTATACGTAACATGATATCTGCTTTGGTTTTTGGCATGGCACATTCCATATTTTCGATACATGCAGAACAAATATATAATTGAAAACGAATGCAAAAAGATCAGTGGTTTGAAACTTTGAACAAATATATAATTGAAATTGGTGTGGCACGTTCTATTTCCGATACATCCAGTGATTTACTACCTTCTCAAATGAGAAGGGAAAGTACATATCTACATGTCTAACTATTGCTCAGATTCTTTGAGGACACTCAAGAAATTAGTTGCGCATGGAAAGCAGCATCACACAATACAAAAGCATCAAACGCATTCTCATTTTAGGAAAGAAAAAGAAAAGATAATAGAATATTTCATTTACCAATGAAAAGCAAGAAGAGCTTATTGATAAGGTTTGGATCTTCCAGGTTTACTCTGGACGCACTCTTCCTCAACAGTTCTTCTCCTCTCTTTATAACCATCTCTTGACTAAAATATGAACCATAATAGCACAGCAAAACCATAAATACATGAAAAAACAATTAGTACAGACCATTATTGTAGAAATACTGAACTATAAGGTGTGTCAGTACTTACCTGTCAGAACTAGCAGCTAAATAAAGTGGATAAGCAAGTTGAACATCTAAGTCCACAGCCTCTACCACATTGAGAATTCCTAACTACACCACGTCACAGTTACAAGTCATCAGCTTGGTGTGGTGCAAACATACATTTGCCCACACTTCTCAATGCTGAAAATAACTACTTATCTTTACCTTTATTGATAAAAGCTGGTCTCCTTTCGGTGGAAGTTTACCAATGATTCGATTGGTTTGGGCAACTGAAAGACCAGGTGAGCATCCTCCACTGTAAAATAAGTCGTGGTAGTTCAATAATCACATCCTCCTCACCAGTATAGCTTTCAGTTGATATGTGTATAAATATCTTATGACATACCCTGCAATGCTTGAAGATGGCTGATATAAGATTGTGAGGAGGCAGAATTCCACAAACAACTCCTTATCCTTGTCACCACCCCTTGTATACTTCAAAGCTGTGCTTTCATCAATTTCATGTGCATGACAATCACCAATAACCTTTTCACATCAAGAATCAGAATAATATGCAGTATTTATTGGCAAATAACCTTCAGTAAAAGTAAGATATTCACAGATGCAAGAAAAACAGAGAGAACAGGTTTTATAATTGGCAAGAATCATAGTCTACTTCCCCTTCTCTAGAATAGAGTGTGGTCCAGGAATTGAATGGAACAGTAGTCAAGGTTTAGTGACAACAAAAAATAGCTTGAAACAATAAAATTGACTTGAGCCAACACAACCATATCCTACGCAACTTGACCAATCAATAAAAGGAAATTAGGTGTCTGTGTCTATCCAATCCATGACTTGAAAGAATCACATGGAACAGTTAAAGTCACAAACCTGAGCTGCAGGTTACCAAAATACAAGCAAAAAAAAGTCAATCCACCTAGATAGATAAAAACACAGTATACTAAGTGAAAATTGCTGAACAAACACATGTAGTTTTTTGTCAAAAATGAATGAACAGGTGAGATTTTCTTGTCTGATATAGTACCTTTGACTATATTCCAGAAACAGAGGGAATAGTTTTTATGATTAAGCACATGAGAGAAAAACTTATAAGAACATTTAATTACTTATAAGGGTGGCTTGTCACAAACACAAATTGATTATTTTGTTTATAGGAAAAAAGATAGATCATGTTGGAAATATTGTAAGGTAATTCTAAGAAAAGCCTTAATTGTAAAACATCGACTTTTAATCATGGATTTGCAGGTAAAAAAGTGGACAAAGAAGAATAAAGTGTATAGAACTATTCGGACTAGATGGTGGAACCTCAAATGTGAGAAAGAAGAGATATTTAAACATAAAGTTCTTCCAAGAGATGCTTGGAATTATGTAGGTATACCTTCTGATACGTGGAACAATATGGCAAATACATATTAGAGAAGTGGCAAAAGATGTGTTAGGTGAATCTAAAGGAGGCTACCGGTACAAAAGAAGCTTGGTGGAGTGAAGTGGTGCAAGATAAAATAAAAGCAAAGAACGCATGTTACAAATTGCATTATACAAACAAGATTAGTAAAACTTGGGAGGTTTATAAGAAAGCAAATAAAGAAGCAAAAAAGGCCGTTAGTGAAGCAAAAGTCAAAAGTTGGGAGGATTTATATAAAAAACTTTAACTCAAAAGAAGGTGAAAGAGATATTTTGAAGATATGTAAGGCTAGAGATAAAAAAAAACTAAGAATATTACTTTTGTTAGATGCATCGAAAATGAAGATGTGAAGATTGTAGTGGTGAATGATCGTATCAAAAACAGATGAAAAAACTATTTCTATAAGCTTTTTAAAAGAAAATACATATGGTAGTAGTAGGAGAGTTAGCTAAATCAGAAAAGTATATAAACACCAATTTCTATCATTATCTTCAAAAAAATGAAGTCAAAATTCTGGTAGAGATTGGGCTCACTTAGCTCACAAGACTATTAAATAAATTATGGAGAACCCAAAGAATGACCGAGGAATGGAGAGCGAGGACACTTATACCCACATATAAGAACAAGGGAGACATTTAGAATGGAGTGAATTATCGAGGTATCCAGTTATTGAGTCGTAGTATGAAATTATGGGGGAAATTATCGAACGTAGGTTAAGACAAATATCAAGTATAAGAGAGAACCAATTCGAATTCATGTTCGGTAGATCTACTATTAAAGCGATTCACCTATTGAGACGTCTTATAGAATATTTGAGAGCAAAAAGAAAAATCTTCACATGATATTCATTGATGTTGTTGTGCTCCTTTCAAATTAATCCATTAAATGTCTTCTTCAGTTAGAAGTGTATTTATTTCACAATCTTCTATAATCTACTCCTCTAAGATATCAAAATTGTCCATACTTATTGGATTAAATTGCTTCTCATAGCTTCTTTAGACATATCCATGGCTTTATAAATATAACCTATAGATGGGTTCTCCTTGCTGTCAACCAATCTCAAAACTTTCACTAAAGGACATGTGATCGTTAATAGTTTAACACAGGAGTTTCAAAATATACTCCAAAAGATTATCTCTGAAATCTCATTCAATTTTATATTTCTTCTATTTTGAAGCAAGTATGCAAACTCTTGTCACTCATATGAAGAAAACATTCTCTTAAAAGCGTGCTTTTGTTTAACAATACTTTATACTGATAAGAAATTAGTTGAAAATCGAGTAGCGGTTATACGAATGAGCTTTGCAACATTTGTATATCTCCTCATCATACATAATATAAAAGCATGTTTATTGATAAATTTTGTGTTCTCTTGACAAAACTCAATTGTTACCTTCACCTCATCTATCTCTCTCCAATATCCTCTAGTATCAGATCTAAATTCTAAATAATGGGTTGTACATGATATCCAATAAAAAGTCTCATAAGTATCAGCTAACTCTTTTCTAGTTACTTTATAGTTAGCTTAATTATTTGTAATTAATTGGACTATATTCTCAAGCTCAAGCTCTAATATCACCTTATTAAATTCATGTCTTAGAAGTTAGAACCTTTGCAGTATGTCGTTCCTTTGACATGTCTAGGGATCTCAAAAACAGAAGTCCTTTAAAACAATATACAAGGAAGTTTAACAAAATCCTTCCTCTCCTATCTATCCATTTGTCTGTCATGATAGTGCATCTCGTCTTCTTCCATGACTCTCTCAAAGCTTAAAGGTATTTTTGGACTTCAATGACAGCCATATCTAATAGTTTTCCTCTCAACTTTTGAAAAGATATCATCTTATACCCTGGATCAATGTTAACATGGCATATGTCATGGCTTGAAAATAAAAGGAATTTATTGTATTAAATGGAATGCATGCATTATAAAACCATATCCCCACTGCAAGGTCTGCCTGCTCATGCAATTGCTCTGAAGTCATAGCAACACGAATTTGAGGTTGAGCACCAGGTGTAGTCCTTAGAGGAAAAAAAGATTGCATGTCAAAATAAGATCTTCCTCTAACTCTTTCTCTTCTACACTTGCAGCCTCTTAAACAACTCTCTTTCTCCTGGTTGGTGGTCGAGAACTACTACTACCAATCTGTATCCTAGCATCAGAAGGGATGCTATCATCACGACCATAAGTTCACATCCTCTTCCTCAAACATCCCTCTGTCTTCTTTTTCTTGCCTCTTTTTAATTATACTTTCAATATGTAGACACTATTATGTAATTGCTTATAGCATTCTCCTAACTTTACCCGTGCAAGGAGCAACCTCTTTCTACTACCCGCTAGATGATGTTTTAAATGAGAAATTCCACGACTAATCACCTTTTTACATAAAACACATTTTATTTTCAATTTGTTTCAATTTTCAATTTGTCTATAGCATACTCGACTGTGTAATTTGGTATACATTGCATATAATATGAAGTTAAGGCAAAAGTAATAATTTTATAAATATTTATTGTTACTCCCTTGTTCATTAATCACTATATCATATTTGATGTTCTTGATAATTTGGATATTCTTTCTTTACAGACAAATGCAAAGAGACGCAAGAAGGGCAAAGAAGGTACCATGTGACCCACTGAGCTACGAAAATGTTGATATTCTTAATGATTGTGTCGAATAGGAGTAGCTCATATCAATTTAGAGGATGAAAACAGGAGGGTAATACAAGGTGAAGCAGAACTTAGAGTTGGAGATGATGACGAAGATAAAAGTGTTGGATGGGTGGATCCAATTGTGGAGGAAGAGGAAGGAGATGATGGTGGTGATGGTGATCCTGACTATGTCGATTACAATGCTTTTGTTGATTATGATTCACGTTGTGGATGATTGTTGTAAATGTAATTGTAATGTTTTGTTATGAATGATAGTAAGTTGTAACTTTGTAACTTTGTTGTTTATTAATTAAAGGTATTTAGTATTCACGTTATGGTATGGATGATTGTTCATTATGAGATGTTATTTAACTTTATCATGCTCAAAGTGTTCTCTTCTCACAATCTCTCTCAATATTCTTATAGAGTCATCATTTATAATTTTATTAAGAATTATGTGTTTTGAATCAAGTTTTTGGATTCAATTTTGTTTAATGTTGATTGTGTTATATATTTTTTGTTCATTAATTCAATTCTTTTATTTTTTGGATTTATTAATATTTTTCAATTTTTATCAAAAAATAATAAAAAATTACATTGTATCGTACCGTATCATACAATATGCTATGGTTATCGTATATCGATGTCCAGTGCGATACAGACACCCATACCCTTTTTACAACATTGCTTTAGAGGATACAGAAATTAAGATTGGCACACATTTTATCCTTCACAAGGAAGGTTTTAAATACCTAGAGTCCATTTTTCAAAGTGATGGAAAAATTGATGGAGATGTTACACATAGAATTAATGCCGATTGGTTAAAATGGAGAGGAACATAAGATATTCTACGTTGAAGAAGATACCATTGAAGTTGAAAGGTAAATATTATAGAGCAACAATTCAACCTACTATGTATGTTTTATGGTTATGGGTGTTGGGTAGTTAATAGTCAACATGTGCACAAGATGTCCGTAGCATAAATGAAGATATTATCTTCAGAAGGATGAGTGGTCACATAAGAAAGACAGTATACATAATGAGGTTATTATAAACAAATTAGAAATAGCACCAATAGAGAATAAAATGAAGGAAAAACGTTTAAGAGGGTTTGGACATATAGAAAGACGACTGAAGGACGCTCCCGGAAGAAGATATGAAAAACTAGATTATGAAAATGTTAAAAAAAGAAGAGGAGGATCACAAAAGTGTAAATAAAGAATGATCTAACTTATATTGAGTTAACTAGTAGCATGGCACATGATAGGGCTCTGTGGAAAAAAAGATAGCCAACCCCATCTAGTATGGCCTTACTAGATATCCGGTAAGGATATGTTGTTTTGTTGTTGTTGTACCATGGCATTACTAATGGCCTTCAGGAGAACTGTATCATACTAATGTCAATATTCGTAGTGTTTATATTTTAATTCATGTCCATGTGAAACGAAAACATTATTCCGTGAGCAACATCACAAAAAATTGTAAAAACATATGTTCTAATGTTGCAAATAGTGTATTACATCATACACAACACATGATCTTAAAATATATTGATGTCACTACCTCTCTTCTTTCTTTTCTTAGAACATACATGGGAATGAATTTAATTGTCTTCTTCTTTTTTCTAGATTGTATCTTATTAGGATAAACTGTAACTTTTATTTTCCTTTTTTTTACTCTTCTGTTTCTCTTTTCTTTTTCCTGTAATTGTGAGCAACGGTGCCAGGCTGTATGAATGTTACCAGCATGTAGGAAGCGTTAGCTGTTTGGCTGAGCGCTCTCTGGCTTTTGTTGGTTTATATATATGGCTTGTTCATCCCTTGTAACTATTGCTTGGCTTAGCCCAAGTTCTTGCATATAATGAGGTTCATTGCATTTACATATTTGGCGTTTACTGTCTTGGGACTCATTCCCTTGGCGTTGATGTGAAATAGGCAATTTGCCCTTTTATTGAATCTTCTTGGCTTATTCATTGCACGGGGATCAGGGTACTGCACACTTATACGTTATGATGCACAGCGATAACCTATACAAAATTGGTAACTAAGATATGTTTAAAAAAACATAAAAAGTGGGTAAAAACAAAAATTCTTTGCTGCAAACAGAAGAAAAAAACATCAGAACAATACAGTGCGACACGCACCAAAATAAATTCAGGTACCAATATACAAAAGAATTGTATTGTATCATACAACACTATGATTTTTTACAATATCAATCAATTTCCTTGAAAAGGGAACTCGTGAAAGTTTATTGACAATCTGTAAATTAAATAAAATCACTTCTTATTTGCTTGCAACTGCAGAAATCACCAAAGATTGTTCCTACCAAGTTAGCATTCAGCTAGGAGAGTGGCTGAGAATGAGTTAGCTTCCCAGTTCATCACATATATGAATTGCAAGCTAGAG
The DNA here is from genome assembly GCA_036023115.1 of Brasenia schreberi. NCBI lineage: Eukaryota > Viridiplantae > Streptophyta > Magnoliopsida > Nymphaeales > Cabombaceae > Brasenia > Brasenia schreberi. The sequence goes on along the minus strand of JAYKKT010000065.1, from coordinate 15,230,019 downwards.
TATAATGCCAAAGTAATGATTGACAGAAACATTCATAAAACCAATGCAATGTAGAATATATGCAAAATTTCAAGTCCACCAACTTAACCAAACAAACTCTTATCATACAAAAATAGACATGCAATCATTGAAAGATTCTTGAGTTTTAGTCTTTTTCTTCTTAGAAGATTTTAAGACAGTCGGTTTTCCTTTACATTTTTTACAATGTAAACTCAATTACTTCAACAGAAATGGAAGAGCTAATTTAGGTAACACAAAGAAATTCATAAGACTCTGAAAACCATCAGATAATAACTTACTCAGGACATTACCTTCATTACTATTCTCAATAATATATCTTGATGTTGCAGGGGAAACTTTGAAATATCAGCAACCAAATTTGGAGCCAGGTCTGCTTTCTCCTGCCTCAGGAAGTATGCAAAAACAATCCAGTTCGGAACTCACAGCAAAACTATAACAGGAAAAAACTGTTTGCAGACCAAAATCTCCATATCGGGACAAGACAAACCTCCGTAGCCAAGCGCTCAAAGGCCATCTCAATGTATATGATACAAAAGTTCTTCACTATAGGAGCAGCATCAACTTCCACATATGATTTCCACAGGTCCAATAATGGCAACCGTATTGACAGCTGAAGTTTCACTCGCTTGTTTAAATGAGTCAAAATCTCCATCACCTAGTTTGATAATCCCAAAGAGATTTAATCAAATGAAATATAACAAAATGGTAAAGTAGTTGTGTTGTTTCGATGAGTCAAATCTCCACAGTAAAATCTGCCAATCAGAAACGGATTTAATTTGAATCAAGCACAACAAAATTATAGAGGGCAATCATACAATCTCCAGGAAAAACATTTTGTACTCATGGATTGCTGCATTTTGATGATCGAGGACAAGAATCTGAAAGAATTATTGGCGTATCTGATCTGAGCACCCTATTTTTAATAAGGCAAAGCTAGTTCTGGCTGGTCAAACAGGCTTAGCAAACTGGTTACAAACCAGCTCATTCACATTCCTGAGTTGAGAGTATGTCTCCGAACAGTTTCTGGACCAAAACTATAGTAGCAAACACTAATAGCTTACCCATGAAAGCCACCGTATCATGGTTCTCAGCACTTTGTAAACACATGAAGGCATTTAGTTGACAAGCCTCAAAGCAGCAGCTATGTTGAGGTTTTTGCACTTCCGTAATTGGTCCAGACCCCAACAAAACAAGGTTGCATTAGGCAGCTGACAACCAGCGCAAAACTTAGTTGAAAACAATAGATCTAGCAATTATGTTGATTTTATAAATGCATCCCTTTGTAGCAACACATTGTTGGTGCTCAAATCCAGCAGAAAACAAGAAAATTTAACTGCGTCATGACCTGAGAATATTAGAGAAATATGTAGGAAACAGATGTAGTCAAGGAGGGGGGGGGGAACTGTCGCAGAGATTTAGACCCAATGGTAGAAGGATCATCAGATCAACATGTCCACATGGAGACAAGTAAGCTGGTTCAAGATAGCAACATCTGAGTTGATACATGAAGTACTCGTGTTTTAAGTAGTAGTAAGCATAAAGAGGAGGTGGTGGATACTAAGATCATGAGAAAGATTTGCATCCTGTATGTAAATATTTGTTGGTAACCGAAGGTTGAATCACCCAAGTTGCAATTCATCGAAGCGCCAAGATATCAAACCATCCAACAATGGATGTCTCAAGTCAAGAATGCAAGTGTCAAGAGAGACAAACTACAAACATAGTATTTATAGAGGAATTTCCATAGCAAGGAGAGAGGAAGAGGGAAAGCAAAGGAGGTAGCTGCAAGTGCTGGCCAGCAAGTAGCCATTGGAGGCACTCGCCCTCTGTGCCTCTACCAGCTATGGAGAGCAAAGGAGGCAGCTGCAAGCTCACCAGACTCACAAGGAATATCTTAATGAGCTTCAGAGTCACAATCATCGTCTTTCCTCCAGATTAAAGAAATCTAGAGATAAAGATGATTCAGAATTTTCGAAAGATTTAGTCTCATAGTAATTATCATTTTCAAAGAATTTTACATCCTTAGAAACATACAATTTATCATTAATAGGATGAAAACATTTGTAACCTTTTTTGTCTATTCCATAACCAAGAAATACACATTCAATGCCTTTAGGAGACAATTTATCATTTTTGTCCGTATAAACAAAACATTTGCACCCAAAAACTCTAAGTCTTTCATAATAAGGAGAAAGATTATTCATTTTTTAAAAAGGAGAAACTATTAATAAGATATATAGCAGTAGGAGTAGCTTATGCTCATAAAAACTTAGGAACATTATTAGCAATCAACATAGTTCTACATGTTTCTATAGTGTGCCTATGTTTTCTCTCAGCCAAATCATTTTGTTGAGAGGTTTTAGTGCAAGATTTCTTATGCAAAATTTCATTAGTTTTAATAATCCTTTAAAACTCATTTAACACATATTTTCCTCCTCATTCAGATCTAAAAATCTTAATAGTGGAGTTGAAGGCATTCTATTAATAAGATATATAGCAGTAAGAGTAGCTTCTACCCATAAAAACTTAGGAACATTATTAGCAATTAACATAGTTCTATATGTTTCCATAATGTGCCTATATTTTCTCTTCGTTAAGCCATTTTGTTGAGGGGTTTCAGTGCAAGATTTTTTATGCAAAATTTCATTAGTTTCAATAAACCTTTGAAACTCATTTGACACGTATTCTCCTCCTCATTCAGATCTAAAAATCTTAATAGTCGAGCCAAATTTATTTCTGACCATGTTCCAAAAGATTACAAACTTTTCAAATATTTATGATTTATGATTTATGTTTCAAAAGATATATCCAAGTAAAGCGAGTAAAGTCATCTATAAATATCACATATTATTAAACTCCTCCCATACAAACAACATGGAGAAGACCCCAAACATCATAATGTATTAATTCAAAAGCTTTGTTTGGTACATAATTTCTTTCTCCAAAAGGAAGATAATGCATTTTTCCAAGAACACATGCTTTACATTCAAACTTTTGTTTTTCAATTTTTTTAACAAAGGAAAATCAAATAGTTTATGTAGATCCAAATGTCCAAGTCATTTATAACAAAGAGTAGCATCTTGGGTTACGTTACAAGATTCAAAATTTTGCATAACTAAACAATCCATTTTGTATAGTCCACAATCTTGTACCACACAATGTTTGGATGAGAAAGTGACTATTCAATCATTATCACAAATTTGAACAACCGAAGGTAAGTTTAAATTGAGTTCATATATAAAACTTACATTTTAAATTTTAAAATTATATTTTTCAAAATTTCCTATTTTTTAATTTGAAGTTTTAACTCAGCCTATGTAAGGGATCACCCTTGCATTGTCAGTCTAAAGCCTGGATCAAGGAAGAGGGTTGTGTTAGGCTTCCGACAGCCAGCCTAAAACTTCGTCGAATTTTTATAACATTGATTACAAAAATTATGAGCATTGCTTTAGGGTGTCTCCGTCTAGCGACGCGCTGCAAAGCCCGAATGCAGTTATAAGTAAGCAAGGGCCACTACATTTTCGCCTGAATATAGTGAATCAATTGCAGAAAGGGTTCCCACATCATGGACAGGCGTGGGTAAAGAAGTTAGTCCCACTACATTGCCGCCCGAAAGTAATGAATAATTTTCATAGAGGGTCTCCGCATTTTGAATATGGACGAATGCGGGGGATAAGGAAGCTAGTCCTAAATAATAAGATTTGTATTAGTTCTTCGAATATCGGAACATTATCTGGTAAGCTAATGGAGATGGTAGATACTATGATTCAGAAAAATATTCATATTCTATGTTTATAAGAGACAAAATGGGTTGGAGAAAAAGCAAAGGAGATAGAGGATAAAGGTTTTAAATTATGGTACTCAGGTAAAAAAAAGGCTCGAAACGGAGTTGGTATTATCATAAGTAAAGATTTAAAGGATAGTGTAGTAGACATACAACGATATAGTGACCGAATCATGACGTTGAAATTAGTGTTAGGAGTAGAGGTTTTGAATATAGTTTGTGCTTACGCACCCCAAGTAGGACTAGAAGATAGTATAAAGACAACTTTTGGGGAAGAGTTAGATAAGGTGATTCAAAAGATTCCACACCGAGAGATGATTTGTTTAGGAGGAGACTTAAATGGACATGTCGGTAAAGAGGCATTACGATATCAAGGGATTTATGGAAACTTTGGTTTTGGGGATATAAATGAGGAAGGTAGGGAGATTTTAAATTTTGCTATGGCATTTGATCTCTTTATAGTCAATACAATCTTCAAAAATCGAGTTGAACATTTAATTACTTATAAGGGTGGCTTATCACAAACACAAATTGATTACTTTATTTATAGAAAAAAAGATAGAGCGTGTTGTAAAGATTGCAAGGTAATTACAGGAGAAAGTTTAAAAAATTAGGTAAGATATAATTAGGTGAAAACTCTGAAGGTAATTACTTCAATTAGATAAGGTATCATATATATTAAAGATCACAAAGGTAATTACTTCAATTAGAAACAATTGTGGTTACTTTATGTCTTAAACTAAATTTGCAAATGATATAATTGAAAAATTAGGTATCACATACAACAAGACAATGGATACTCTGAAGTTCTTGGTACTAAGTTAAGATCCACTGATAGAGAAAGATTAGATGACCCCACCCCCTACAGATAACTCATAGGTGCCCTTACCTATCTCACTATTATCAATCCTAACATTTCTCAATATCTTCATACAGCTAGTCAATTTCAGCAAGCACCTACCTACCTTTATTCATATAAGTGTTGTTATGCGCATTATTCGATATGTGAAAACTCTAAAAACAAGGAGATACTCTTAACTTCTTCTTCGTCTTTTGATTTTTTATTTATTTGTGTATATTGATGATCACAGGAGTGGAGATGTCAACAACAGACATTCTACGACTGGTTTTTATATTTTTCTAAGTAAATCATTAATCTCGTGGAAGTACAAGAAACAGCAGACCTTGTCACTCTCTTCGATTGAAGCAAAATATCGAGCAATAGCTACTGCTGCTACGAAGATTTCTTAGATTACAACTATTTTGAGAGATATGGGTGTTACTTCTTAAAAACCTATCACTATGTATTGTGATAATAAAAGCGTCATGTACATTGCTTCCAACAGCACTTTTCATGAATTAACGAAACATATTGAGATGGATTGTCATTCTGTTCACGAAAAATGCTTACAAAAGAATATAACTTTGTGTTATGTCACGTCAGAGATGCAGCTAGTTGACTTCTTCACCAAATCTCTCTTTGCTACTCGCTTTCATTTATTTTTAGACAAATTTCTTAGATTACAACTGTTTGGAGAGATATGGGCATCCCTTCTCAAAAACCTATCACTATGTATTGTAACAATAAAAGCGCTATGCACATTGCTTCCAACATCACTTTTCATGAACAAACGAAGCATATTGAGATGGATTGTCATTTTGTTCATGAAGAATGCTTACAAAAGAAGATAACTTTGTGTTATGTCACGTCAGAGATGCAACTAGCTGACTTCTTCACTAAATCTCTCTTTGCTACTCACTTTCATTTATTGTTAGACAAATTTTTGGTATACATACAGTAAGTTTGAGGGGGGTATTAAATGTAATAGGTGGCACGGGCCATTAGGGTCCTGCACTCTTTGTGTATGGCGCAGGCCACTAGGACCCGCTCCCATATCACACAAAGACTTGTCACAATCCATATAATATCAATAGTTACAACTTACAACATTGAGAACTGGATTATGTATATTAAAAGAAAGTTAACTTTAAGTAGTTAGAGATATGTTTCAGCATCAACAGATTACATTCAAATTAACAAAATATCAATAGAAGAAATGACAAACCAGCAAGTCTACATTGCTTGTGGCAAAAATAAAAAGTCAATATTTGATATGTACATAAGATGTTTGTGACAGAATAAAGACAGAGTTATAAACCTCAGTGAGTTATTATAGAAGAAAAGGAAAAAGAAGTGTAGCACCAATTGAAGATAAAATGAGCTAGATGATTAAGGTACTTGGACACTGGATATGCCCAAATGGAGCTCCAAGAGAAAAGCCTGAGAAGTTAAATAGTCAGCACTATGAAAGAGGTCAAGCACATTCTAGAAGACTTTGAAGGAAACCAAAATGTGATAGATCGTAGTGGTACTACAAATCCATGTAGCTTTGGGTTTTGGTTGGCAATCAAATGGAAATGACACATCATCTTAGCAATGGCATTCACACAACGGCCTCCAGCCATGCATAAGGAAACATGAAAGGACAATGTCGCGCTTCTCGATGACAAGTCAAGGCCCCCAAACCACCATCTTCAGTCATGATTTTTCCATCTATCAGTCAACATGGACGACCTACTTTCTCGACGTATTGTTATGATGAAGCAATTACAACTTACAATTCCTAGTTTTAGAGGGACCAGAGACAGACAGACGGATACAGAGACAGAGACAGACACACACACAGATGAAACCAGAATTTGAGAAATTCAGGAGGCAGATATCTGCAGGAAGGGATAGTTATCGAGTCGAACCTTGTTGACGAACATCACAAACACTGTTTGCAGGGATATTTCCTTGATAATGTCTAGGCAGATAATGGTCACAGAGGATGAAAGTAGGACAAGAAACATCATAAAGCCAACAAACAAACGACGTAATTCAGAAAGCAATATTCGTATGCAAGCAGCAACTCGGCAAGCCAGACTCTAATAAAAACCAATACTTGATGAATTAGTCACACATCAAAAGTGAAACCCCGCGAAATTGAACGAACTCAATTAAACGAGACGAAGGAAAGAGCGTTATGTCAGATCTACCTTCTTCCTGATCGAGGGAGACTCAGAAGAGAGGCAAGAGATGGAGTAAGGAAGTAGCTTGGGCAGCACGCCTTCCAGTTTGGAGTCGTCTGTGAGGGCCAATCGGGTCAGCATCCGGTCCAGCACCTCTTCCTTCTCCACGTCGCTGGTGTTAACAGAAATCACAGAATCCGCCATGGTTTACGGCCGCGGCGTCCGAATTCCCACCCTTCGGCAGGCAGTTCGTCTGCCGAACCGCGAAATCGTCACCGAAGCTTAGAAATACAAATCAGGAACCGGACACACAAAAAGAAAACTCGCGGGGGCGGGCGGTCGTATTTATATAAGCACGCACCCTTTTTTATTAGGGTGTTACCATTCATTCGTAACTCTTTTTTTCACGGGTTGTTTAACCTCAATCGTTCTCGACCAATTTCTTTCCTCTCCCTAACAAAATCCTACGATTCTTTTCTTTTCTTCCAATGATCGATTTTTATTCAATTTTTATTTATTGATAGGTGTTGCGTGATTATTTGTAACAAATTATCATAGATTAGTTAATTACGAACTTAATTGAAATCAAACCAATCAAGAAACAACAAAAACAAAAGAAAAAAAAACCAATGGATCTACCCATATTCTCGAGTTTTCTCGACTTTAGAATGTTGGTTTTTACTAAAATTATTGTATTCTCGTTGTTTTACTTGAAATCTTTTGATTTTTAAAACTTTTGAAGAAAAATTTTTATTTTAGGTGAAACCAGAGTTCTTACCGAAATCAAGGATTGAAACGCTGCCTAGTTTGTCTCCTTCTTTAAGAGAGATGTGGCACAGTCACGTCGCTCTTGTCATGTCGCCTTGAATCGAAAAGGTTTTCATTTGATATTTGTTATAGATGTTTATTACATAATGACAAACAACTTGAACGAAAGTTACATGAAAGTGATTATTAAAAGGTGTTAATTGAGTGTAATATTGTGACAGTGGTTTCATTTCACTAAATGATATATTTGGTGTTTGGTTGGCATAAGAAGTAAATGATGAATTCTTTGATTGCGACAATGATGGGTTAGACTATTCACTTGTGTTTGTAACTAATAATATGTTTAAGAGTCCGTAATGAATTTATTAACTATGTAAAACTAGTTTGGAGGAAGCACAATATCATTACGGTTATTAGTGATTGAAAGGTATGGTACATCTGTTATCATCATGTTACATGATATTTTCTTGCATTAGCGTAATATCTTTATATTATATCACATTATTGTGCCAGCTCGTAGATTTAAGTAGATATTAATCTTTTTTTTGTTTACATTTTTTTGTATATGCACAAGGTTGATAGCTTTTCGATATCTCCTATCTTCCTATCATGGAAGTGTTATCACGATAAAAGCATTGGAAGTTTGCTAGTTATGATTCAATAATATATAGACTTATATCACCAGTAAACAATATTGTATATGATATAAAGGACAATAACTAAGTGTCAATTGTTGTCTATTTGTATATGTCATTGCCAAACTATGGTTTATTTGAATAGATAATATGTTTTATATTGATTGATAGAGAACGACATTTTGTTATAATTATGTATATAGTAAAAAACATCATTGTCTTTCATTATAATCGATTATGACATATATATTGTTTTAAATTTAAAATACTCCATCAAAATATAATGTTTTAATTTCACTTATTATCACTATCATCATCAAATGTCAACTCTTAGCATAGCTCATACATCTCTAAAAGTCCTAGCTATAAGGAATCACCGGCCAACAATCGTGGCATAAACTCTAAATGTAGTGCTAGAGCTTCATGTATTGCACTCATACACTTGTATAAGAGATTAAGTAGAAGAAGGTTAGTTGGAAAAAAACAAAAAATAATAATATCTAATAGAATTAAAATCATTCATTTACGTGTACATATAATGATGTATCACATTGTCTAGCTGGAGTAGGTTGAGTAGAATGTAGTTGAGTGCTAGAATCCAGCAAAATAAATCGATATGTCATTTGGATATACACGTGTGGCTTCGCAAGCCTCTTTGCAACGAAAGGTCTTATCGCTGCTACTGGGATACCTTAACCTCAACAAACTGATGAACAACTCGATCTGACATGTAAGATTCCACAACATCTACGTATTGAATACATCGGTGATATCTCGATAACTTGTATGCATTATAATTTATGTATGTTGTAGAACTATATGATTGTGAATTAATCTACATTGCATAAATAGCACGTAACCATACATAACATTCAAATATAACATACGAATATATAACTTTCAATATATCTAATGTACATTCATCAAGTCCAACTGTTGACGATATTGAGTTAGCTGATCAATAGGAGATTATCTAAGACACACTACTCATCCAATGGCTTACTCGTGCTTTTTCATCCTACCATTTTGGTCACATAGTACCTGCCTTAAAATCAAATGTATAACTTGTTAATTTTTAACACATTTTAATTAACACAAGCAATAATAGTAAAAAATTATACATAAAGTAAAGAAGTATGTTCACTATGTTGTTATACATCATGCATAATTTACAACCCTATCTTTAAACTTATTATGATACAAGGTGTATCCTAATTGATACAACAAATAATATAAGGTTTTATTTTTATTATTCACTCTTTTTTTTTAAATTAGTTTGGAGCACTTAAAAACATAACTGCTCTAGACTTAATCTCACATACGACTTTATTGATGTCCATTCCCAACATATAACTTATAATTTATTACCTACTTCTAACCATCTCCTTTGTTAAGACAACTAGTTGTCCCTATTATAATACCAAATAACTTGTGGATATTGTGAAGTATGATAGTCATCTCACCCCATGGCATATGTAAGTTATTTGTATATGGTTATAAATGCTCGATAAAAGTAGTTAGCAATGCATAGTCTATCACCTCATAAAGTAAGTCTACACATCCAATGAGCTCATTGTGATATGTAAGCTCAACCTAATTTCCGGGTCTTGCATCCATGCTCTTCACTAGTAAGGCTTTACCCATAGTGTAATGTGTATAAGCTGTTATCACTTTTTGTATTACCAGTAAATATACATTTATATAATATATTAGAATATAATATTAATATCAATACGTGTATATAAAGTATTTACATAAATTTTCACTATAGTTTTAAAGTATTTGTTCCTCCCAAATCTTACATGCAATATCCGAGGATGATGTATTCTCCTTGTAACGTGAAGGAACAACTCCTTCTTCTCTTTATTTTCGTCTACGAGGTGTTTTCCATATGACAATGCATTGCATCTCGTAGATGAGGTAGTGACGTTATGGCCTCGTACTCATGTCCTATCAATCATATATGCATATTTAAACAAAAATATTTATAAAGTTGCACTCAAAGTGGAAGACGTGTCTCGAGTGCGTCTCCCAACTGCACGATGACAAAAAAGTTGCTTTTTTTATACTAAAAAATGCCAAAATATCTTAAAAACAAATAAAAGTCGGTAGAACAACACAAAATCAATAACATACCTCAATAAACCAACGAATCTACTTCGAATTGACTCAAGAAATTGCAAAAATCCTTCTTTTTCTCCTTTTGTTTTCAATTCTTCTAAAATCGACTGTTTTGATGGATTTCAATCTATTTTTTTAAATTGTTGTATATCTCCTACTACATGACTAAAATGAAATGAGAAGTGAATAATAGCTGAATCAATGGTCGGAAATAAGAGATGCAAGACGGCTCACACAATAAGAGAGAGACTCTTGTTTTATACTAAAAGGGCATTTTCATAATTATTGAAAATGTCCAAGGATATTTTGAAAAAAGTAGGAAATTTAGGGTGTGCCTATTGTAAAAAGTGTGTGCACATATCAATCCTGTTTTTTAATCCATTGGTACACTTATTTTTACTAACTTTTTTTAAAACCACTACCCTTTTTTATTTTTTCTTCTCACTTTTGTGCTTTAATTGTGGGTATCATTTTTTTTAAAAAGACACATCCACCGTGTGTCACCCGTGATGCGCCCCAAACATGTTAACCTTGAAATAATGATGCATTCAAGACGTGTTTATCATTTTTAATATAACACACCCTAAACGTGTTTCATCATCGATTACAAGACGTGCATGGTTTAGGTGAATCATCTTTATGATAAAAACATTTGTTACTCCTCAAATGGTAACACATGAACCTGTTTGTCTTTTAAGTAAAATACACCTTAGGCATGTTTCAACATTGGTCACCAATTTCTTCTCTTGTCAAAGACATTTATCGTGACCAATGATTTATAACTCCATTTTCTATCAATTTTTCATGAGATTTATATTTAGATCGTGATAGATAGTGAGAATAAAAGAGAAAGAAGTCCAAAATAGATCAATAAAGATTTATAAAAAATAAAAAATAAGTCATTAATAAAAAATAAAAAAAGAATTGAACAGGGTAAGATTTCAAAAGAAAAAAATATCAAGAAAAGTTATTGGGAAGAAATGAGAAGCTCACACGTATCATCACGAGGAGAAAAAACTGGTGAACAAGAAGGAGAATCGGTGAAAAGAAGAAAGGGGAGACAATTTGTAGCAAGGGTAATTTGAGATTTAAAAATAATGTATTTTAGCAAAATGAGCATATGAATAGCAATTATGTATGTGCACACCCTTTTTCCAAAGGCATCCAAAATACCCGATAAAATTTCTTTCATTTCACTCTCCTTCAAATTCTTCTTCTCATGCAAACACTATGATTCCAACAATCATTTTAAGACTCCTTTTTTACGTATTTTAGTCATTACCGATTTATACATTAAAAACATTTGAATCGAAGAATGAATGAGCTAACAAACTCTTGAAACAGTCAACACCATTCTCATCAAATTTAATAATAATAAGAAGATAAAGTCTGTATAATTTGAGGTTGAGTTGTTGATTATAAATCGAAGATTGCCTATTATAAGTCTTTCATCGAATTTTATTCTTCCTTGTCTTATTTTCATTTGATGATTACACTCGAGGACGGAAATACAACTCAACCGCATCTCTTTAAATAGCAAGGTGCAACTCAGTTACAACTCTATCAAACTCGCAATAACTTATGGTTGTCGAATCAACGATATTAAAAAAATACGATTGAATCCATGAACATACCTCTGAAAATAGAAAACACCTAATTGACTAATATGTGTAAATCTCTTTTTTCCTCTTTATCTTCTTCTTTTTTTGTAAGAGAAAGTCACAGAGTTCCGATGGAGTTGAATTATACATCATTTAATTATAGAACAAGGTGTTCGACTATACAATGTAAGGTTAACATCATTAAGACAAAAAAATGAAGAAGAAAGCTTGCAACGATGGATAGAGGAACCACATGAGAGAGAGCATGGCCAATATAAAAATTTTAAAAAATGAATGAGATATTTGTAGGCATCACAGAAAAAAGAGTATGTGTATAGTAATTTGGAATGTGCAAATAGTAATCCCCTTATATTGTGATCGTACCTGTTCATAATCTCATATGCTCATGTGAAACACCATTGACACGATATCTTACATTATGGGAATCTAACGCCCCATCGCTGTGACGCTGAACATTGTAGATGGTGATCTGTACCCGACCCAAAATTTTGCATTGGAATCAAGATTCAAGCACCAGGGTCGGGTTTGGGTTGATCGGTCTGACACGATATACACAAGGTAATCCAAACACTATAGACCGTTTTATCAAAAATAGATCAATACCCTCAATTTACGATACAAGATGACTTCTTGTTTTTTGAATGTGGATGCAAATTAATATAAATATACTTCATCAAAACAATAACAACAATTCAATTAAAGGCCATCAAATGAAAGATTATGAATGGTTGAGATTTAAAATAAACAAGTGAAAAAGTATTTTAAAAGTTACATACTTTTCACTCCCAACAATCCATGACTCTTAAACGAGTAGATGAAATTGGTTTGAATAAAATATATGAGTAGTTTGCATTCTCCACACACACACGTATATATATATATAAAGAGAGAGAGTGTGTGATTGGTTGATGTCCATGACTTGTGTTGCCCAATCATTATTTTTAAAGTAAGAATATAATAACATTGTTCTTCTTACTTTTATGAAAATTTGAACTTTTTTAAATTATACTCATAATACCAAAAAACAATGGATAAACATGAGTTGACAGTTGACAATGTCAAAAGTGGATAGGATCCAATTTTCACATATATATATATATATATATATATATATATATAAGGAATTTGAGACTTAATGCACTATAGGTGAGAAGTCAATATCTTTTTATTTGAAAAGTAGAAAATAAAAATACATATATTCTTCTTATTTTTTGAATTTAAATATAAGTCCTTTAGAAAAGGTTATATATATTTGCTACATTGGTACGTCCCTCATGTATCGCTCACCAAATCCTCACTATTTTATATATATTTGTTTATTTATAGATTCATGGTGGATGACCAACACCTGACCCAAACCTTTCTCCATACAAGGAACAGTGGCATCAAAGGAATCACCAAAAAAGAGCAGGTTGAGAAACATGAATTGACACCACTCAAGCCCAACCATGTCAACCCAATTTGCACCACATTGAAAAGCGCGGTTTGGTTCTTCTCAAGATAAGCTCATTTGGCAATACGAGTATCCAACTCTTGACCTTCAACTTATCGTTCTATCTGGTTGACCCTAGCCAAGAATGTTATGGTTCCTTGTGTATCGTATGATGTAGTCGCTTAGTTAGGGGGTGTTTGATTATGAGATCGGGCCTATAGAACTCTCATTATAGGCTCACTTGGGACAGCCAGCCTCGTAATCAAGTACCGTTCCAGTGTCAGAGTATATGTCTATTGTTTTTAAACAAATCTTGACCAAAATGGTGTTACACTCTAAAGATCATGCAAAATTACCTTCAAGATAATTGTTTGGCTGGAATGATAGATACATAATTAAAACTATTAGAGTTTTGGTCCACAACCGGTGGGTTACGTGTGATGGTATGGGTCTGACCCAAACAAAAGACCCGAATTGGGGTCTGCTACCGAAAAGCCAGGGCCGCCACCACTTTAAGGGCGACTGGTAAATGGTTTGACACACCGAGAGAGTCTTCACGTTTCCGCGTCATTGATCGACTTAAAGAAAGTGGTGGTGGTGCACATGTGCTGTTATCCATCAATGAATCTCTCCGACGTTTCGTCATTACTTTTGAGATGGTGTTGTCCCACGATTGACTATGCTTGCTCATGTTTGATCATTATTTTTTTCATATATGAGTATAACAAAATTGTTTTCATAGTTTTTTAAATATCTTTATAACTTTCAAAATTATACTTATGCTACCAAACAACAATGTTCGAACATTAGTAGATAAGTAGGTTGCATCCGTGGTAGCACGATATGATTTTATTATATATAACAACAACTAAGCCTTTTTTCATACTAGACGGGGTCAGCTACATGTCAGCAGTTAACTCACAATAAGCTAAATCATTCTTTATTGTTTCTTTCAAACACTTTTGTTATCGTCTTCTACCTCTTTTAATACTTTTCAAATTTAGTTTTTCATACCTTATAACATGTTCTTCTTTTGATCTTCTTTCTATATGTCCAAACCATCTTAAAAGATATTCTCTCATTTTATCCTCTATTGGTATCACTCCTAATTTGTTTATAATAACCTCATTATGTATACGATCTTTTCTTGTATGACCACATATCCATCTCAACATCTTCATTTATGTCATAGACATCTTTTGTAAATGTTGATGATTAACTGCCCAACACTCAGAACCATAAAACATAACAGGTCTAATTACTGCTTTATAATATTTACCTTTTAACTTAAATGATATCTTCTTATCACAAAGAATACCTGATGCTCCTCTCCATTTTAACCAACCATCATTAATTATATGCGTAACATCTCCATTAATTCTTTAATTACTCTTAAAAATTGACCCTATGTATTTAAAACATTATTTTTGAAGGATGCAATGTGTGCCAATTTTAATTTCTATGTCCTCTAAAGTAACCAAATGATCAAACTTACAATCCATATATTTTGTCTTTGTTCTAATAAGTTGGAGACCTTTAACTTCTAATGTTTCTCTCCATAGTTTCAATTTTCTATTAACTTTTTCCTTAAACTCCTCCATCAACACAATGTCATATGCAAATAACATACGCCAAGGTACTTCATCTTGAATATGTTTTGTTAACTCATCAATAATTATTATAAATAAGTATGGACTTAAAGTTGGTCCTTCATGTAACCCAATATTAACTTTAAAGAAGTTTGTCATTCCTTTATGATTCATCACAATTGTTTTTGCACCATCGTACATGTCTCTTATAAGGTTAATGTATGTCAATAGGGTGCCTCTTTTTTCTAAGGTTCTCCAAATAACCTCCCTCGATACCCTATCGTAAGTTTTTTTTAGATCAATAAATATCATGTGAAGGTCTTTCCTTTTTGCTCTAAAATATTCCATAAGACGTCTCAAAAGGTGAATCGCTTCAATAGAATATCTGCCTGGCATGAATCCAAATTGGTTATTTGTTATACTTTATACTTGTCTTAACCTACGTTTAATAATTCTTTCCCACAATTTCATAGTATGGCTCATTAACTTGATACCTCGATAATTCACACAATTTTGAATGTCTCCCTTGTTCTTATATATGGGTATAAGTGTACTTGCTTTTCATTCCTCACAAATCTTTTGGTTTTTCCATATTTCATTAAATAGTCATGTGAGCCAAGTGATTCCTATTTCTCTTAATATTTTCCAAACTTTTATAGGAATCTTGTTTGGTCCTACCGATTTACCACCCTTCATATATTTAAGAGCCTCTTAGACTTCATTCTTTTAAATACGTCGGTAGAAATTGTGGTTTATATATTTTCTTATTTGGCTAACTCTCCTAAGTTAATACTAACATCTTTATTTTCATTAGAAAGCTTATAAAAATAGTTTTTCCATCTATTTCTTATATCATCATTTGCCACTAGAATTTTTTCATCCTCGTCCTTGATGCATCTAACATAATTAAGATATTTAGTTTTCTTATCTCTAGCCCTAGCTCTCCTAAAAATATCTCTTTTACCCTCTTTTGAGTTGAGTTCTTTTTATATAAATTCTCCCAAATTTTAACTTTTACTTCACTGACGGCCTTTTTTGCTTCCTTCTTTGCTTTCTTATAAGCCTCTAAAGTTTCACTAGTTTTCTTAGCATAATGTAATTTGTAACATGCACTCTTTGATTTTATTTTTCACTACTTAACTCCACCCCCAAGTTTCTTTTTGTGCCGGTACACCTCTCTTAGATACACCTAACACATCTTTCGCCACTTTCCTAATATGTATAGTCATATTGTTCCACATGTCACAGGGTGTACCAACATAATTCCAAACATCTCCTTGAAGGACTTTTTGTTTAAATATATCTTCTTTCTCGCTTTTGAGGTTCCACCATTTAGTTCGAAGAGGTCGATGCACTCTTTTCTTCTTTGTCCATTTTTTTATTTGTAAATCCATAACTAAAAGTCGATGTTGGGTGGTTAAGATTTATCCTGTAATTACCTTGCAATCTTTACCACACACTCTATCTTTTTTTCTACAAATAAAGTAATCAATTTTTGTGTGTGATAAGCCACTCTTATAAGTAATCAAATGTTTATCTCATTTTTTGAAGATTGTGTTGACTATAAAGAGATCAAATGCCATAGCAAAATTTAAAATCTCCCCTACCTTCCTCATTTATATCCCCAAAATCAGAGTTTTCATGAATACTTTGTTATCGTAATGCCTCTTTACCGATATATCCATTTAAGTCTCCTCCTAAATAAATCATCTCCCTTTGTGGAATCTTTTGAATCACCTTATCTACTTCTTCCCAAAAAACTATATTTATACTATCTTCTAGTCCTACTTGGGGTACGTAAGCACAAACTATATTCAAAACCTGTACTCGCAACACTAATTTGAACGTCATGATTCGGTCACCATATCGTTGTATGTCTACTACACTATTCTTTAAATCTTTATTTATGATAATAACAACTCCGTTTCGAGCCTTTTCTTTACCTGAGTACCATAATTTAAAACTTGTACCATCTATCTCATTTGCTTTTTCTCCAACCCATTTTGTCTCTTGTAAACATAGAATATGAATGTTTCTCCAAATCATAGTATCTACCCCTTTCATTAACTTACCGGATAATGTTCTTATATTCAAAGAACCAATAATAATCCTATTATCTAGGACTAGCTTCCTTACCCCCCCGCATCCATCCATAATCAAAATGCAAAGACTCTCTCTGAAAATTATTCATTACATTCAGGCAGCAATGTAGCGGGACTAACTTCTTTACCCATACCCATCCATGATGTGAGAACCCTCTTTGCAATTGATTCACTACATTCGGGCGAAAATGTAGTGACCATTGCTTACTTATCATTGCATTCGGGTTCTGCAACGCGTCGCTAAGTGGGAATGCCTCGAAGCAATGCTCATAATTTTTGTAATCTATGGTATAAAAATCTGACAAAGTTTTACGCTCGCTGTCTGAAGCCTAACACAACCCTCCTCCTTTATCCGGGCTTGAGACCGGCAATGGAAGGGTGATCCGTTACATGGGCGGAGTTATATATATATGTGACTCAACCTGACCCAGCTTGCCTATTAAAAAGAAAACTTGCCTGCTAAAAGTTCCACGTATGACTTCATCAATAAGGCTAATGATACTTGATAATATTACAAAACAAGTGTTGATAGTACACTAATGTATCTTACATATAACCTAAGAACTTTTATCTCAAAAAATAAACAAATAAAAATAATGGGGCAACACCATAAGCTTCAAATTCAGAAGTCTGGCCAACAAAAGCACCTTACTTCTGGGAAATATTACAGGTCTGCCATTCCTCTCTGATGTCTGATTTGCTGCTTGAGAAGGCACAATGTTATTGAAATTTGAAGGGATGACAGTGTCAGGAACTGGCCCACTGTGCTCATCACCTTGCTGGCCTCGTGGGGGAGGGGAGGACAAATGAGACTTGAGGAGATCCTCTAGGGCTTCCTGCTAGCCTTGGCCATGAATGACATTGATCTTGAACCTCTGTCCCTTCCGGCATTGCTGGCCTTCAAAATAGCTGGAGAAGAAGTAGTTCATGCCTTCTTTGATCAATGGTACTGAGATATTAGTGGGAGCAATTCCATTGGTCGTATACCCTGAAGAGTACTCCACTGTATCTGATGAATCTGCTGAACTGAAGTCACACCTTTTGTATATTGCAAAGTTATAGGTCCGAACTACAGAGTGGTTGGGTGTCTGTGCTGAATACTGCACACACACACACACAGAAATAATGATGAGACACAATTAAGAGAGCTTAGTGCATTTGAAAGAAATGATGATGATACACAAGTAATAAATTATTCAGTGGGAACAAATGAACATACAGTCAGTGATTTGCTAAAATATTTCATACAAGTACAAGTTTGATGAGTAAATGATGGAAACATTTTAATACATGACCTTTAGAACAGAAATCTAATTGAGAATTCCATATGAATCCAATGACAGCTACAAACCAAACGGGTGCCTCTCTGCATCCCAGAACTTTGCCGTGCAATGGGCACTTAGTGCCTAACCGACGCAAAGATCTCTCTCTCTCTCTCTCTCTCTCCCACTTTTGCAGAAAGTAATTGGTTCAAAGGAAGTCAGAACCTTAAATACGATGACATGAAACTAGTAATATCATGGAAACAATATCTGTCGGTTTCGGAGGTTTAATGCACAAGTCTGTGAAGTTCCACAACGACGAGTTCCTGATTGTTCCATGATGAAAACAACCCCTAAAAGAAAAGAAAGAACAATTTATCCTAGGTTGGTTAAAGAAGCAATAATTCATGTTGGTAGAGACTTTTTGTTTGGCTTCAGATGAGTTGCTCGATTCACAGTTATCTTGTCTGTGTGAATCTTTTTGAGATGGATTACATACAAAGTTTGCTGGTGACCAGTAATTCCTATACTCACTCCCATGCAGTGGGGGATCTGTATTAAGACAAGGTGGGGCATCTGCCCTGCCCTAAATTCCTAAATCAATGAAAAGCTATTATTCATGCCTGAAATTTGAAAAATCCACAAACATATATAGACCATGATCGAGTCCTTGGCTACATAGTTCACTCCACCCTAACAAGTTTCCACCCCATCCAGAAATAATTTCTATATCCTCCACTGCTATCACTCATTAACCAGGCTCAGAAGCGTGTATAAGAGAAAAATGTTATATCTGCTGATAGATGAATGGCAGCCAACAAAAAGAAAGAAAAAGGTGGAGGCAAAATTAAGAAGATGGTTTTCATATGTGGAAGGAGAACTGCCTGGATATATGGAAGAAACAAGGCAAGGACTTCCACAGACATTATCGGCTTTCTGAATGCAACCACTTTCACAGAGCAGGAAAAACGCTAACCTCATACTTGATCCAACTTAATCCGGAACTCTTCATCAATCTCTCTCAATCGATTTTGCTTTAGATATCTGTCTACTGTGCTTAGAACTCAAGGTTGCGTGGTGTGTAAACAAGTCACTTACCCACTTATCATTTGTATCCTTTAATGAAGGAGGTGGCCCTCAATGACTCGATCTGTATGAATTTATGTATTTAAATACAATTGAAACTCAAATTCAAACGCATTTTGTGGGTGTTTCACTCAGGTAAATTACGGAATTCCTCTAAGTGTTGTAATTTGAAAGGGCTCTTTCATACTTATCCAAACAATTCCTAAGAACGTTAGCCTACTTAGAGAAAGAAGACTAGCAACCGAAGAAATCTGGCCTTATAAGCAAGAATATCATAAAGATTAATATGCAAATTCTTGATCTATTAGTACCCTCGAGTGAAGATATGTCCTAATTTCAAAGAGGATGTAGCTAAAATCCAAGTCAAAATTCAGCTGACGCACAATGAAAATTTCGGATTGAAGACACTTGCTGCAAATTAAGAAGGCTTACTGAGGAAATCTCCGACCGAGAAGTTCTAGCCAGCAACCCACTTCTGATAGTTGACATTGGGTTTCTCAATATTGTCATACCATCCCAAATCATCACCGACGGTGTAGTTTTTGTAGGCATGAGAGGTGGAGGAAGTTAGTAAGAAAAGGGAAAGCACAAGGAACAGAATGGCTCTGCAATTCCTGTCCATTCTGGAAAACTGGGCTGCACTCCTTCTAAAAGAGTAAAGAAACGAAAGGAGTAGAATGAGGAAAAGATCTGTCAGTGCCTATTGAGAGAGAGAGAGAGACAGCAAAAAAAAAAGGTGTAAAGTTGTTGGTACTGCTAGATGCAGTTTTGATGGTTAGTATCTAACTGTTTATTCTCCACCAGTAAAAGCAAGGCCTTTTGTGTTTCCGTCTAAAATTAATAAAAAATAGATGAAATATGAGAGAGAGGGAGATCATTTTAGTGTCACATCTGCTACCAAGCATTTGATGGTATATTTATGTCCGTATTAGAGGAGCGTCTGGATGGTAAATAGGCAGCCCAAAAAGCCAACAATTGTGTCGAAACTAATAGTTGAAGTAAATCTCAAATGAATTAGTGCGAGAGAGAGACCTTTGGATGGCAAATAGGCAGCACCAAAACCAATAATTGTGTGGAAATAAATTGCTGAAGTAAATCTCAAAATGAATTAATGTAAATGGAGGGGGGAGAGAGAGAGAGAGCTTTGCTGGTAAATTAGAAGAGCATGTTGACGGTAAATAGGTAGCACAAAAGCCAATAATTGTGTGGAAACAAATAGTTGAATAAATCTCAAATGACTTAATGAAAATGAAGGAGAGGGAGAGACAGAGTGGGGGAGGAGAGAGAGCTTTGCTGGTAATTAGAGGAGCATCTGGATGGTAAATAGGCATCACAAAAGCCAATAATTGTGTGGAAACAGGCAGTCGAGTAAATCTCAAATGACTTAATGTAAATGCAAGAGAGAGAGAGAGAGGAATGGGTTTGTCGGCAACCGAAACAGTGGCACGTGATCTAGGCTGGCCGATGCTTTTCCATCTCCATTTTTAAATAATAAAAATTATTGGCCTGGCTCACTTGATCGGCATACTCTCATTCTTGCCGTCAAGCGAATAGGTGTGCAGATCTTTTTTGCCAAGAAGGGTGCAGCTGCACGATAAGTTCTTGGTTTTTGTTTTTTTTGTTCGATTTAATGTTAACTAAGTTGGTTAATTAAACTCATGTCTATTAATAACATTTAATTCATGTTGATATCCTAAATATTCAATTGATACATCAAAAGTCAAACGACGTGTGAGGGACTTGTGCATGTAATGACTAAGAGGAGCTAAAGCTTAGTCTCTTATTGATGAGACAAATCCATATGTTCTTTTATATAGTTGTAGCTCATGAACCTTAGTTAAAAGAGCTTGGTGAGGACCTCCTAGACCATATATGCGTACAATTTACTTATAGTAAATAACAACTATGTGATATGGATGAACTCAATTAGAAGTTGAATCTTATGTCTAGTTTATCTATAATAAAGAAGTTGTTTCTTGTAATTTTAGTATACTGTGATAATATGACTATAATTGCTAAGATAAATAGTTTTAAGTAAAATCAAAAGCAACAACAACATATCTAAGTCATACTAACGTCTGTAATAATTCTTTTGTTTAATGGGGTTATGAATGTAGATTTTTGTTGGATTCAAAGATAACACAACCAATCATTTGACTAAGGGTCTATCAATAGCTTTAGTTGAGAAATATAGGTTGGGGATGAGACTAAAACCCATGATTTATTCATAAATAGTAACAATCTAACCTAACGGGGTGCAGATTTCATGAAGTAGGTTCAATATGGTAGTAATAAGTTGTTTGGTGAATAGGATGACACTTTGTATTATATTATACTTTTAGTATATGTGTCTATACCATATAAATCTAATGTATCATGACTGAAAGTTTAAGAATAAATTAGTCTCTGAATGGGATCAAGTTCAATCGTACATCCTTGGAGATGCCTAGCTAAGTGATTGACATTGTGTGGTTGCAATAGGAGGATTGTGTTGTTCTCTAAAGTCAATCATGATACATGATATAGATGCATGGTCATTAATACATCACCCCTAAAGATCACGGCGTAACCTTTTATTATGTTGTTACCAATAAACACATTTACAAGCAAGATTTAGATTAAAGACGTATGTTCACCCAGCTCCTGTAAGAACAATATTAGATAACTTAGGTAACAGTTTAAACTAAAAGATACCGTTACTTAAAGCATAATATAATAGTTGGTTTGGGATGACACTTTTACACTTCAACATTTTGTGAGAATTGTTGAATTTAATGTTAATTAAACTCATATGTATTAATAACATTTAATTCATGTTGATATCCCAAATATTCAATTGATTCATCATTGATATACATATATATATATATATATAAGTCTTAAAGTATAAAAAGTTATATATGAGAGACTTGTGCGAGACAAAGTTTAGTCTCATATTAAATAATAAAACAAACCCATATGTCATTTTATATAGTTGGTAGCTCGTGAACCTTAGTTCAAAGAGCTTGGAGAGGACATGTTATAACACACGCGTGTGTCGTTCCGACCTGGTTTGGGTTTGAAAATTGTCTTTAATATATGTTTTTGTATAAAAAACTTTTGATATAATGGTTACGAGATGAAGAGGTGCAACGTGTGGATCATATCTATGATCCAACATTCCATCTATAAATAAGAGATTATGACTTCCTAATTAGTTAACTTTTACATCTCCTTTTGCCCATGATATTTCCTACGGTTGTGTGGCTGTTCTTCTCCTTCAACCATAAGAGATTTAGGTGTGGTCAAAGTTGACTCGAAGTCAGGTACATGTCTTTAAATTGTGTGTACGTTTTATTCTATAAGGAAGGCGAAGGTATCCGTACATACTATATAGTAAGGGAGATTCACACAAATAAATAGCTTTTTTATTATTATTTATGTTTTTGTTTTCTGTACTGTTTGTTTATCGCTTACTTTGGATCTGCAGATGTTGATGATTGGGGTATGTTTATATTTGTTACATATTGGTTTATTATGAATGTATTTCTATGGAGTTTACCAACATTTTTTGGTTTTGAGTTCTCCGAGTAGAGTTTTTTATATATTTTTGTACATAGCTCAACACTTATAGAGACCCTTTCGGCATAGTGGCGCACCAGTACCGGTTTGAAACCGACTCCACAGTTCGAACCAGAACTGAATTGGCTTCAAATTGGAGTCAAACCCGAAACTTGTCTGATTATGATTCTTTCTTCCACTAAAACTGAAACTGGAATCAGCGATTCAAACTGCAGGTCATGGTCCGATATTACAAGTTTTATCGTTTTTATTCTCCGGCTTTCGGTTTAAACCTAAATCAGGGTGTTATGAACTGTAACCGGAACCAGGTGAAACCTTATTTGGTTATGGTTCATGGTCCAGCTCCTGCCATGGTCATTGCCCACCTTCATTAAAGCAACTCCATTCCACATCATACTCACCATATTCGATTTTAACTAGAGTTCAAAATCTCAGTCATCCACTTTCAGTGATGACCGGTACTTCATTTTTTTGTGTCCATGATACCATGATAAGATCGATCGCGTGATTGAGAATAAGCCTAAAAAGAGAGTTGAAAATCTCAGCCATCCATCGCCAAAACAATGGACAACTGATATTATGAAGCACATAGAGTTCATATGGGTGTTTGATGACGAGGCTAAACCTAAAGAACCAATACTGCAAGCCCAGTTCCAAAATATTGCTGCAATCGATCAAGAGTTGAAGGCAATTATCTAACGCTAAGTGCAGCCTAATTACAGTTATATTCCTCGATACTTCTCCGATAATAAGCCTTGCGAAAGAAACTTCCATTCTTATTATATAAGAGTTTGAAACGTTTATTAACCTGTGTATCTACATAATATTTGGTGGGAATAATAATTCTTTATGTCGCTATCATTTCAGTACGGCATTTGCAGTCGGCCTTAACTCAATCCGTGTTTGGATTGCCACGATGGAACACCAAGGAAACTTTTTTTTCTTTTTGATAGAAGAGGAGGCCAAAGCTTAACACCCATGCTCACACATGCATCCCCTGAGAGTCGAACTCCCCACCTCCACCACTAAGACACTTTAAATTTAACTAATTTGTAGACTTGCTGGGGTGATGTTTGAATTGCATAACAAAATGAGAACATTGTGGCAAGTCCTTCACAAGTTAGTCCCCCCACGCATACTCAAGCTGGTAACAAAGTGGCATTTCGTGTAATCTTCAGATTTGTTTTCTCGTACTTTGAAGTGGACATGAACATGAAATTCCAGGCTCGTGTTTGTATATTCGTGTCTCAAATTGCTAGCGGAGATTTCATGTTCGGGACCTTGTTCCTGATCATGTCATTTTGTGTTTGTGTCGAGTCACATCCATCGATGTTTTGTCAACCTGAAAGTACACAAACATTTCAGTTCGTATTAGTGTAGGTTCGCATGTAGTATGTGACTGTCATGATATTTTTTTTATTATTATAAGAGAAGACCAAAGCCTAACACACACTATATATACATTTTATGGGAGTCAATGAGTCCTAGGGCAACATGAGCATTAGAATGCTTTGAATGCAACTATGCATTGCTATAAATTTAAAAATTAGAAAGAGCAACATCAACAACAACAACAATAACTAAGCCTTTTCCCATACTAGATGGGGTCCGCTATATGAATTCTTTGTTTCCACATAGCCCTATCATGTGCCATGTTAGCAATTAACTCACAATAAGCTAGATCATTCTTTATTGTTTCTTTGCAACACTTTTGTGGTCGTCCTCTACCTCTTTTAATACTTTCAAAATTTAGTTTTTGATACTTTCTTATAGGTTTTCTTTTGATATTTGTTCTATATATTCAAACCATCTTAAACGATATTATCTCATTTTATCCTCTATTGGTGTCACTCCTAATTTGTTTCTAATAATCTCATTATATATACGGTCTTTTCTTGTATGACCACTCATCCATCTCAATATCTTCATTTATGTAAAGACATCTTTTATACATGTTGATGATTAACTCCCCAACACTCATAACCATAAAATATGGTAGGATTAATTGTTGCTCTATAATATTAACCTTTTAACTTTAATGATATCTTCTTATCATAAAGAATACCTTATGCTCCTCTCCATTTTAACCAACCATCATTAATTCTATGCGTAATATCTCCATCAATTCTTTAATTACTCTTAAAAATTGACCCTATGTATTTAAAACTTTCTTTTTAGGTGATGCAATGTGTGCCAATTTTAATTTCTATGTTCTCTGAAGTAACCAAATGATCAAACTTACATTCCATATATTCTTTCTTTGTTCTACTAAGTCGGAGGCCTATGCTTTCTAATGTTTCTCTCCATAGTTCCAATTTTCTATTAACCTTTTCCTTAGACTCCTCAACTAACACAATGTCATATGCAAATAACATACACCAAGGTACTTCATCTTGAATATGTTTTGTTAACTCATTAATCACCATTATAAATAAGTATGGACTTAAAGTTGATCCTTCATGTAACCCAATATTAACTTTAAAGAAGTCTGTCATTCCTTCATGATTCATCACACGTGTTTTTGCACCATCGTACATGTCTCTTATAAGGTTAATGTATGTCAATGGGATGCGTCTTTTTTCTAAGGTTCTCCAAATAACCTCCCTCGGTACTCTATCGTAAGTTTTTTTTAGATCAATAAATATCATGTGAAGGTCTTTCCTTTTTACTCTAAAATATTTCATAAGACGTCTCAAAAGGTGAATCGCTTCAATAGTAGATCTGCCTCGCATGAATCCAAATTGGTTCTCTGTTATACTTTATACTTGCCTTAACCTACGTTCGATAATTCTTTCCCATAATTTCATCTGCAAATAACATACACCAAGGTACTTCATCTTGAATATGTTTTGTTAACTCATCCATCACCATTATAAATAAGTATGGACTTAAAGTTGATCCTTGATGTAACCCAATATTAACTTAAAAGAAATATGTCGTTTCTTCATGAGTCCTCACATATGTTTTTGCACCATCATACATGTCTCTTATAAGGTTAATATATGTCAATGGGATACCTCTTTTTTCAAAGTTCTCAAAGAACCTCCTTCGATACTCTATCATAAGCTTTTTCTAGATCAATAAATATCATGTGAAGGTCTTTCTTTTTTGCTCTAAAATATTCCATAAGACATTTCAAAAGGTGAATCGCTTCAATAATAGATCTGTCTCGCATGAATCCAAATTGGTTATCTATTATACTTGATACTTGTCTTAACCTACGTTCGATAATTCTTTCCCATAATTTCATAGTATGACTCATTAACTTGATACCTCGATAATTCGCACAATTTTGAATGTCTCCCTTGTTCTTATATATGGGTATAAGTGTACTTGCTCTCCATTCCTTGGGCATCTTTTGGTTTTTTCATATTTCATTAAATAGTCTTACGAGCCAAGTGATTCCTATTTCTCCTAGTATTTTCCAAACTTCTATAGTAATATTATCTGGTCCTACCGATTTACCACTCTTCATATGTTTAAGAGCCTCTTTGACTTCATTCTTTTAAATACGTCAGTAGAAATTGTGGTTTATATACTTTTCTATTTTGACTAACTCTCGTAAGCTAATACTAATATCTTTATTTTCATTAAAAGCTTATTATTTTTCCATCTATTTCTTATATCATCATTTGCCACTAGAATTTATTAACTCCGCCCATATAAGGGATGACCCTTTTATTACTGGTCTCAAGCTCAAATAAAGGAGGAGGGTTGTGTTAGGCTTGCGACAATGAGTGTAAAACTTTGTCGAATTTTTATACCATGGATTATATAAAAAAAATTAGAAAGAGTATCCAAAGTATTAGCTCAATCACATGGGTGCTCTAGCGTTGTTGGTGTTAGTGTAGAGTTCGACTATGGAAGTTTGCATGCATGCGTGTGGTTAGACTTCGGCTGAAAAAAAAAAGAAAAGAAAGAAAAGCTTAAGAGAAAAGAAGAAGTCACGGCTACTAACAAGGCTGAGATTGTTACTAACCCGAACGGATGTTCGATCTTCGTCGGATCTCCGATCTCGGATCTCGGATCTGGTAAGCATATGCGACGGATCTTACACGACCCGTTTACATGCCGACATCTTCGTCCCTTCCAACTCCCTGACTTCCGTCGTCTCACACGACAATGACGAAACAAAGGAGCTAAAGAGAGAAAAGCGAAGAAAGCAGAGAACAGATACAGAGAGAAAGTTGCGTAAATGAAGCGAAGTTTCGATCGTTCTCCCTCGTCTTCCTTCGATCCTTCCAATTCAAGGAGGCGTCTCATTTCTCAAAGCGGTTGGTCTCTTCTTTTCCTTCGTTTCGACGGGTTGTATTTCGCGATTCAGGGAAAAATTAGGGTTCTTCCCGTCAGTGAGCGTTCTTCTCCCGTTACTAGCTATTGGGATCCCTTTCCTAAAATCCTAGAATTCGAATTTTGGATATTTTTTGCAGAAGAGTCTAAATTTTACGAGGATGATAGTACAAAGAATCTGGCGCGGAGGGTTGCTGATCACTACAGCGCACGAACGAACCAGACGCTCGAAGAGCGAGAGGCAAGCCCCATCATTCACCTCAAGAAGCTCAACAACTGGGTACTGTATGCGTGCGTGCGTGTGCGTGTGCGTGTGCGTGTTTGACTTGTTCAATTTGGGTTTTTCTTATTGTATTCATTTTCTGGATATGTTTCAGATAAAGAGTGTGCTGATTCATATCTATGCTCGCCGAGGTGATTCAGTTCTTGATCTTGCCTGTGGAAAGGTAGGGCTTATGAGTTCGTGATTGTAACAGTGTAATCAGTACATTTGTTTAGATGCATAAAGATCAAGAAGGCATGACGTGGTCCACAAGCCTGTCATTATTTCATGCAAATTTTATCAATGAACTTCTTGCTTCATGCTTTGGTTTGTACTTTTACAGGGTGGTGACCTTATCAAATGGGACAAGGCAAGAATTGGATACTATGTTGGAATTGATATTGCAGAAGGCTCGGTAATAGCCAGACATTGTCTATCTTAGTATTTTAGTATTTTACTGTTTTCATTGTCATAGGCATATATTATGTGCTATATAGAACTCATTGAAGTTTAAGTTACGGTTCTTGCTGTTAACAGATGTGATTGAGCATGTAATCTTTTATGTTCTTAGTCAAAAATGTATTTAGGGTGTGAACGAATTTTCTTTTCTTTCTATTTTTTTATGTACGGCTAGATAACTACCCCTTAACCAGGACTTGCTGGCTGGCCCTTCTTGTAATGCTCTGTCCTATATAAAGAGCGCCTCTTCCATGTACTATTTGATGCCTTTCTGCACATCTACTGAATATATTTGTGAGGTGTTTCAGTTCAGCCTATGTTGGCTTTCTTGAGCTTATGTTCGGTGAAGTAAACATCTTCTTTCTCACTTATTTGAGCTTCACTAGCGGATTGCATTCAGTCGCTAGGTGAAGGGCTGCATCTCTCTTCTTTCAAGGCACTGCTGGACTGGCTTCTACACTTTCTCCTACCTTCATTGTTTCAACATGCATTTCTTTTTCAGTTAACTGCACATGCTGCAACTGGATGTTAAGTCTTTCCATGCTAGCAACTTGGTATTAGATGGTTAAGCTAGTTTTCTTTCTATCTTTATTCTTTAGAGTGGGCCAGAATGGTAAATTCTGCAGCAAAGAGGTTCTGCATAATTCAGGGGTTGGTCCAGCTAGATGTATTTCATGCTCTTTGCATCTGACTGATTCATTGTGTTTTTATCCTGTTCTTTTGTATATCCAGATTGAGGACTGCAGGACACGTTATAATGGTGATGCTGACCAAAACATGCGCAGGAAGAAAGTCTCTTTCCCTGCTCGTCTTATTTGTGGAGATTGCTTTGAGGTTGTTGAAATTCACTATGATTTGGTGTGGATTTTTAAGTTCCTTTTTAATTTCCAAAGTAACGGCTTAAACCATGTATTTTAGATGGTGACTTTTGACTTTTGGGTTTGTATACATTTGTTGACCTATGCCCTCAATTCTTGGTTGTCCTTATTTTTCCCCCCTTCCCAGCGTGATGATATGAAGGTCTCCTACAGTTTCGTACCCTAACTAATGAATGTATAATATTTGTCCATGTCGGAATGTTATAATATTGCTTCACCTCAGAGCAGCTCTATTGTGTGGTTCATGTGGTTTATCTTTGGATGTTGCTTTTGTCACATTGACAGTATGTTTGATCTTTTTGCATTGCAGGTGGGCCTTTATAGAGTTTTGGAACATGATGCACCTTTCGATATATGCAGTTGTCAGGTGACTGTTTGAATCTAAATAAGCATTTATGTGATGGAGAGCTCTTCATTTAAGTTCCTATACATGAATTTCAGAAATTGCATTTGACACATGCCATTTACTCCCTGAGAGGGTTGCCGTTGTTGGAAAAGTAGCATTTCAAGCACCAATCATAATTTTCTGTTCACCAAAACGTTGGTTTCTCATTCTGCAGACTACAATATCATCAGCTCACGTGTTTTGTCTTTTCTTGCTTAGATATATGCCTCCTAAGCCATTTTGGTTTCTTACTGTTGGTTTGTTGATCCACCATCAGTCTTATACTTGACTTGAAATGGAGCTTGCTTGTTATTTGTGTGTGAATATTTTTTTTTTATTTGGTGTTTGTGTTGCAGTTTGCGTTGCATTACTCATGGTCAAATGAGGCACGTGCAAGACGAGCGTTAGCAAATATATCTGCATTGCTTCGTCCTGGAGGAGTATTTATTGGGACCATGCCAGATGCAAATGTCATAATTAAAAAGTTACGCAATGGTATTAATTAGTTATTTCCAGTAAGCATTCCCAAAAAATAATTTATCATGTGAATAAGGGTGTATTAAATGGGGGTTGGGAAATTTAAAGTGTTTCTTTTTCCTTTGCATATATAACCTAAAAGTACACGCACTTGCTCTCTCTATCTGTCTCTGTCTCTGTCTCTGTCTGTCTGTCTGTCTGTCTCTCTCTTGTAGGCACACTAATACAATGTTACATCTAATTATCAAAGGCTGGGCAGCAAAACTATACATAAACAACTTACAAACTTGTGCTAAGAACGTCAAATGTGATTATTTGTTTCCGCAGCTGAAGGGCTAACATTTGGAAACAGCGCATATTGGATTACTTTTGATGAAGCGTATGCTAAAAAGGTTTGGGCTTTTTCTTCATGTGTATCTACTATTGTACCAATTAGTCGATGTGTTGGGTGCATCATGGAGTTTTTAACTGCTTCTCTGCTGTTTTGCATAGAAATTCAAAGCCTCAAATCCTTTTGGCATCAAGTACCAGTTTCACTTGGAGGTAATTCAAGAAGAACTTGATTGCTTAATTGTTGCTAAATGCCCTTCATCGCTCTAGTAGTTAGTCTTTTATGTTATATGTACAAACAAACAAAACAACAACTAAGCCTTTTCCCATACTAGGCGGGGTCGGCTACATGGATTCTTTGTTTCCACATAGCCCTATCATGTGCCATGTTAGCAGTTAACTCACAATAAGCTAGATCATTCTTTATTGTTTCTTTCCAACACTTTTGTGGTCGTTTTCTACCTATTTTAATACTTTCTAAATTTAGTTTTTCATACCTTCTTAAAGTTTCTTCTTTTGATCTTCTTTCTATATGTCCAACACTTTTGTGGTCGTTTTCTTTTGATCTTAAATGATATTCTTTCATTTTATCCTCTATTGGTGTCACTCCTAATTTGTTTCTAATAACCTCATTATGTATACGGTCTTTTCTTGAATGACCACTCATCCATCTCAAGATCTTCATGTTTGTCACAGACATCTTTTGTACATGCTGATGATTAACTGCCCAACACTCATAACCATAAAACATGGCTGGTCTAAATGTTGCTCTATAATATTTACCTTTTAACTTTAATGGTATCTTCTTATCACAAAGAATACCTGGTGCTCCTCTCCATTTTAACCAACCAGCATTAATTGTATGCGTAACATCTCCATCAATTCTTCAATCACTCTGAAAAATTGACCCTATGTATTTAAAACTTTCTTTTTAGGTGATGCAATGTGTGCCAATTTTAATTTCTATGTTCTCTGAAGTAACCAAATGATCAAACTTACATTCCATATATTCTTTCTTTGTTCTACTAAGTCGGAGGCCTATGCTTTCTAATGTTTCTCTCCATAGTTCCAATTTTCTATTAACCTTTTCCTTAGACTCCTCAACTAACACAATGTCATATGCAAATAACATACACCAAGGTACTTCATCTTGAATATGTTTTGTTAACTCATTAATCACCATTATAAATAAGTATGGACTTAAAGTTGATCCTTCATGTAACCCAATATTAACTTTAAAGAAGTTTGTCATTCCTTCATGATTCATCACACGTGTTTTTGCACCATCGTACATGTCTCTTATAAGGTTAATGTATGTCAATGGGATGCCTCTTTTTTCTAAGGTTCTCCAAATAACCTCCCTCGGTACTCTATCATAAGTTTTTTTTAGATCAATAAATATCATGTGAAGGTCTTTCTTTTTTACTCTAAAATGTTCTATAAGACATCTCAAAAGGTGAATCACTTTAACAATAGATTTGCCTAGCATGAATCTAAATTGGTTCTGTCTTTGTTCTACTAAGTCGGAGGCCTTTGCTTTCTAATGTTTCTCTCCATAGTTCCAATTTTCTATTAACTTTTTCCTTAGACTCCTCCACTAATACAATGTCATGTGCAAATAATTTACACCAAGGTACTTCATCTTGAATATGTTTTGTTAACTCATCAATCACCATTATAAATAAGTATGGACTTAAAGTTGATCCTTGATGTAACCCAATATTAACTTCAAAGAAGTCTCTCATTCTTTCATTAGTCCTCACACATGTTTTTGCACCATCATACATGTCTCTTATAAGGTTAATATATGTCAATGGGGTACCTCTTTTTTCCAAAGTTCTCCAAAGTACCGCCCGGTACCCTATCATAAGCTTTTTCTAGATCAATAAATATCATGTGAAGGTCTTTCTTTTTTGCTCTAAAATGTTTCATAAGACGTCTCAAAAGGTGAATCGCTTCAATAGTAGATCTGCCTGGCATGAATCCAAATTGGTTCTCTGTTGTACTTGATACTTGTCTTAACCTACATTTGATAATTCTTTCCCATAATTTCATAGTATGGCTCATTAACTTGATACCTCGATAATTCGCACAATTTTGAATGTCTCCCTTGTTCTTATATATGTGTATAAGTGTACTTGCTCTCCATTCCTCGGGCATCTTTTGGTTTTTCCATATTTCATTAAATAGTCATGTGAGCCAAGTGATTCCTATTTCTCTTAATATTTTCCAAACTTCTATAGGAATCTTGTTTGGTCCTACCGATTTACCACCCTTCATATATTTAAGAGCCTCTTAGACTTCATTCTTTTAAATACGTCGGTAGAAATTGTGGTTTATATATTTTCTTATTTGGCTAACTCTCCTAAGCTAATACTAACATCTTTATTTTCATTAGAAAGCTTATAAAAATAGTTTTTCCATCTATTTCTTATATCATCATTTGCCACTAGAATTTTTTCATCCTCGTCCTTGATGCATCTAACATAATTAAGATATTTAGTTTTCTTATCTCTAGCCCTAGCTATCCTAAAAATATCTCTTTCACCCTCTTTTGAGTTGAGTTTTTTTTTTATATAAATTCTCCCAAATTTTAACTTTTACTTCACTGACGGCCTTTTTCGCTTCCTTCTTTGCTTTCTTATAAGCCTCTAAAGTTTCACTAGTTTTCTTAGCATAATGTAATTTGTAACATGCAATCTTTGATTTTATTTTTCACTACTTAACTCCACGCCCAAGTTTCTTTTTGTGCCGGTACACCTCTCTTAGATACACCTAACACATCTTTCGCCACTTTCCTAATATGTATAGTCATATTGTTCCACATATCACAGGGTGTACCAACATAATTCCAAACATCTCCTTAAAGGACTTTTTTGTTTAAATATATCTTCTTTCTCGCTTTTGAGGTTCCACCATTTAGTTCGAAGAGGTCGATGCACTCTTTTCTTCTTTGTCCATTTTTTTATTTGTAAATCCATATCTATGGAGTCAAAAGACTCAAAATCCAAGAGTGTCCTGTAGTCTGTACACTTAGAGGAAAGCAGGATTTGTGTTGATACTTTGCATCAAGAAAGGGAAGCTGCTCAACGGCTACAAAAGACTGTCAAGTCAACAGAACTTGAGAAAAGATAACTGTCGACTGAAATAAGGGGATGGATGGGGAGTAAATTTCACATGTTCTGCAATGAGGATGCTGTAAGAATTTTCAGAGAATTTGTGAGTAGCCAACCCATGTATTGCACCCCAAGTAGGACTAGAAGATAGTATAAAGACAACTTTTTGGTTCAAAAGATTCCACAAAGGGAGATGATTTGTTTGGGAGGAGACTTAAATGGACATGTTGGTAAAGAGGCATTAGGATATCAAGGGATTCATGGAAACTTTGGTTTTGGGGATATAAATGAGGAAGGTAGGGAGATTTTAAATTTTGCTATGGCATTTGATCTCTTTATAGTCAATACAATCTTTAAAAAATGAGATCAACATTTAATTACTTATAAGAGTGGCTTATTAGAAACACAAATTGATTACTTTATTTGTAGGAAAAAAGATATAGCGTGTTGTAAAGATTGTAAGGTAATTCCAGGAGAAAGCTTAACCACCCAACATCGACTTTTAGTTATGGATTTACAAATAAAAAAATGGACAAAGAAGAAAAGAAATAAAAAAATGGACAAAGAAGAAAGAGTGCATCGAGCTGTTCGGACTAAATGGTGGAACCTCAAAAGCGAGAAAGAAGATATATTTAAATAGAAAGTCCTTCAAGGAGATGTTTGGAATTATGTTGGCACACCCTGTGATATTTGGAACAATATGGCTATACATATTAGGAAAGTGGCGAAAGATGTGTTAGGGGTATCTAAGGGAGGTGTACCGGCACAAAAAAGAAGCTTGGTGGTGGAGTGAAGTAGTACAAAATAAAATCAAGGCAAAGAGGGCATGTTACAAATTACATTATGCTAAGAAAACTAGTGAAACTTTAGATGCTTATAAGAAAGGAAAGAAGGAAGCGAAAAAGGCCGTGAGTGAAGCAAAAACTAAAATTTGGGATGACTTATATAAAAAACTCAACTCAAAAAAGGGTGAAAGAGATATTTTTAGGATAGTTAGGGCTAGAGATAAGAAAACTAAAGATCTTAATTATGTTAGATGCATAAAAGACGAGGATGAAAAAATTCTAGTG
Source organism: Brasenia schreberi (assembly GCA_036023115.1). NCBI lineage: Eukaryota > Viridiplantae > Streptophyta > Magnoliopsida > Nymphaeales > Cabombaceae > Brasenia > Brasenia schreberi. Next base: position 15,195,757 of record JAYKKT010000065.1, on the reverse strand, counting down.
GCAAATGATGATATAAGAAATGGATGAAAAAACTATTTTTATAATCTTTTTAATGAAAATAAAGATGTTAGTGTTGAAGATCAAATTAAATCTTGATTAATTAGTGTTATTATTTAGTTATAAGTGTATACATAGAGTCATAGGTAAGTCTGAGTCATGTATATTATGGTATTTTATAATACGGGTCCTAATGGATCGGATTCTAATCCATTAGGAACCGTAATCCAATAGTCACTTACTAGGGGTATTATAGTCTTTCAAGTTAGATCAGTTATATAAGTAGTCATTAGCGCTGCCATTAGGTTTTAAGGAGAATTAGAGGGTGGCGGCAAGGATTGGCCGACCTGAGTGTCTTCTTCTTGTATTCGGCTTTCATCAATAAAGAAGTTTATGTTGCTAATTAATTTCAACAAGGTATCAGAGCCTCCTGTGGCTGTTTAGCATCAAGCATCGAAGGAAATCAACAAAAAGAAGTCTTGGGCATAATGAAGAACCCGCAGGACAACAAGTTCTTCCCTTTCTTATTCTTTCAAATTGGTATTTAAGTGATTTCATTACAAAATCGTTGTTAGATTCATTACCTCTCACCGTGAACATTTGCTTTCGTAATCTACAAAGTGATGCACTAAAACTGTTCGATGAAATGTCCAAGAGGAAGTGAGACAATTGTTTCATTTAAAAAATTTGATTTTTTAGTGGTAAATCGATTGGGGCAGATTTAAAGGTATTCCTTCAGTGAGATATCAATCCGAATATGGAAAGAGCAAAGATGGTAGAAAGTAATGAACTCTTGTCAGACAAAAGTAAAGGTTTTCAAATCACAAATTTGAAACTTGATGGCAAGAATTATTTATAATGGGCCAGATCTATTATGTTGGTTATTATGGCAAGGGGGTGATGGGATTATTTGACAGGTGATCTTCCTCGACCCCTAATTTCAGATCTTTTCTATTCTCGGTGGTGCAGATAAAATGCCTTAGTAAGTGCTTGGTTAATACAATCCATGACTCCCTCCATCGGCAATACTTTTATGTTTTTGGACACTGTTAGGGATATCTGGCTGACAGTTAAGGAAGCTTATGCCCAAAGAAAAAATATTGCGAAGAAATATGATCTTATAGAGAAGATTCAGAAATGCAGACAAGGAGGAATGTCAGTTAATGAGTATTATGCAAAGCTCAGAGGTCTGTGGGAAGAACTATATCTGTACTCTAAGACTAAATGTCAGACTTACACACTAGAACGTAAAGAGGAGTTTGAAGAGCGTAAAGTATTTGTTCTTCTATGGGGTATATCATCAAAATATGAATCTGTAAAGAATAACATCCTCAGCAGGGAATAACTTTAATATTTGAGTACAGTATACTCACTCCTCCTTAGAGAAGAAGATAGGAAGCTTCTTTAAAAAGAAACCAAAATTAATTATGAGACCTCAGCATTTGTGGAGAAAAATATTAATGTTCCTCATTTCGCTAGAGGAAGAGGAAGTTATGGCAGAGGCAGAGGTAGATTTAGACATACACCTGAAGAGAAAGATAAGATCAATTGCTCTCACTGTGGGAAACCACGACACACCAAGGAAACTTGCAGGGAGTTAGTTGGAAAACTTACCTATTTTCCGAATAGAAACAACATAGCATACTTTAGTAGTGATCAGAATGAAAAGCAGAAGACTGAGGAAAGTGTACCTTCTTTAGCTGATATAAGAAAGGAAATTAAATTGTTGAAGGCATGTTTGACTGATCCGTAACAACCTTCATCATCTCACAGCGAATCACAAGCATCTATTACCTATCCTTTCTCATTCCTAACTTAGGGTAATATAAATTCTTCTTATTCAAGGATATGAGTTATTGATTCAGGTGCTATAGATCACATTATCAGCAGAAGAAATTTCTTTGATAATTATGAATTGACACAGGCATAAATCAATATTAGACTGACAGATGGATCTCTTACGCCAATAGTGGGAAAAGGAAGTATTATCATATCTTTTGGCACATTGAAAAACATTTTACATGTTCCAAACATAACAGTAAACCTATTATCTGTCTTTGCTATGACTCAGGATTTAAAATATCGTATAATCTTTGATTCCACTTTGATGCGTCTTTTTGGAACTGAAGACGGGGAAGATCTTTGGTGAGAGTAATATGATGAGAGGCCTTTACTTTTGCGAGGACAATAAAGGTGTTGCACTACAATCAACAATTATTACTGAGAGACAGAAGGATCATATACCTCGTTGGCACCAGTGACTAGGCCATTTATTATTTTCCAAAATAAAGATGTTATTACCTGAATTTAGTGATTGTAATGATTTGAACTTGAATTGTGAAACTTGCCAGAAGGCAAAACACCATTGTATTTCATTTCCTTTAAATGAAGAAAGATCTTCCATTCCTTTTGATATCGTGCATTCGGATATTTGGGGCCCTAGTTCGACAACTTCTATGCAGGGATATAAGTATTTTGTGTCATTTATGCACTAGGTTTACTATAATTTACCTTATGAAGACTAAAGACGAAGTGAAGGAAATTCTTCCTGTATACTGTCGACGCAATTTCAGAGTACCATTAAGATCTTTCGTAATGATAATGGTGGAGAATTTATGTCACGATCCCTTCATTTGTATTTTCTACAGCATGACATCTTGCACTAGACCTCATGTTCTCACTCTCCTCAACAGAATGGTGTAGCTGAAAGGAAGAATCGACATATTTTAGAAGTTGCAAGGACTCTCTTAATTGGATGCAATGCACCAAAATATTATTAGGGTGAAGCATTCTTAACATCAGATTTTCTTATAAATTGCATGCCAAGCAGGGTGTTCGGTGGTAATACTCCATTTCATTCTCTATGTCCTTCTCAGAAACAATTCCATTTATTACCAAGGATTTTTGGCTGTACATGCTTTGTTCATGTTTATCAATGTGCTAGAGATAAACTTGATGCATGATCAATCAAGTGTATCTTCTTGGGATATTCAACTACTCAAAAAGGTTATAAGTGTTATGATCCTTTCAAAAAGAAGTTTTAAGTTACAATGGATGTCACCTTTCATGAAGACATTCCATTTTATGGAGTGTAGGAAGAACCTTCACCAGAAATACAGTCTACTCAAGTGATCCCACTTCCTCCAGTTGAAATTACATCTACTCATGAAAATGCAGGTGAATGACAAGTATATAACAGAGGAAACCGAGGGATTGTCTTTCCAGATCAGACTGTCACCCGAGATCAAAATTTTCAAAGTGAATCAGATTCACCTCCTCTTCAGATAACCTCTCATAATTCGGATATCGAAATGGATGATTTACCTATTGCAATTAGAAAAGGGAAGCGTGCAATTGCAAAATATGCATTGGACAAAATGGTATCATTCTCTCATTATCCTAGGGAATATCAGCTATTTGTGATGAATACACAGAATACTTTTGTACCAAGGACCTATGAAGAGGCTAAAGTACATCCATAATGGAAAGCGGCCATGGAAGAGGAAATTTGAGCTTTAGTACAAAATCATACCTGAGAATTGACAGATCTACCATCAGAAAGGAAGACTGTAGGATGTAAGTGGGTATTCTCAGTCAAATATAAGGCAGATGAGAATATAAAAATATATAAGGCAAGATTAGTTAAAAGGATATAGTCAGTCCTACGGCATAGATTACAGAGAGACATTTGCTCCAGTAGCTAAGATGAATACCAACAGAATCTTGTTAAGCTTGGCAGTTAATAAAAGATGTGACATGAAGAATTCATTCCTTCAGGGTGATCTCAGGAAAGACATTTATATGGACTTGCCATCAAGATACTTTAATGGGAACGGACAAGGGAAAGTGTGCAAACTAAAGAAATCAATTTATGGATTGAAACAATCCCCACGGGCATGGTTTAAGAAATTTAGTGATGGGATTCGGACTCTGGGGTTTAAACAATGCATCAGCGATCATACATTATTTATTAAGCAAGGTCAGAAAACAATTATGTTACTGGTGTACGTTGATGATATCATTATTATAGGAGATGATACTGTAGGTATTGGAAGAAACAACTCAATATTTTATTTGACTTAAAGATTTGAGAAGATTAAATTACTTTCTCGGTATAGAGGTGATTCATAGTAACAATGCGTTATTCTTGAGTCAAAGGAAATATATTCTGGACTTGTTAAAGGAAACAAAAATGGAAGACTGTCGTGTATACTCAATTCCTATGGAGTCTCCTAAGGAGGATGATAATAATAATGCAGAACCATATGAGGATATCGGAAGGTACCAGAAATTAGTGGGGAAGCTAATATACATCACTATTATACGTCTTGGTATCAGTTTTGCTGTTGGATATGTGAGCAGATGGATGCATAATCCTTCCAAATATCATATGAATGTAGTCTTTCATATCATCATATACTTGAAGTCTACACTAACGCATGGTTTATTGTACACGGCGAATTAATCCTTGGATCTAAAGATATATTCAGATGTTGATTGGACAGGTTCGAAGACAGACAGAAAATCAACCACTGGGTATGTGGTATGTTTGGGAGGAAACATTGAATCTTGGAAAAGCAAGAAATAATCAGTTGTGTCCAGATCGAGTGCAAAAGCATAATATCGTGCAATTGCTTCGGGCATGTGTGAAGGGATATGGGTTTTATCCCTCTTAACAGAACTTGGCTTCAAAGTGGATACTCCGATTACCTTTTACACTGATAGTAGAACAACTCTCCAGATTGCCTTAAATCCTGTTTTTCATGAACGAACGAAGCATATTGAGATAGATTGTCACTTCATGAGAGAAAAGATTACACAAGGCATCTTCAATCTGGTTCATATATGCTCAGAAGACCAATTGGCAGATATTTTCACAAAACCTGCATTAGTCAAAGGATTTTAGAAAGCTCTCCATCAGCTGAGAATTACAAACCTTCAAGATTCAACTTGAGGGGGCGTGTTGAAGATCAAGTTAAATCTTGATTAATTAGTGTTACTATTTAGTTATAAGTGTATAAAGTCATAGGTAAGTCTGAGTCATGTATATTATGGTATTTTGTAATACGGGTTCTAATGGATCAGATCCATTAGGAACCGTAATCCATTAGTCACTTACTAGGGGTATTATAGTCTTTCAAGTTAGATCAACCATATAAGTAGTCATTAGGGCTGCCATTAGGTTTTAACGAGAATTAGAGGGTGGTGGTAAGGATTGGCCGACCAGCACCTCACTGTCTTCTTCTTGTATTCGGCTTTCATCAATAAAGAAGTTTATGTTGCTAATTAATTTCAACAGTTAGTATTAGCGTAGGGGAGTTAGTCAAATCAGAAAAGTATATAAACCATAATTTCTACTGACGTATTCAAAAGAAGGAAGTCAAAGAGGCTCTTAAACATATGAAGGGTGGTAAATTGGTAGGAGCAGATAATATTCCTATAGAAGTTTAGAAAATAGTAGGAGAAATAGGAATCACTTGGCTCAAAAGACTATTTAATGAAATATGGAAAAACCAAAAGATTCCTGAGGAATGGAGAGCAAGTACACTTATACCCATATATAAGAACAAGAGAGACATTCAAAATTGTGTGAATTATCGATGTATCAAGTTAATGAGCCATACTATGAAATTATGGGAAAGAATTATCGAACGTAGGTTAAGACAAGTATCAGGTACAACAGAGAACCAATTTGAATTCATGCCAGGCAGATCTACTATTGAAGCGATTCACCTTTTGAGACGTCTTATAGAACATTTTAGAGCAAAAAAAGAAAGACCTTTACATGATATTTATTGATCTAGAAAAAGCTTATGATATAGTACCGAGGGAGGTTCTTTGGAGAACTTTGGAAAAAAGAGGTATCCGATTGATATATATTAACCTTATAAGAGACATGTATGATGGTGCAAAAACATGTGTGAGGACTCATGAAGAAACGACAAACTTCTTTGAAGTTAATATTGGGTTATATCAAGGATCAACTTTAAGTCCATACTTATTTATAATGGTGATGGATGAGTTAACAAAACATATTCAAGATGAAGTACCTTGGTGTATGTTATTTGCAGATGACATTGTATTAGTGGAGGAGTGTAAGGAAAAAGTTAATAGAAAATTGGAACTATGGAGAGAAACGTTAGAAAGCAAAGGACTCCGACTTAGTAGAACAAAGACAGAATATATGAAATGTAAGTTTGATCATTTGGTTACCTAAGAGGAAATAAAAATTAAAATTGGCACACATTGCTTCCCCCAAATGGAAAGTTTTAAATACCTAGGGTCACTTTTTTAGAGTGATGGAAGAATTGATGGAGATGTTACGCATAGAATTAATGTTGGTTGGTTAAAATTGAGAGGAGCATCAGGTATTCTTTGTGATAAGAAGATACCATTAAAGTTAAAAGGTAAACATTATAGAGTAGCAATTAGGCCTGCCATGTTTTATGGTTCTGAGTGTTGGGCAGTTAATCATCAACATGTACAGAAGATGTCTGTGACAAAAATGAAGATGTTGAGATGGATGAGTGATCATATAAGAAAAGACCGTATACATAATGAGGTTATTAGAAACAAATTAGGAGTGACACCAATAGAGGATAAAATGAGAGAATATCGTTTAAGATGGTTTGGACATATAGAAAGAATATCAAAAGAAGAACCTATAAGAAGGTTAGAAAAACTAAATTTGGAAAGTATTAAAAGAGGTAGAGGACGACAACAAAAGTGTTGGAAAGAACCAATAAAAGAATCAACAACAACAACAACAACAACTAAGCCTTTTCTCATACTAGACGGGGTCGGCTACATGGATTCTTTGTTTCTAGAGATCCCTATCGTGTGCCATGTTAGCAGTTAACTCCCAATAAGCTAGATCATTCTTTATTGTTTCTTTCCAACACTTTTGTGGTCGTCCTCTACCTTTTTTAATACTTTCCAAATTTAGTTTTTCTAACCTTCTTACAGGTTCATCTTTTAAATTCTTTCTATATGTCCAAACCATCTTAAACGATGTTCTCTCATTTTATCCTCTATTGGTGTCACTCCTAATTTGTTTCTAATAACCTCATTATGTATACGGTCTTTTCTTCTATGACCACTCATCCATCTCAACATCTTCATTTCTGTCAGAGACATCTTTTGTACATGTTGATGATTAACCACCCAACACTCAGAATCATAAAACATGGCAGGCCTAATTGTTGCTCTATAATATTTACCTTTTAATTTTAATGGTATCTTCTTATCACAAAGAATACCTGATGCTCCTCTCTATTTTAACCAACCAGCATTAATTCTATGTGTAACATCTCCATCAATTCTTCCATCTCTCTGAAAAATTGACCCTAGGTATTTAAAACTTTCCTTTTGGGGAATGCAATGTGTGCCAATTTTAATTTCTATGTCCTCTAAAGTAACACCAATACAATGTCATATGAAAATAACATACACCAAAGTACTTCATCTTGAATATGTTTTGTTAACTCATCCATCACCATTATAAATAAGTATGGACTTAAAGTTGATCCTAGATGTAACCCAATATTAACTTCAAAGAAGTCTGTCGTTCCTTCATGACTCCTCACACATGTTTTTGCACCATCATACATGTCTCTTATAAGGTTAATATATGTCAATGGGATACCTCTTTTTTCCAAAATTCTCCAAAGAACCTCCCTCGGTACCCTATCATAAGATTTTTCTAGATCAATAAATATCATGTGAAGGTCTTTCTTTTTTTCTCTAAAATGTTTCATAAGGTGTCTCAAAAGGTGAATCACTTCAATAGTAGATCTGCTTGGCATGAATCCAAATTGGTTCTCTGTTGTACTTGATACTTGTCTTAACCTACGTTCGATAATTCTTTCCCTTAATTTCATAGTATGACTCATTAACTTGATACCTCGATAATTCACACAATTTTGAATGTCTCCCTTGTTCTTATATATGTGTATAAGTGTAAGCATCTTTTGGTTTTTCCATATTTCATTAAATAGTCTTGTGAGCCAAGTGATTCCTATTTCTCCTAGTATTTTCCAAACTTTTATAGGAATATTATCTGGTCCTACCGATTTACCACCCTTCATATGTTTAAGAACCTCTTTGACTTCATTCTTTTGAATACGTCGGTAGAAATTATGGTTTATATACTTTTGTGACTTGGCTAAATCTCCTAAACTAATACTAACATCTTTATTTTCATTAAAAAGATTATAAAAATAGTTTTTCTATTTATTTCTTATATCATCATTTGCCATTAGAATTTTTTCATCCTCGTCTTTTATGCATCTAACATAATTAAGATATTTAATTTTCTTATCTCTAGCCCTAGCTATCCTAAAAATATCTCTTTCACCCTCTTTTTAGTTGATTTTTCTATATAAGTCCTCCCAAATCTTAGCTTTTGCTTCATTAACGGCCTTTTTCGCTTCCTTTTTGCTTTCTTATAAGCTTCTAAAGTTTCACTAGTTTTCTTAGCATAATGTAATTTGTAACGTGCCCTCTTTGCCTTGATTTTATTTTATACTACTTCACTCCACCACCAAGCTTCTTTTTGTGCCGGTACACCTCCTTTAGATACCCCTAACACATCTTTCACCACTTTCCTAATATGTATAGCCATATTCTTCCACATATCACAGGGTGTGCCAACATAATTCCAAACATCTCCTTGAAGGACTTTCTATTTAAATATATCTTCTTTCTCGCTTTTGAGGTTCCACCATTTACTCCGAATAGCTCGATGCACTCTTTTCTTCTTCGTCTATTTTTTTATTTGTAAATCCATAACTAAAAGTTGATGTTGGGTGGTTAAGCTTTCTCCTAGAATTACCTTACAATCTTTACAACACGCTCTATCTTTTTTTCTACAAATAAAGTAATCAATTTGTGTTTGTGATAAGCCACCCTTATAAGTAATTAAATGTTCATCTCGTTTTTTGAAGATTGTATTGACTATAAAGAGATCAAATGCCATAACAAAATTTAAAATCTCCTTACCTTCCTCGTTTATATCCCCAAAACCAAAGTTTCCATGAATCCCTTGATATCCTAATGCCTCTTTACCGACATGTCCATTTAAGTCTTCTCCTAAACAAATCATCTCCCTATGTGGAATCTTTTCAGTCACCTTATCTAACTCTTCCCAAAAAGTTGTCTTTATACTATCTTCTAGTCTTAGTTGGGGTGCGTAAGCACAAACCATATTCAAAACCTCTGTTCCTAACACTAATTTCAACATCATGATTCAGTCACCATATCGTTGTATGTCTACTACACTATCCTTTAAATCTTTACTTATGATAATACCAACTCCGTTTCGAGTCTTTTCTTTACTTGAGTACCATAATTTAAAACCTGTATCCTCTATCTCCTTTGCTTTTTCTCCAACCCATTTTGTCTCTTGTAAACATAGAATATGAATCTTTCTCCGAATCATAATATCTACCACCTCCATTAGCTTACCCGATAATGTTTCGATACTCTAAGAACCAATACGAATCTTATTATCTAGAACTAGATTCCTTATCCCTCGCATCCGTCCATAATCAAAATGAGGAGACCCTCTCTGAAAAATTTTCACTACATTCTGGCAACAATGTAGCGGGCTTAACTTCTTTACCCACACCTGTCCATGATGTGGGAACTCTCTCTACAATTGATTCACTACATTCGGGCAAAAATGTAGTGGCCCTTGCTTACTTCTTACGGCATTCGGGCTCTGCAGCGCGTTGCTAGGCGGGGACGCCCCAAAGCAATGCTCATAATTTTTGTTATCCATGTTATAAAAATCCGACGGAGTTTTGCTGGCTGTCGGAAGCTTAACACAACCCTCCTCCTTTATCCGGGCTTGGGACCGGCAATGCAAGGGTGATCCCTTACATGGGCGGAGTTGGAAAGAAACAATAAAGAATGATCTAGCTTATTGTGAGTTAACTGCTAACATGACACACGATAGGGATCTCTGGAAACAAAGAATCCATGTAGCCGACCCCGTCTAGTATGGGAAAAGGCTTAGTTGTTGTTGTTGTTGTTGTACCTATTTGTTTTGCAACCAAAATTGGCTGTTTTAATTGAAGTTTTAAAGCTTTCAGCCGTATATGAAACTGTGAGACCAAAACTACGGTCTTCTACTGAATGTCCTATCATCAATCAGATACCTTTAAGCTGTGTTCAGAACTGTCAGGACCTTCCTCTTGCCTTTATTACTTAAGATGATTTCTCATTTAGTCCCAACCATTGCATCAATTTAGATGCGTAACATTTTATGAAATGCGGCGAAGACAAAGTCTCTGGCTGTCAAATTAAATTTTAGAAACAACATCTTGTTTCAATAAGAGTAAACATCGATGGGTGTGATTAAATTGTTTAGTTCTTTCTTCAGTTGCCTGATGGATTCAGCACATCCTAAACTGATGCACAATTGATGCAGGATGCTGTCGATTGTCCAGAATGGATTGTTCCTTTTAATGTCTTCAAGTCCTTAGCAGACGAGGTTTGCATTTCATCTACCATTTTCTTCCTCTCTCACGCACACACACACACAAACACAAAGAAACACATGCTTGCCATCCTCAAGGCCTGCTACCTCAAAGGATCAATGAAAAATCGTAGATCAAGCTGCAGAATTGGAATAATGCAATTTGGTGCTATCGTATACTTTCAGCGTTTATCATGAACCATAGATTAGCCGAGTCGAACTGCCGGCAAGGGTATACCACTGCCTCTCATGCCTCCCTGAAATCTACCATAGAGGCCAAAAGTAGACAACTCTCCCTGAACTCAGCTTACAACTTTCTCTCTACTGTAGTCTCCAAAGAGCAAAGCGCACACACATTATGTTTTTCTCCATTATCTCTTTATTCTGTTTCTAATTACGTTTTTTGGGTTTAATAGGGTATGCTTTTGACACAAATTTGTCTTATTGTCTTTTCTTGTGCACTTGCAGTACGGTTTTGATATTGTTCTGGCAAAGAATTCCCACGAATTCGTCCATGAGTACTTAAAAAAACCTGAATTTGCTGACCTCATGCAAAGACTGGGAGCTCTAGGTGATGGGTCCGCTGGTCAAAGTGAGTAGATGATGACTGACATCTACCTTCCAGGCCTGCAGTTATAACACATTTTTTTCTTGCTTGTAGGCTCATTGTCGGACGACGAATGGGAAGTAGCTTATTTATACCTTGCATTCGTTCTTAGAAAGGTGATTCTTTCTGAACTTCGAATTGTTTGGGCCAGCCTACAGAAGCTTGAATATGAGCACCTGTTTGGCTCATCTATATAATCTGCACCTGTTTAGTGCGTGGCTTTCAATCTTTGAATATGAGCACTACATGGACTCTCAGGGCAGAAATTTATCTCATAGAATGATTGGAAGGACTGCCTTTTGCAGAAAACAAATGAAGTTAATTGTTATAGTTGATGACAATCAAGTAGTTCACGTAACACATTGGAATACCACTTAAACTGGATGAATGTCCTGGAAAGTGCTGCTCTTTGTATCTAATATTAAAGTGGAATATGTTTTCTCCTTGTGGTCTCCTTGCTGTCGTGTTTGTCATAGTTGGTAACTTCACATCTTGAGTAATTGGGTATCAAAGTTATTTGTTAAACTTGTTTAATCCATAAACAAAGTCAGCATTGTGTTGAAGCTTATAGGACCCTTAGGGATAGGGGTCCTTACCCTGTAGATCAGGTTGTGAGAGATCTTCACGGAAAATTTGCTTTTATCGTCTATGATGCTTCCAAAAAGGCAACCTTTGTTGCTGTGGTATGCAAATTAGAACAATTTTGATGAGCGTATATTGTTATCTTCTTGTCTGGGTTCCTGGAGTGAAGCTTATGTATGATGTCTATCATTTTGCTCTGTTACCATTTTGGGTAGCCCTTGCATCTATTTGTGGCATGCTGCAACATGCAGTCAATCTTTGAGTTATTTCATGATGTCAACTATCTGCTCTTAAATTATGCATCCTTTTGTTTATGCTGCCTTGAAAGTAATAATGCTTAGGCTTGGTTTTATTAATTCTAAAAGCATGGCAAATGGTGACTTGTACATGCCATTCTTAAAAGGAGATGGCCTTGTGCTTGGCTTTTGATTACCTTGAGTATGTAACTCCCAAGCTTTTGAGCTCTCGTTTTCGTTTTCTCCTTTTGGAGGAAAAAAGCTATTACCTCCAGTATTGCTTGTGTGTTTGCAAAAATAGGGGGCATGAGTTACATCCTTCATTGTTCTCGTTACAAGTTTTTGGTTTCCTGCTATTGAGTGGTAATATTTCACAATTCATATTTCAAACTATGCATTGTCATCTTCAAATGCATCCCATGGCTAGCAAAATGTACTATTTTATGAGAAACGGCCATTTGACTAGGTATACAAGATCGTGCATGGAAGCATCACTGACATGTAAATAGAATATTGTGATGTCTACCGATGACTTTTATCATGACCGGTCCCAAGCCCATGTAAGACTGCCCATGTAAGGGATCACCCTTGCATGGCTGGTCCCAAGCTTGAATAAAGGAGGAGGGTTGTGTTAGGCTTCTGACAGTCAGTCTAAAACTTTGTCGGACTTATTTACCATGGATTCTACAAATTATGATAGGGCTCTGTGGAAACAAAGAATCCATTAGCCGACCTCATCTATATGAGAAAAGGCTTTTCTGTTGTTGTTGTTGTTTAATCCATAAACGGTTGCTTTTGGAATTGTTTCAGCGTGGGAAGCCAGATCTGCAGCCAAAAAGCAATAGGGTGAGCAAGGTGCGGACTCAAATATCGAAGGAGGACATCTTGTATCTTGGCAGGGATTCCTAAGAGAAAATCCAATTTCCTTCTGAAACATTAATTCTCTATTCGATTCCCCATCTACTTTGGCCTGCTAAATATGAATGTTGCGTAGCCTACTCAGATCCGTCGTTCGTCATAATATGCCATCACAATGGAGAAAAGTTCTCGTGGTGGAGCACTTTGATTCCCTAGCGGTGGAAACAGGCGATTCTTCATCTGCAAAAAATCTTGATGTGAAGCAGAACCGGTTGATTCTCCAGATGGTTTGTCAGTGTAAGCGAGAATTTTAAACATGGTACTCCGAAATGCTTACACAAGAATTCCTGATAAAGAAGATATTTCGCACCTGTACTTGTATTTTTGTGCATGTACGCCACAGAATTATGGCACTTCCACGCATGCTTCTATGTGTGTGGGGCTCGTGCGTTTTAGTGTTTGGGGGCATGTGTGACCGACAGAGTAGCCATTTGTATCATTGCTCTTCTATACTCATCGCTTCTTATCCATACGTGACTTGAGAGATGATGAACCATCTGTATGAATTACAAATGTGTCTATCGGTTCTTTTGGGATTAATTTGGGTTGAATTACAAATGTGTCTACAGAACCGTGGAAACTGTCTGTGATGTATATATATTTATGTATTCTTGTTGAATAATATTTTGCGACAACTACCAGCAGTTTTCATTGAAAAATAATACTTGGTTTTTCATGCATATACTATTAGGGATGGCAACAGGGCAGATCGGGGACAGGTATACCTACGCTCAGTCCAGACCCGATCTTTGATGGGGCGGGTAATGATCCAGGTTCTCTTTTTTCTCAACAGATACAAGGCAAATATATGTGTGTTTGTTTGTTTGTGAATTCTATGGCATGTATTCATATATGCTAACTGAACCTTGGGAGGCTCGGACTTTAACTACCTGGTGTAAATAGTAAGGTACCAGTGGTAAGGGAGCCTAAATCCTCCTAAGTGGGCGTCCGGGGCTGGGACACTCGACCGTAGGACCTTGGTTTATGTATGGATAGGATTCCCATGCTTAACCTCTTCTTCCACTGTAAGAGTGAAGGGAGAAAGATTGTTTAAGCCTGACGATTCATGAAGGAAAAGTTCCCTCAAACTCTTGATCTGTTATTCTTACCAGCATGGTTGAGCCTTGCAGTGGCAGAAGCTTTCGAGCTGTAGATATATGCACTATCTCCAACAACAAAAAATTAAAAAAACTCCCAGCACCCAATGGTCTGACCTCCGGGGATTATAGCTTCTATCAAGCTCGGTCCAACCAAGTAAAACAAGGGCACAGTTCATGAAATAAAAGCTCAACAACTGGGTTCAGGCTCGTTGCCTGAACCAAGTCGAGGCCTAGCTGCCTTTCAAAAATAAGGAGTGAGCCCATGTTCAAGCTTTAATGTTAGGTGATTTAGGTCCTCAACTTAAATTGGGTCGGACCTTAAGCTTCTTAAATAAGCTGATTTCTAGCTTTAGTTGGGCTTGACCTGCATGTTCAAGCTTGGCTCATTAACAATAGATGAGTAGAACACGAACCCTGTTGAATAGCTAGCTCAAATTTGCACTCTTCCTGGCATGTATCCCTGTTTCATTTCCTGCACCACTTTAGGTGTAGAAGATTTGTCAGGTTGTTTTCAGGTCGTTTTTCTGTGTCGTAACTGATATTGAAATTACTTGTAATTTCATGTTTTCGGATCGCCGTGTTTGTGTGTGGTATTCACGTTGAAAATAGGCAGATGCAAACATGTAACTTTTATTTATTTTTCCCTATCACTTTAAGCTCGACTTGAATCGACACAAATCCAGTTCTTTGCGGTTGTATGCAGACCAGGTTTTGCGGTGGTATGAAACTGCTAGCAATTTGACATTTTATGTCGCTTTTATGTCAAATACAAGTAGACCTAATGACCTAACTAGCTGATTCTTTTATGTCAGTTTTTGGTATTGACGGGACTCATAGCTAGATGAATCGAGGGGGTATTGAACTCCCAACCTTCGACTTGTGAGTTGACCTCTTAGCCAGGTGAGCCATTGCCTTTGTGCTTTTTTTTCAACACCTCTCCGGCTCTACCTAGTGAACGTGATACCCATCTGGTGGAACCCGGATTAAGCGATGGCATGCTGATGCCCATGAACAATCACTTCTGGGCTGTGTTCGTGTCGTGTCTGAAATTGGCACCCGGTACCTGTATGACAACCGACCCGCTGGGTTTGGCTCTTGAACTTTATAGTGGAGGGAAGCGTGGCCAGTGGTGGTTGGCGGCTTGAGCATTCCCTCTACGTTTCTCACTCACATTGCTTCAAACAAAACAGGAGCCGCCGTTGCCAACGTTCGAATCCCGTTCTTCTCAAAATTCATTCCTTCCCCGTTTTCTCCCAACCCCGCCAGAGAGAGAGAGAGAGAGAGAGAGAGAGAGAGAGAGAGAGAGAGAGAGAGAGTTTTTCCTCTTCCGTTCTCTCTTCAGCATTACCAGAAACGACCGGATTTGCGGCAGGGAGATGGTGTGCCTCGTCCTCGACCAACCCCTTCGACGCCAACGCCATCAAGGTCCTCAACACGCGGTCGCAGCAGGTCGGCTACATCGAGCGCTCCGTCGCAGCCGTTTCATCGACGCCACTCTCATTTTCGTCCTCGGCATCGTCCCCCAAAATCCTAATCCCCAAAACCCAAGGAACCACAAATGGAAGAACCCTCTCAAGTTCCCTTGCCAAACTCATTTCTTCGCACGGCCGGAATCCGTCGATTTAGCGCTCTCTTGTATCGCCGAGGGCTGCCTCAGTGTCGTTTCGCATTCCGACCCCTCCTTCGCCCTCTCCGAATCTGCAATCGTCCAGGAGAAGAACCCGAAGGAGGAGGATGGGTCCAACGATGATATCTTCGCTTCGGTGGGGGCGGCGGAGAGGAAAGAAAGGATTTTGGAGCCCTCAGATGCGATCGTTTCTCCGCTTTTCCTGCATCATAAATTGGGTTTAGGGTGGCTGGTTGACAGGGAGAATTCATTGGAATTGCCTCCATTTTGGGAGAAGACGGATGGTGGTGATGGTAAGGGAGTAATTTTCAGGAACGTGTTGACGTGTTACCGAACTGACGAGCGGCCGGAGCCTCTCCGAAGTGGGATTCTTGCTGATGAAATGGGTTTAGGGAAGAAGCTTACTTTGATTTCTTTGATTGCCACAAACCGGCCTGGATCTGCAGTTGGGCCAAAGGCCTTCAGTTTTGATGATGAAGAATGTGATCCGAAGGGGGGTTTGGTTGTGGATCATGGTGCAAAAATGGGCACGAGATCTGCAAATTCGGGGAGAAAAAGGAAATCTAGAAATGGAAATGAGGGTGTAGACAGTGAGAAGCTGAGAGAGAAGAGTAAGCGAAGGAAAGCTAAATCGGGAAACCAAATTGAGAAAGTGACATTTTCTGATTTGAAGGAGCCGTTGTGTACGAAATGCAGAGTTTGGATGGACTGAGAACCACATTGGTGGTGTGCCTCAAACTGTGATTTTTTCATGAATAACACAGTTAGAAGAGCACACTAAGCCTGGTAGCTTGAAGGTTTACTTGTACCATGGAGAAAGAACCAAGATGGCGGAAGAGCTTCGAAAATTCGACATCATGTTCACCACTTATAGCATTTTGGCTACCGAACATGATCAGGAGAACTCACCAATCCAGAATTGGATCAAGAGTAGTTGGAATGGTTGCGAGTGATATTGGATCAAGCACATTTCATAAAGAACCCAATTGCGAAGCAAACAAAGGCAGTGATCGCTCTTATTGCTAAGAGAAGGTGCGCTGTTACTGGTACACCCATCCACAATCACTCCTTCGATTTGTTTGCTTTGATGGCATTTTTAAGATTTCAGCCATTTTCAATCACGACTTACTGGAAGACCCTTATACAAACTACTCTGGCTCAGGGGAACAAGACTGGCCTTCTGCGCCTGCAGGTACTTGCTGATTTTTATGTTATTGCTTGTGCAATAAATTCATCGGAACTTTGTGTTCTACGTTTTCCTTTCAATATCAGTAAGTGCATAAAGCTAGCCCTCGCATTTTTGCCTTTTTATATTGGAGAGTCACGTTTGCATATTTTTTATGTCTTTCAGCTTTGACGCACCTTTCAAAGAAAGTTTGGAACTCGATGGTCCGTAGTTTTGGAGAATAGAACATCAGCAGATTCAAATTTACACGCAAACCCACAGTGAAGATGATTACATGCAAATCCACAACTTTGCCATGTTAGTATCACTGAGTATCTGTGAATGGGTGAAGATGATGGATGATACACGGGTGAAAATTGAAAGACATTGTATGTTGAGAAGCCATATCCTTGAATAATTAAAATTCTTGGTTCGGTTAGGTAGGGTTGGTGATGGAAGTGTCATACATAAAATGATCTTATTCAGTGCGAAAATAATTATGTATATAAATGGTGCCTTTGGTTTCTTCCTCTGTGCCAAAAGTGTAACACTCAATTTGGAGAAGCTAACATTATAAAATTGCATAAGACTGGTATTGTTATATGGGACAGCTGTTGGAAAATCAATCATCAACATGTCTAAAAGATGTCAAGGGGCCTAAAATAAAAATAAAATTCAAGATGATGCAAAGAAAACGTGAAGATGTGCATGGTAGAAATTGAGGTGTTCAGCAGGATCTATTGTCACAGGGGAAGACCAAAGTCGTAACAAGGTTTAGAGAAAAGGTCTGCATTGAACATGATTTTGAAGAGTTTGCTAAATGAAGCCCCACTGTGAGCAAAATTGAAGGATGTGCACCACAAAAGAGGTCGAGGGAAGATCCAAAAGGTATTAGAAAGGACCATAGAAACGATCTTGATTTTAGGTAATGCAGCTATGATAATAAATAGATCAAGAAGTGATTAAGTAGCCCAGTATTGTAATTTGGTTACTTAATATGACTTAATATGATATGCTTATCTGGTTTCATTCATATCGTTTGCCAACTGGTGGAGCTTCTCTGCTTTTGAATTTTCCTTCCAATGACACTTAGTACCCGGTGATGTTTCTGTTGTTGGTTGCTCTGTCAGAATATGGGGACCATGCTTAGATCTTGATTTTTGGCATATACTTGGTTTGACTTATAGGCATTAATGGGGACTATTACACTGCAGAGGACGAAGATCTTAATTTATCTGCCACCTAAAACAGTAGAGATATCTCTTGTTGACCTCTCTACTGAGGAACGTGAATTATATGACAAGATGGAACTGGATGCAAAAAATGTTGTTCAGGAATATATACATCTTAATA
Source organism: Brasenia schreberi (assembly GCA_036023115.1). Lineage (NCBI taxonomy): Eukaryota > Viridiplantae > Streptophyta > Magnoliopsida > Nymphaeales > Cabombaceae > Brasenia > Brasenia schreberi. The sequence goes on along the minus strand of JAYKKT010000065.1, from coordinate 15,177,692 downwards.
GTGTGTTACAGAATTACTCAACTGTGCTTCTCATTCTTCTGCGACTGCACCAGATATGTGATGCTGTTTCCTTGTGCTCCCCAGATATTGAAAATCTATTCCCAACAACCAATCTTGAAGGCAAAAACCTAATATTTTCTCTACTTGTCTTAGTTTTATTTAATTTATTTTTATCTGCTGATTCTATGAACTGAATTTGCTCCAATCTTCAGAAGTTTGAAAAGTCTGAACCTGTCTGGTGTATTGTCAGCATGTTCTTGGGGCCTGTAGGTAGGAAGATCAATGAGATCATCAGGATTTATAATAAATCCTTAGTGAAGGGGGCGTTAAGATCCACAAAGCTATTGATTCTAATCAATCATTTCATCCTACAGTTGGTTTTTGCTTTTCCGCTTCCATTGATGCGCTCATCTGGACTTCAAGCATAAAATATTAGCTTTCCACCTAGCTCTATCTCCTAGAGCTGCCATTATCTAGTAATATCTTGCTGATTTGGAATCATTGTCTTGAGTTATTGGTTTGTAAAGTATGGGTTTGGTCGGTTTGGAGTAGTAGTTCATCTTTTTGAGGCATATTGCAGCAAGCAAGGCAACACTTTTTCTGCAAATCCTCCTGGATACTAAGAAAAAAATACTCACCGAGAGGATGTAGTCTGCTACTAAGGTTATTTCTCAAGCTATATTTCATAATAAGCAATAAAAGACGTGGATCAATAAGAGGAAAACTTGAAAACTTGTTGCAGTTTTCAAAACCTTGTAGGGATAATGTTATCTACCTGTTATTGGATTGAACAAAAAGACAGATGTTCTTTGTTCAACTTGCTGAGATGGTTTAGCTCCATGCTACATGAATTTTACATTCTTCCAAAGTTTTCATGTTAATAGAAAGTTATGCCATGCAGATGTGTCCAACAATAACTGCTTGAGAAAATGCTGGCGACCCTTCAAGATGGAGAGGACTTTGATTGCCCGGTATGCCTATACCACCAACACACTCTTTCAAGAGGATTCGTGGCATGTCAAGCCCTGCTAAGGTTCTTCGCTTTGCATCGAATTAAACCACATGCTGTTCTCATATCTTCTGCCGAGCCTGTATCTCTAGAGTCCTCCAAAATTTGACCCCTCGCTTTCCCATGTGCCGCCACTCTTTCTGACTCGGACCTCTACTCAGCTCCTCCCCGTAATGCTCATGAGAATGCATCTTCAGCTTCTGCTAATCTCAGTGCTAAAGCTACTGCACTACTCAAGCATCTGATAGCATCCCGGAATGAGAACCCTTTAACCAAATCAGTTTTCTCACAGTTCCAGAAGATGCTGATCTTGCTTGAAGAACCTCTTAAGAAGGCTGATTTTGTTACTGTGCGTGTTGATGGCTCAATGAGTGTTAAGAAGAAAGCAGAGGCAATTGCCAGATTTTCTGAAACAGAGCCTAATTCTCCAACTGTGATGCTTGCAGGTTTGAAAACAGCGGGGGCAGGGATAAACTTGACAGCTGCCTCAAGGGTTTATCTAATAGAGCTATGGTGGAATCCAGCCGTTGAGGAGCAGGCAATGGACCGGGTTCATAGGATAGGACAGAAGGAGGAGGTGAAGGTGGTAAGGCTGATAGTAAAGGGGAGCATCGAAGAGAGGATAATGGAATTGCAGGATAAGAAACGGAAGTTGTCTAGGGGTGCTTTTGGAAGGGGTGATTCGAAGGAACAAGCACATATATGTGTTGATGATATCAGAACAATCATGAGTTTGTAAACAACACACTGAGCACAGCGTTTCTGGTCTGGTAGGCTCTGATACTGTTGGGGATCAAGCAAGCACTCTTGTTTGCTTGGCTGAATTTCTGATACCTCATGATGGTTGTTACTTGTAAACGCCAATTTTGTGCAGCTGCGTTTCACATTCTGTGTATATAATAGACCGACCATACACTCAAAGAATTGTCTAAACTCCTGTGTGTGCACATCTTTTTGTGAAGTATAGTATTACTATTTCCAAACCATAGGTAAGCACTACTAGTGCGCGGACTTTTGTGTTGAGGGGCTTTTATAATAAACTAAAAGATGCCTGAGAGATTTTCTTCTCTTGTCTGTGGGCGGCTCTTCTTGATCACAAGAGTTATCAAGGTCTACTAAGCAGAGAATCTCATCAATGTTTGATTCCTGTTAACGTTTATTCCCTAATTCACTGGTGAAGCTCAGAGTAATAAAGCATAATATGGTCATAAACAGTCTCGGAATGATGTTACGTGGACATTTTATTTTAATTTATACAAATTGAAACAGTTTGCATGTGCCAGTTACTGTTTTCTTTTCTGGTTATAAGAGGAGGCCAAAGCCTAACATACCCTCTGAAAGTCAAACTCCCTACCAGCAGCAATGGTGCTAGAACGCCCTGCCGGTGAGCTAACGCTATGAGTGCTAATCTTTTCCTTTAATGGCAGTGAAGGATCTGATTGAATTCACCCCCTACATTCGACACGGTTGAATCTGTAGGCTATAACCATAACCTAAAGGCTTGAAGTTATTTTTACAGGCAACCTTTTCTCACAGCAAAAATCACGATAGCCCATGGTTTTAACTGTGGGCTATAATACATGCCTACGTTACAACCAAGTGCTAAAATAAAGCCATCAACTTTCTAATACAAGTTTCATTACCTTATCTTAGCCTTTTCCCACACTAAGTGGGTCGGCTAGACCGATCCTAGTACTATTCTCACTCAACGATTCTAAACTTCGGAGATCGGATGGGATCTGGTGCATTTGCGCTTGAAAAGGTTGCGCCCTTTAAGCTTCAACGAAGTTTTATGGTAGTTGTTGGCTACCTAATGGAGTCCTCTTTTGTTCAGGTTCGGGACCGGTCATGTTAGGGTGATCCCTTGTCTGAACAGATTTTTTTAAAAGAAGTTTCATTGTTACAAGATATTATTTTAGCAAACTTGCTTCATTTAAGTAAAAGACTAATCTACTTCATACAAGCTCCACGATAGAAATGAAACAAGCTCTCTGTGAAACTATTCAACCAACTAGGCTAGAAGGTTTCTCTTTACATGCATATACATGAAGATAGCATAAAACAACCAAAATAGCTTTCTAGCCGAGTCCAGGTCAACACCACTTGCCCATAGAAGCCGATGAATCTTCACCGGGTTCAGGATGAACTGAACCGATCCAAACCATGAATGGCTTGTCTCATTTCCATGCCTTAATTGACTCTCCTCTTGTGGTGAGAACACTCCCACAAGATTCTATAAGTAGGACATCATTTTTTTTTTTTATGTGAGCATCTTTAAGTGTATGTTCCTCTCTCTACCTATATATATATATATATATAGCGGGACAATGATTTTTCTAAGGTAAGTCCGTAAAGGCGACTTGTATAGTTAAGTTCTCTTTTATGACTAATGTTTTTGAGTGTGTTTTTCATATGTTTTATTCATTGTTTACTTTGCATCTACGACTGTCATTGATTGAAGGGTGTTTATAATTATTGGATATTGGTTTCTTATGCATGTATTTCTACGGTTTTTTCCAACAATATTGTCATCTTATTCTTTTGATCTTCATTTCGGTTGAAAGTGCTTCTTACCACAAATTTCAAAGGTTGAGGTAGGTCTCTCACCATTTCTTTTTCCTTCTTCTTGCCCTATAGATGCTATGATACATCCTTTCTTGTGTGCAGATGCACATGGGGTGTGTTGAGGTTCTTTGTTTTTTTTCTTCCTTCTCATTTGTGTTTCCTTTTTGTCAACCCTCATGGGCACTAGCACATCTCCACAAACACACAAGTTGTCTCTTTTGTTGCTCTCTTTCTCTCCTAATATATATTGGATCTTGCCATCTACGACGTATGTTTATTTATGTCAACCCATTGTTTTAGGTAACATGAGTGTAATAAAAATAAATTTTCAAAATTCCTTAATAATTTTAAAATTATACTAATACCACCTAGAAACCATGAGTGGGTATGTCTGAGATAAACAAAATTCAGTTTATACATATATATATATACACACACACACATATGTTATGTGTATTATAAAATGGTGTTCCTAATGCATTTATTGCAATGGGCCCATTATTTTCCGCTATGCATTTCTTGTATATGTAAACTGTGCTTTAAGTTGTACGGAAACAGAGACGGAAATGAAAATGAGACATGAAAAACGATAAATGTGTAAAAATGAAGAAACGGAGAAACAAGGATATGTTTGTATGTGTTAGGTGTGCATATGTGTTTTCGAAGTATTTGTGGAAAACATTAAAAAATGATAAAAAGAGAAATAATCTAAAACAGTTGGAATAAGACTCAACCCAAAGACCTTTTAACTTAGTGAAAGAGCAACATAACTATCTGGACCATTGGTGAAGTTATGCATATAACCAGCGGCAGATCTACATTGAGACAAGATGGGGTGACTGCCACACATGAAATTCAGAACCAGTGAAAATCTTAGAAGGTACGATTATACTATGGCTATTATACATAGTTCGGCCTACCTCAAATGGCCAAATAAGTTGTACTCTACCCTATAAAAAGTTCTTGGTCTGCCACTGCATATAATTGTCCTTTGCTTTATATAACTTCACTTGAGACTCAAAGGTTTCATGTATGTTTCACGTTTCAACTTAGTCTTGAAATGTAAAACAACAGTTTTGTGCAAATAAACCAATCCCCATATATACATATCAAAAATTTAATCATGAAAGTCTCTGATACTAATTACTCATGCCTCTTCTTTGTTTCATGTGTCATTTGGAAAGTTATAAGGAATAAAATATAAATGATAACCTTATATATATATACCGAAAATTTAATCTTGCACGTCTCTGATACTAATTACCCATGCCTCTCCTTTTTTCATGTATCATTTATAAAGTTATAAGGAATAAAATATAAAAGGCAATCTTATTGTGCTCATGTTCCAAAAAATAAGAATTTGTATGAATGCTTGGTGTTAGAGTGTACGTGATCCAACCCTGTATATATATGTGTGTGATCAATTGAGCTTATTTTGGTAAGCACCTTTCTTTTGTTTTTGTTTCTCAATCTTGTGTATTGGTGAACTTCATCTTTTTCAAGGTTAGCCGTATCGACGTGGAATTGCAATATCATCTACAAACTAGAGCTTATCTTTTCTGCTAAGTTTCCAAACGAGTACTTTGTTTGGCTTGAACTAGAAAGGGGTGGTTCTCATCCCGGTGAGTGACTCCTTTTCCCACTTGTGTTTTGGGTTCCTTGGCTCGGTCACTGTACCATTTTGTCCCACTATAGGATGGACTCGGTGGGCGCCATGATTAGGCATCAGTCACCACCATGACCACATAAAGGTTAAGCCACAATGAGACACTGTCAGCCTTTTCCCTAAAAACCAAAACCAAAGTTAAGCCTCATCACAAGGCCAACTGGGTCCCTTACATGGATTCTTGGTACTTTGTTTATTTACAGTAGGGAGTCTGAAGCCGGAAGCATGCCCGGGCGTCGAACTCGTGGCCTTCAACATGTGAGTCGACCTGTAGTGAGACATTACTTGTAGTGCAGTTAAAAGGTGTTTTATTGTGTCTTCTAGTATCTATGTCAAGCTTTCACCATATGATATTTTATTGATGTCAAACAAACTTTTTCTCAAAATTTATTCAACTCAACTCAGCTCATATAGAGAATTGTATGCAATATATGCTAGAAAACCATGTCAACCCACTAAAAGATCAAATCTTTTCAATATTGAAAAATTGGATTAAAAATGATGAAATGTGTGATAAAAATTAAAGTTATTACTGAAAATTGTATGTGAAAAATTACACTTTTAACTTTCATGAGCAGATCATGTCCAGCTCATCTATCTCGCTTAGTACGCAGTTCAGGTTTGGCTCTGCTTGGATGATCTAGCCAGTTGAACATGAACAAGATTTTAAGCTGATGAAGATGCCATGAACAGCGGTGGATCCACATGGTGGTGGGGTGAGGCGTCTGCCCCATCCGAAATTCTGAAATTTTGTATTTTTGTATTGAAATTTCAAAAAAAAACTTTAAATCGTGTTCCACCCAAAACAAGTTCTGGATCCACCACTGGCTATGATTAACTTTTGTTTGTTTTGCTCGCTCGTTTGCCGGCGATGTGAATGGGTGCCTAAGTGACAAATCTTGGTTTATGGATTTGGGTCAGTTTGTGGTTCAATGAGCATCAAAGGGGATATTTTGACAAATCTGGATAATATTTCATATCTTCTTAGATTGGGTTCCCATTCTCAACTCCCTTTATCCAAACGTATCAAGAAAATCGCATCTTGGCTTTCCCCTTTATCCAAAAGTATCAAGAAAATCCCATTCTCAACTCTCTTATAGCATTCTTTAATGCCATCTTATTAGCGTAAGAACCTTTGGAATCATGTTCTTAAAGCATCTGTTCTTAGGGATATGGCAGGAGGAACTCATGGATGGGTATATCTAGACATGTCCAGTTCTGATTTGCCTGTAACCTGAAACGGAACCAAACCGCTCCCAAACTGTTGGTACCAGTTTCAAATTTATTTGTTTAAAATACAAGGGTCCTGTGAGGGTCGAACTCCCGTTGAGCTATCAATCCTTTTGTGGGAGTTTTAAAACACACTGGCGGTTTGAAACCACCGGTTTCTGGAGATCATGAACTGTAATGGTTTCGGTTACACCGATTCCACAGACGGTTCGGTCCCGGTTCCGACCGCGGGCCCGTACCGAACTGCCCATGTATATATCTAGGTATGCCTTTGCCTGCCCTATATCCTTCGTGTCATGTACTTGCTCCATTGTACATGGGTCGGGTACGGGGTTCTAATTTTTTTCTTCATGGGTAATTAGGCTGGTATGGAGTACTATGTGCCCCACTTCCAACATAATAACATCTTTTAGATTAAAAGCATCTTTAAATAAAATAGAAGATCGTATATGTAACTCTTATGATTGAAAATGTTTTGAGATTAAATAGTTGAAAGTTGGAAAATTCAATGTCTCACACATGTGCGTGCATGCAAACATGTACACAGGATGGCGGGCGTCAACACACACATATGGTCTGGTTTGGTACATGTTACCTGTATCTGCCTCATGCCTGGTTAATGTTTGGGCAATCTCTGAACCTGAACCTGGTCAAAGATTAACTTGGTTCGGGCAATCCTGCCCGATTTAAATTGGGTTGGGTCGGGCCAATATTGCCATCCCAATCTGTACTGCACTAATTTATGGTTTAGTGTTAAAGTTGGATAAGGATGTCTACGGGTTGGATTCTATCATTACCTAATGCGACCTGATTGGATCCAAGCAGCCCGATTCAGGTTTTGATTTTGGGTCGTAAATTCTAGAACTTGGTCTGACCCGACTAGCTAATCAGGGTTGTAAGCTACTAAATTACATTCAAATAATGTCCTGGATTACGATTATCTAAAGATATTCACGTACGGATTTGCATGTTAAATGTTAACACTGATTCCTCAGTCCCACCATTAATCTGATTCTGTTTGCTTACTAGATTGGACTAATTGGATTCGGATTCGGATATGAACTCAATCCATTTTGTCATTCCCAGGTCGGCTTTATTAGGGTGTAACTGGGTTGGGTTTGGGAGGTTCAAGTTTAACCCAAACCAAAATCCGCTGTGGGTAAGCTCCAGGTTCGGTTTTCAGTAGATAAACAATAAAATTATAGATTCAAACGAATAGTTGGCAGTAAAGAGGTTGGTATCATGTAATATCTGGTCTGGATTTTGAACCCGAACTTGACTCACCAGAGTTTAGTTTCAGTTTGGTCTTTGGCTGGAGTGGGTTCGGGTCAGGTTCTTAATACTTTTAGAAAGAATCAATCTCTCTCTCTCTCTCTTTCTCTCATACACACACACATACACACACATGTGTGTGTGTGGAACACTTCAACTACCTCGTATGGCGTTGCTGCTACAGTTTTCTGTAGATTTGATTTCATGTCCTCAAAGCAATGTATCTTTCTATAATTTCAGGTGAGACCAATGTCTCACCTCGTCCTAAAGTGGATTCGCTAGTCTACCCCCAACTTAGCTCAACCACGAGCCAATTGGGATCGGGTTCATCTGAAAAGGAATCTACAAACAACAATAACTAAGCCTTTTCCCATACTAGACGGGGTTGGCTACATGAATTCTTTGTTTTCACATAACCTTATCATGTGCCATGTTAGCAGTTAACCCACAATAAGCTAGATCATTCTTTATTGTTTCTTTCCAACACTTTTGTGGTCGACATCTACCTCTTATACTTTCTAAATTTAAGCTGAAAAGTAATCTAAAAAAAAAAGAAATTGCAGGACCTTTTCGAGATTTTTTTGTTCCAGTGACCTCCCATGTAAACGACGTGGGTTCGAGAGCCACTTTTAAGATAATATCTGCGATTAAAGTCCCCAAAAATAATTCGTTATTTATGTATATGGTAGAAAATATCGTTGCATGTACTTTTCCAAAATTATCTTTATTGATATGCTCAAAATATTTTGATATCAACCCCCGCTCCTCCCCTCAAACATATGCATGATGAACGGCCAGCTGAATGCTAGCTCAGTTTGTACCTTTTGAATGTTTTCTCGATAGTTTTTTTTTGTTCTCTATCGATTTGGTGCACCTTGCATGAGTGATATACCATGGAAGCTCAAAAATAGAACTAAGAAATATTTTTCTCCTCATGTCACACACTCACACCACCATCTTTATTTATGCTTTATATAATTATTTTTTAATTAGTTGTAATAATCGAGCTGTAGGGCACACAAACAAGCTCCATGGAAACAAAAGAGACACGTAGTTGATCCCAGTAGATGTGATGAGGGGAGCTGTTTTATTTTGACTATTTGAGATGAGGCAAACTATGTATGGTCATGGATTCAATCAAGTCTCACTTAAATTTTAAGTGGTCATGGAAAAAAAAAACTTAGTAATAGTTGTTATAGTTGTAATAGTCGCATTAAGGGAACTTCAAAATCACAAAACTCCACGATACCTAGTTTCGTTTTATTTGGGTTTTCGAGTTTGTATTATTTCTTGAAGAGAGCCAACACGTTGTTAATGTGGAAGAAGTTTATTTGATCTCATCTCTCCGTGGAAGACATGATTGATGCGTGAAGTGGGGTCCGTTTCGTCACCTCATATGCATCATGAACCTTATCCGATAGCTGGAAAGCAAGCTATTTCTTGTTTAACATAATATTGCAACTAACCAGATTGTTCGAACCTACAATCCGCCCAATTAATAACCAATAACCCGATCCATTTCTCTCTCTCTCTCGCACACAGACACAAATATATATATATATATATATATATATATATATATATATATATATATAAAACAAGACGATACTTTGATGAAACGTTTTGTATTGTTTCACCGTTTCAACCACCGTCTATCACTTTTCACCACCTTTCACCGTCCAAAACAGTTTTCTACCAATCAAAACCATATATAAGATGATACTTGATGATATGTTTTGTATTGTTCCACTGTTTAAACCACCGGTCATCACCTCTTATCACCTTCCGAAAACTGTCTTCGACCAATCAAAACAAAATCACTTAAAAAATTAAATAAAACTACAAATCACTTATATACATATATATATATATATTGTGTGTATGTGTATAAATTGAAAGACAACACACAGACTTCCGTGTCTACATATATATATATGTATGCTTTTTAGGCAGTTGAAAACGATGAAATCATGAGAGCAAGCAACTGAAGGTTGAAATATAAAAATGTGTACTTTTACTTATCACACCAGTGTCCTATTGTCTCTCTCTTTATATATATATAAGACCCATACCCAAGGTTGTCCACTCATATACATCTAGTGCTTTTGAGTATAATTTCAAAAATTTTAAATAGTTTTTAAAAAGTTTAAAAAATATTTTTATTAAACTCGTGTCATACAAAAGCAACCAATAGACAGGTATCACTGTGGGCATGGGTAGGATATATATATATATATATATATATAGATAGATAGATAGATAGATAGATAGAGAGAGAGAGAGAGAGAGAGAGAGAGAGAGAGAGAGAGAGAGAGAGAGAGTTTTGGCTGTAAGCTTGTATGGATCCTAAAACTTACTTGGTGGCTAACATCTTCACTGAGTTGTGGTTAGATTGGAGCAGAACGAGAGTTCAGAAGAGATATGACTTTACCAAATCCAATAAATATAGG
>JAYKKT010000065.1:15032500-15162500 GCA_036023115.1 Brasenia schreberi | reverse complement strand
CAAAATCGATTATTCTTAAGGCTATACAAATATCTACTATCCTAAACAGGCTTCTCTTGTCATGGAACATAGTTTCCACAACCCTTACATTAGGAGTTGAACCAAACCTTTTTGAGTTACCTCTTAAACTAGCAATTTAAGAAGAACACATGAATAGAAATAAGGACACATTACTAGTAACTAAATATGATATATGGTCAAGATTCAAACCAAACTAGAGAAAGAATAAACCAAACAAGAAGTTTGACAAGAATAACAAGAAAGGCGATCAAAATTTTAAGAAATAGTAGGAAACTGTTTATTGGGTTAAGTGTTTCAATTGTGGAAAAATGGGACACTACAAAAAAGATTTATGCAACAAAAAGACTAGTGGTGGAAACACCTAACAATGTGGTTAATCGAATGAGGACATAATCTACATAATTTCAAAATGCCTCTACATAAATTGCACAACATCTGGTTGGTGGATTGATTGAAGAGCAACAAGATATATCTTAAAGAGCAAGTAAGGAGCTATGGACCTAAAGGAATATAAGTGAGAAGAACATCGGGTATATATGAAAACAACACTTTCTTGGAGTTAGATCATTTATAATATATGTACAAGGCATATCAGTTGTATAGATTAATGTATTAATTGTATCATCAATAAGGCGCAACTTGGTTTGAGTTCCTACCTTGGTGAATAAGGGTTTTGAAGTTAGGTTTGTGCCTAACAAGGTAACCGTAAAGAAGTATAGAAGGATTGTTAATTGTGTCATCAATAAGGCACATTTTCTATATTGTTCGATAATGAACAAGGATTGTTTAAATTGAATACAAATAATGATCCTTGTATTTATATTGATAGTATCTTTTATGTTAATATCAATATGTGATATAAATGCTTAGGGCATATAAGTCTAAAAAAATTGAAGAGGTTATGAGACTTTGACTTATTGTAAGAATTTTGAGAAAATATTTTAAGTAAGTGTGAAGCTTGTATAAAAGAGAAAATGAAAAGAAAAATATTTTTTAATGAAATAACAAGGGTAACACCCACGTTGGAATTCATTTACACTCATTTATGTGGACCTTTTAAAGTAAGATCATATCGAAGAAAGGTTTATTTTATAATATTTATCGATGATTACTCGATATATATACACATACATCTCTTAGCATATAAATCTGAGGTACTTCAAGTATTCAAATAATATAAGCAAGAAATTGAAAACCAAATGGGACATATAATGAATATAGTGCCTTGTAAAGTTATGTTCTATACACCATATGTGATATAGTTTGAAAGAAAATTAAACCTAAGTCATCTCAGGAGATAGGGATCTATCGCTTATATGAAGATCTTTGATTAATTTAAAAACAAGATAAACAGTAGGTCCTTAAGATGTATATTTATTGGATATCTTAAAAGATCTAAAAGATCATAAAGACTATGTACTAATAGAAAGCAAGGATGTTGAATTATTAGAGGATACTAATAATGGCATCTTTAAGAATGATGATAAATGTATTGATTATCTAATAAATCTACATCCATCATCATTTGAACTCAGATAATTTTCCTCATCAAATTGAAACTTTAAGTGGAAATAAAAGACCTATAGTTATACTATATTACTTAAAGGATTAGCACACTTACTTTACAGAGGAAGTGTGTAATTCAATGGATTTAGATGAGTTGACTGATAACTTGACATATCAGTAGGCTATTGACTCAAATGAATTGTCAGATTGGGAAAATGTCATTGATGAGAAAATTGAATCTATTAAAAAAAACTAAGTATCGAAATTAGTTGAATTGCCAAAAAGAAGGAAAGTCATAGACTGTAAATGGATTCTAGAAAAGAAATATAAGTCGATAGGTTTATCGACAAGTTTAAGGTGAGGTTGGTTGCAAAGAGATTTTCACAAAAAAAGGTGATATATTATGATTTAGATTTATATCAGTTAGATGTAAAGATTTATTTTCTAAATGAAAATTTAGATGAAGTCATATATGTAACAACTTAAAGGGTATAAAGTTAAAGGCCAAGAAGATAAAGTATATAGGTTAAAAAAAATTGTATAGCCTTAAACAATTACCTCACCAATGTTATTTGACTTTTCAAAATGTCATAGTCAAACTTCGGTTTGTAACTAATGAACTTGACCTACGTATATGTTTGGAATAGTGGGAGTCACTTTGTTGTGCTCTTGTTATATATAGATATAGTGTTAACTAGGAATGGCAATAAGATGATTATCAAAACCAAGTCATACTTAAACTCAAGATTTGAAATGAATGATATGAGATAGGCATTCTATATTATAGGAATAAAGATTTCTCGAGATAGAAAATCTAAACTCTGATGCCTAAGTTAAGAGATATATTGATTATATCCTCAAGAAGTTTAAATGGGTGAATGTAAGCATGCATCTACACTGTTGCAAAATGGGTCCAATTAAGTAAAGCTGATTGTCTAGGAGAGGGAGATGTTAAGCCTGATGTTTCTTACGCACAAGTTGTAGGTAGTTTGATGTATGATATGTTATATACAAGACCAAATATCAACTTTGTTGTTGGTTTTGTAAGTAAATATCAAAATAATCCTGGTTAACAATATTGGATAGCTATGAAAATGATTATAAGATATCTCAAAGGAACAAAAGACTTAAAACTTTGCTTTAAAATAGATAAATTTAAAGTGGTAGGATACTCAGATGTTGAGTTTGTTGAGAGCAAAGTTTATAGGAAATCAACCTCTGTACAAATATTCATATTTGGAGGTGGAGTTATTTTTTGCGCATGTAAGAAACAAGGTTATGTAGCGTTACATACACAAGAGGCTAAGTATGTGCCTTGTTGTATGGTTGCAATAAGTGTTGTTTGGATTAGTCGCTTCATACATGATTTAAGCTTGATATAGCGAACGAGTCAGTTGTTATTTATTGTGACAACAATGTAACAATTACTCTTATTAAGAGTGAAACTGATAATTCAAAAAGCAAGCATATAATGATTAAATACCACTATGTTCATGATATTGTTATGAGAAAGAAAATATTCATCTCATATATGCCAACTGATGATATGTTGGCAGACTCCTTGACAAAAGGTATAACAAAGGATATTTTCCCAAACCATGTTACAAACATTGGTTTGAGATATGTTTAGAAGTGATTGTTGTGTAGGTAACAAACCACACAACTGGTAATGATTGCAACAACAATCATATATGATATGACTTGAAAAACCCTATAAAGGTGAGAGGTAAAAACCATTATATAAGATTATTTTGCTTAAATGACCAAGTGGGAGATATAACGCCAAATTGTAGCCATTCTCGGTTGTAAATCTGTACATACACATGAAACGTATGCATTACATAAATAAAATAAAAAACGGCTTGTAAAGGAAAGCCCAAATACGAAATACAAAGATGAAGACGGCCTCACTCTCTATAAATATTGTACATGAGAATACAAAAAAAAAATGATTCATTGAGAAAGAAATAGAATCTTCGTTAAGAAAGTCATTTGTAGAAGACCGTGAAATTCATCGATCTTCTTCCCTTTCTCCGATTTCATTGAGGTGAGAAACCTTTTTTTGGCTCGTTCATCATTCTGCTGCATCACTGACATCGTTGCAACAAACTTACACGTAGATCTTCATCCAAACAATATACTTATCTTTTCTTCTTTACTTTTGGGTTTGGATGTCATTTACTAAGTTATATATATAATTTTTCAAATATTCAAACTTGAATCTTTTAAATTATTTTACAAATATTTATAAATAATTGGATTTTATTCTAGGCTACTTTAACTAAATAATAAGGGCAATCGGCATCCTCATACTTGACCCGTAACCCATGAAAAACGACCCAACACTGTATTGGTCCTAATTTATAATGAGAGTACCAATCACAAAATTGAGATTTGAGTACAAAGCCTAGTATAAGCATACTAGCCATTGCCATTTCCGTTACCAGGCCTATCTTCGTTGCAATGACGGTCACAGACAAATGCACTCCCGAGGTATCGACCTAGTGACCCTCAACTTGTGAGTTGACCCCTTGTGAAGGTGAATCATTGCTCGTTACGCAGAGCTGCTTTCTTTTTCTTTTCCAATAAAAGGCGAAACTTAACACACACATGCAAGCTGCCGAGAATCAAACTCACCACCAGCGAGTGAAAGTTAGAGAGCCTTACTGATGAGCTAACGGTTTGGTCCTCGGTCCGAAACCGAATGGAGCAAAAGGGAGAATTTGACTTTAGAACCGGACCCGAAACAGTACCAGAAATCGAAGGGTAAACTTGTCAATTTCTAGCATGACGGGTGAGCTCGAAAGCAGCCGTGGCATTGATGGCAATAAAACTAAAACACGAAAAACGTACGTGTTTCCGCAGGCATGTGTAAACAAAATTGCGGGCGTTCGCGGCATGAGATTTCCCTTAACCATGGTTAAACTGCGGTTAGTGTTGGCTAGCTTGTTTTGTGACACGTGTGGCCTGATCCCCGAATATACGTCTAGAACTCGGCGAGTTTTCCTCGGATAAAACTCGCCGTCTAGAAAAGTAAACGCTCATCAGAATGATATACTGACGATTTTAACCTCAACACGGTTCAATTTTTCGTCAATTTGTTTGGGTGGGTGGGAACGTGGTTTCTCGAAGTTGTACCTGTTTTGGTTTTCATGTCTGGTTCTAATGTATTAGCTTTCGTCACAATTTGGTCTGCATAGTGTTCATTTTGTGTCGTTCATGTCATAAATAGGTCAACCCTGAACAAGCTTTTCTTTTGTTACTTTGGGCGGACCCAAATACAGGTATTTTGCGTGTCTATAGTTGATGAAGTCGAATATACAACTCATACACGATCCAAAACAAACAAGGGCAGGTTGTTTGAGTGGATTATACTAACTATACTTTTAAATTTAGGAGTGAGGCTAAAGCTGGTAAACCGAATGCAAAACAACACTTGTTCATTGCTCGACTTACTCTTTATGCAAATGAACCGAGCCAACCTCATGGCAAATGACCTCCCTTCGGACTTGAGCGACAATGGACTTAAACTTAAGTTGAACCGAGTTGAGTTGAGAGTGATTTTCTTAGAGTGTGTTTGACACAAAATTTCATGGAATTGAACTTTGATTTTTAGTACTCATATTTCTAGCATGAAATTATGGTACTATAGACCCAATTTAAGTAAAAAAACTTCAACACTAAAGAAAAATAGGTTACAATAAGTAGACTCAAGAGCTTTGCATAAAAATCCAAGCACCTCTTTTTCTCTGATATTGCTATCACGCCTTGAACAAGAACTCAAGCATCAGTATCACTTTGAATTCAAACACTAAACCATAGTTCTTATGAACTGTCGTTACGAGCCCACGTAGATTTAGGCCTATAATTCTAATATGGGGGACCTAGCACCAAGAATCAAACACACCCTTAAATTTCTTTGATATAATCTAACCCTTCATTTATCTTAATTAAAATGCTTGGTGAGTTTACATTGATACATCTACCAACCTTAGGTGACTTGAATGGATAATTTTACCTTAACAAAAAATCCACGACTGATCTCAATAACCATATTCGGCCAATTACATTTAAATCCAGATCGAGATCCCTCAAAAATGAACTGCCCAACTGGGTGCAGTCATGGAGAGGACGCAAGCAAGTGCATGTAAACTGAGGGGGCAAAACCGGCACAAATCATATTTAGTGAGTGACTCCCCAGACGATTAATCGCGGAATTCAGTCGAGCCGACATCGCGAAATCGTCCCGAAGCAAAAAGTTAGAGTTCGGACACGTAAGGGAAAGCCACATGCCGATAAGCCACACTCCCTTCTTCTTCACAAATCAATTATACAAACATATCTATCTATTTATATATATACGTATATATAATGTACATATATATATATAAATGTATGTATATATATACTTGAAGCTAGAGCTAATTGTCTCAGTTTCCCTCTTATGTATAGGTACAGGTACGTATACATACACAGGTATGTGTGCGTGTCAAGTAATATATATTAAATTATTAGAAAAATGGTATATGAAATTGTAACATACTATATACAATGTAGGGGAGAAATGAGGCAATGGAGATTATGATAGTTAATGTAAAACAAACTGATAAGTAAACACAAGGAGAAGACAATTCTGAAAACGAAGAAGAAAGATTGGACAAATTTGGGAAGATAATTCAAGATCTGAAGCAAATCTTAGTATGCTTCACAATATAACATATCTGTACATGCTCCAAAGCGCAGATTGAGGATTTCTTATCGTGAAGGAAGCGCCATTCTCGCGTTCAGGTGAATTGGTGCAAAATTGAAATTAGGAAAAAAACATGTGAGGGAGAGAGGATATATTTTATTTAATAAATCGGTTAAAATAGAAGGATTTGATAGAGAAGGGGAAGAACTTAGAAGGGGTCTTTTTGGGTTTCTTTGGACGAATTCAAGATGAGGGGGAAGGTCAACAAAAGGGAAAGGAGGGTCGCCTAGAGTGGTGAGCGGATTCACGAAATCGCTCATCGAAACCAGGAAGCCCCGTCGCTCCTTTCCGATTTCAACCACTCAAAACTTTTTCTTGAGAACCGGTTTGGCGTCCCCTTCTGATCGCCGCCCCCCTCTCTAAACGATGATGACAATAAACTAGCAAGTAGAAGAAGAATCAGAATCTCTGTTTCTTTTCGGACTATAATCTGGTATAGCTTTGGCGGTTGAGGCCTCTCCCGTCTTACCGGCCAGAATCCGGGAATATCTGACGTGAAATCGGTTTGCCGACCTTTGTCCGGCCGAATCTCACGTTATCTCCTTCCGAAATCCGTTACCTATCTGGATTTTTGGTGTTTGCTTGCGTTTAGATATCATAGGCTCGCCGTCTTTCTTCCCCATCTGATCGTTCCGGCGATACACCATCTGTTGGATTGCAGGCCGCCTTTTGGGGGAAGAACAACCCCTGCCCAATTCTTCTAATCGAGCTTGGTGGTCGTCGTTTCTATAGGAAACCGAGAGTTCTTCCTGTAATCCCACTGCCCAAATCGAGACTTTCTGTCGTCCCCTGTCATGAATCCAAAATCCGGCGTCATTGATCGGTGGCGCAAGTTTTTCCGGGGGGCGGACGGCGGTATTTTCGATGTCCTCGAGTATGCGATCCTTGTAGCGGCGTCCGATTGCCCGAAGGAGTTCAAGATCCGGAGAGACGGCATCGCGCAGAAGCTCTTCGCTTGCCGAGTCATCCGATGCGTTGAATGCGAGTCTGTGGCGGTGGCGGAACCGGCTGAGAATGCCGACGTCGGTGGCTCGCCAGAAGCTTGCCGGCCGAAGGAGAGCAAGGTCAACAGCATGAGCGACGATAATGAGAGGAACCGGATCAGCAATTACAGTTACGATGAGGCCGAGGCTCTCACGGAAGAGATCGAAGAGGAATCTCAGATTGTGGGTGAAGTTTTCCGGATTAAAACTGTTCTCGAGAGCCCTGGCGAGGTATCTACTATTAGTCCTTTGAAGTTTTATTTGTTGTTCGGTTTTGTTTTCGTATCAAGTAACTGGATTCAGATAAATGGTAGTCGTTTTGTCGATTGTTTGTTTTCAGTAGAATCTGCAAAAGTACGTGACTTTGTTGGTTTTTGATCGGAAAGAGTTTGGAAAATGCACCTCGAATGGTTCTTGGTTGCAGACAATGAATTTTTCCCTTGTTGGTACTCCTGGATTTCAGGATTTATTCGATTTTGTTTTGGTTTTTGAGGACGGTCGAGTTCCTCGAGTGATTGAGAGCTAAAATCCTTGTATTCATTTGTTTGTTGATTGATGTCTTGGCTTTGTTTCTCGAGACTTTTCTGTGATTTTGATCTTGATTTTCTTTTCTTACAGTCCGATGCTTCTTTGTTCGAGTCGTTGAGGAGGCTGCAATTGATGGAACTCTCTGTAGACACCTTGAAGGTTGATCATCGTTTTAGTCCTCTTCCTATTTAGTTTGCTTGGGCAGCCATGACTGAAGTCAAATTATGATGAATTTGACGTTTGTATATTTCAGACCACAGAGATTGGTAAAGCTGTAAGCAGGTTGAAAAAGCATGCTACTAAGCAGATCAGAAATTTAGCAAAGACGTTGATTCTGTGAGATTGCTGTTACTTTTGTTAGTTTGAGTGAACTTCCTAGTCTGCTTCTGCATGACGAGGAGGCTCTGCCTACCAACAAGTCAATGAATTTCTTGTTTTCTTCCTTGCAGTTGTTGGAAAGATATGGTTGACGAGTGGGTTCGAACCGCAGCTACCGTGACCGGTGAACTTTTTTCTCCATCTTCTAATTAAGCATCTTCTAATGAACTTTTTTCCTCTTTATCGTATGGAAGATACAATAAAGAGGCCTTATCTTGCTTGATTATTATAGGTGATTCGCCAGATTCTGTTAATCCTTCGACTGTAGATGATGAAGATGGATTACCTTCTCCTCCACTGGATGAAGGAGCCTTTTTGGTACCACCACACATTTCAATCGAGCTCTCTCAGGTGAAAGACTTGATCATGCACTCTCTGCTTAATTGGACTATTTGGTTCCACTTTTCTCTCCTTTGTGACCAAGTTGAAGATCAGTGCCTTGTGCTGATTCTGTTTCTGTTTCCTTGGTTCTTTAATTTGTCAAGTTCTTCGATGGGATGGATGATGATGGAAGTGAGTTCCTACCCTTGCAGTTCTGATTGTGCTTTCTGAGTGTAGTTTTCTTAGTGCTAATATTCTTTTGGACACAAACTGCAGACCTAAGGAATGGTGGTGACAGAGACAAAATCAAGGAAAATGGAAGAAAATCTGATGTGGAAAACGATACTCCGACACAGAAAATGTATGTGCCTGAAGCAAATGGTGTCAGGGAGATCGCTGTGAGAGATTTTAAAGGAGTCGTTCGGAGAGAAGAGCCCTTAGAATGCAACAGGCAAACGAAGGTAGTTAATTCGTGCTCACCAGTGGGCAATTCAGCTCCAGGAAGGCCTTCGAAGCCATCAACAGACAATAAACTTGTCCCCAAACCTAAGCCACTGCAAAAACCACAGTCTATGCAAATCCCAACATCGGTCACCCTCTCGGATGTAAGTAAAATTCAAAGTGCAGAAAATTATGTTCATCCTGTATCTCATGGACCGGATCTTTGATCATATATCTGCTTGATTTTCCAGAAACCCGAATCTCCGGATGACATATCAGTGAGAGTGAAGCTCGAGGCTGCCAAGAGGAAACTGCACGAACGATACCAAGAAGCGGAGAATGGTTAGTTCTTTGATTTCGCTAACTTAGAGTTGCATCAAGTTGCAATGTCTGCTTGCGGGTGGAAACTTTTCATTATTTCTCTTTTCGAGAGAACAAAAAAATGCCTAGTTGCTCTGTTCAATACTCGTGGCATTGAAGATCGTACTTGATGACCTAGAGTGTCAATTAGGAAGACGATTACTCCATTTCTTTACTGTAATTGTTGTTTTTCCTTCCTTGTGACACAGCAAAGAAGCAGCGCACGATTCAGGTCATGGAGTTGCAGGATCTGCCCAAGCACGGTTTAATGCAGAGACATTCCAACTTCAAATCTGGTTTTCATAATCGGCAATGGAATAATAACGGGTGGCGCCGATGATCGCTGTTGCAATTCATATATGTACACTCTAACTGAGGCCTTTCACTTTCAAATAACCATAGAACGGAAGTCTTAATCTGCTCGTCTGCAGCTAAGTGGCAAGTCACCCATGAAAGTCAAGCTCTGTTAACCACAGCGCAGCTTGACTTTCACTTTTGCTCGCCGTGGATTTCCATCCTTAATCTTCGCGCACCGGGCCTTTCTTTTTCGCAATCAAGGTCACGGGAGGTAAACATTCAGGGAGCAAAGGAAGGAAAAAGACTAGAAATCTGTATATTGACAATTTTTA
Source organism: Brasenia schreberi (assembly GCA_036023115.1). Lineage (NCBI taxonomy): Eukaryota > Viridiplantae > Streptophyta > Magnoliopsida > Nymphaeales > Cabombaceae > Brasenia > Brasenia schreberi. The sequence goes on along the minus strand of JAYKKT010000065.1, from coordinate 15,152,583 downwards.
TTACTTGTGATCACCATGACTACGACACTTTCTTAGAACTCCCCGAGCCTGGACTCAAATTTGTCTGCTCATTTCTGAGATATTTTGTCTACCAACCTTCTTTCTGCGGCTTTATATAATCCACAAAATACTGTATTTATTTCTGTTCATTTCGTCTAGTTCTATTTGCAGCCATGAATCAATGGTGCTGATGCATTCTTTAACCATTTGGGCTGGACTAGGCTGGGTTATAAAGTGGTTTGTAACTGATGTGTGTGTGTGTGTGTGTGTGAGAGAGAGAGAGAGAGAGAGAGAGTCTTTGGAGGTGAAACAGTAATTGCCTGCTAATATTTGACTAGTAAAATAGGTAAATTTTCAAGTCTTCTGAGTGGCATTCATCCCGATCTTTCCTCTGTTACAGAGATCCGTGTGTTCCCAAGAGAGTCCAGAATTGTGGTGGTAGAACTATTTTAACCAATAGTCATCTCCAACAAAAGTTTCCTTCATTTAGAAAGTGAGTTCCATGTTTGATCTTGATAGATAGGCAATGAAATTTATGAGTAGATATCCACATAATATGCATATTCTTCCAAATATATACCCTCATAGATTTCAACTGTTTTCAGCGAGTGCTTAAATATTCTGTGAGATTAAATCTTTTAAAATTATTGGGTATTTATGTGTTTAAGCATATGAAGTGTCACTTTCAATGGAGAGACGGAAAGTGGCTGAAAGGAGTCCTCTCTCCATTGTCAAAGCTCTATCCTCAGCCACGAGGCTCTTGGTGGGCACCCATTTACAGAAACGTGGGGCACTCTCTAGAATAAATGCTTATGGTTGAATATATTGGACCCATTCTTTCTATAAAGCAATCCCCATTTACATGTTAGCTTTTAGCTTCTGGACGTTTTGGTGTGGGGCTCACTTGGTTAGCCTACTTGGTTCAGGCTGACCTAGTCCCCACTGTGGCTGGTAGATGAGCTGAACCAACCTAACACGGGATGCTCGTGTTTGTCTCGCTCGAGAACGTTTAATTGTGAACAACTTATGCTTAAACATGTGTAATGCTTGTTATTTTATAACGAGCACATTTTAAGCTTGATTGGATTCATTTGTGCTTGCCTCAACTCATGTTCATGTTCGTTTGAACTTGTTTTTTTAGTCCTTTAAGCTTATTTTCAAAACAATATCAAGAAAAAGTTTCCTCGACATTGTTTGATCTTGCATTGCATGTTGTAGATCTCCAAAGCTCAAACCCTCGCTGTCGGAGACAATTTCGGGCTTCGGCTGTGGTATGCAGAGGGATGGCCACAAGGACCGAATTGCAACCACTTGGGTTTGTGGCTGAGACATTTCGGCATCTTATAATAACTCCTCTTTTGTTTTCTATAGACTTTTGATTTGTTATTTATTAAGGAAAAGAAAATGAAGAATTTATTTTGTGGATAGATAAACATATATTTATGAGTGTTGGGCAGTTAATCATCAACATGTACAAAAGATGTCTGTGACAGAAATGAAGATGTTGAGATGGATGAGTGGTCATACAAGAAAAGACCGTATACATAATGAGGTTATTAGAAACAAATTAGGAGTGGCACAAATAGAAGATAAAATGAGAGAACATCGTTTAAGATGGTTTAGACATATAGAAAGAAGATTAAAAGAAGAATCTGTAAGAAGGTTAGAAAAACTAAATTTGGAAAGTATTAAAAGAGGTAGAGGACGACCACAAAAGTGTTGGAAAGAAACAATAAAGAATGATCTAGCTTATTGGGAGTTAACTGCTAACATGGCACACGATAGGGATCTGTGGAAACAAAGAATCCATGTAGCCGACCCCGTCTAGTATGGGAAAAGGCTTAGTTGTTGTTGTTGTATAGATAAACATATATATATATATATATAGTATACGATACCAAATCCAAAATAACTCTTTTGTTTTCTATAGACTTTTGAATTGTTATTTATTAAGGAAAAGAAAATGAAAATTTTATTTTGTGGATAGATGAACATATATATATATATATATATATATATATATATATATATATATATATATATATATATACCAAATCCAATAATAACTCCTCTTTTGTTTTCTATAGACTTTTGATTTGTTATTTATTAAGGAAAAGAAAATGAAGAATTTAGGTATGCATAAACAGGAGAGAGAGAGAGAGAGAGATGGGAATTTCTTAAGTTGTCCGTGTGCGGACCCCACCAGGACCTCAGAACCAGGCCGGACCCATCCGAACCGAGAATGGGGAACCTAATCCATTTCTTTGCATCGAAAGTCAGAATTTGCAGGACCTGAACAGCACCCGTTGACCGTATATGGTTTTCTTTGTTAAATTGGTCAAAGCTTTTTCAGTGTTTTGGATCTCCTACCAAATCTGAACCCATCACCTTACTATGTTTAACTCTTAATTGCTCGGCAGCCATTTGCTCCTCTAGACATGGAACCTGCTCGACAGTTCCGGTTGGTACAGAATCGGACTAGAAACTGCTGAAACTGGAACCAGTCAAACCAAACCCTGAAGGGGAGACCACCCGGTTGCTTCCATGAAACCGCAGCCAGAACCAATCCAAGACTGCCGGTTCCATTGTTTGGTTTCAAGTTTTTTAATGATTTCTTCCAGTTCTAGGTGGTTTAGGACTCAAACTGGAACCGACACTAACTCGATTTCGGTTCCTGGTTCAAGAGAACCAAAACTCTCTATATCTACCATTTTTCACTAAATCAACATAGATTATATATTCTATCAATTTTCACTAAATCAATTTGGTGGGACCGGTAGGAATTGCCATCTGTACCCTCAAGCTACCAATTTTTACCAAATCAAACAGATTATATATTCTAATATTTTAGACTTTATATCTAATTAATGAAAGTTGAAGCGCATTTTTGTATTGTTTTCTTTGCTTAAGAGGATCTATAGTGACCAACGCAGGCATCAAATAGGCACCATTTTTTGCTAAACTCATTTTTAAATGACAAAATGTGATGATTTGTCGCCCTTGTAAGGTCAAATAACACACACCTAGAAGTGTAGTCGAACCGGCCTAAGGCCAGTTCCGGTTTGAGGTGGGAATTGGTAATCTTATAAAAAAAACTACATTTTAATAAATAATTTTAAAATACTGAAACTAGTGGTTTAAAACCACCGGTTTCGGTTTAGATCTGGTTCCAGTTTTGGAAAAAATGAAACTAAAACAAAACAAAACCTAGTGAGTCTCGGTTTCGATTCTGGTTTCACCAGTTTGGAGCTCGATTGGTTCCTAGCCCGATTCTCCGGTTGGAACCACCAGGCTAGGAACCAGAGTGTCCTGCAGTTCTCTCAATGATGTAATCTTACGTTTCTAACAAAAATAAGTGGATTTGTTTTTTAACCATTATTTTATTTTATTGTTTTTGTTTTCATTAGGGATATGCAAGCCATAATGAAGGGGGCCCCATGAGAGAGAAGAGGGTGCCACTTTGGGTGCAAGTTTTGATGCACGAATATTACTTTCAAGAATGAGATTATGTGGTAATTTCACCGCATCTGCCATTGCTGGTCGGGAGTTCGATTTTCAAAGGATGCATGTGTAGGTGTGTGGTAGGCTTGTTCTTCTCTTATAACCCAAAAAAAGAAGGAAAGAAATACACAATGAGACAATATAAGCATGACCTGGAGGAGAAATCACCAATCCTACCCAACACGAAATGCGCGTAAACTTCTAGCCTTTGACTTGGAACTCGTTTCAGGTCTTCGAAGCCCAAGTTGACTGAAGATGAAGCAACACGGTAAAAGTCAAGATGGTTTAAAAGATCTAACGGTTGGAATCGGGTCAACGTTTCACTTAATGCAAGCAATTAAACCATAAGGGTGTGGGTTTGGTGAAGCTGGTGGTTGACTGAGCCCCGGTCGTTGGGCTGACGCGTCTTTGCGGATCCCCTCAGTTCTTCTTCTTGGCTTGGACCCACACCCAACTTTTTCTTTTTCAATTTTTTACAATTTAATGGTTCCATTTTTCTTCTCTTCATTTCCTTCTGCTTTCTAACGCACGCCCAACTTTTTTGACCAGTGAAAGTGGTGAAATTAAAATGCAAAGCATCCTTTTCGATGTAATTTATAAGCTTCTGTGCCCAAAACGAATATTACTTAAATTGAGGATGGATTAAAATATGTGACAAATAAAAGATCATTATTAAATTAAATGAATTATAATTACAGAACCAGTGACCTCATTTAAGTGGAATGTGAGAGTTACGAGCTTCGAAACGTGTATCATGAGTTTTGGATTTGGATCGGATTCGAAGAGGAGTGAGAACCCTCTCCAAGTAGGTTTTCTATGTCCGGTTGAGGAGGGTTTATAAATTAAGTAATAGAATTGATATTGCCCGGATGTGCTTAATCCACCAAGGACACGAGAGAACTGCTTTATTATATATAGAGGTGAGTATTATTCAGATATAACTGAATAATAGAATTGAACCAAAATTTTATTTTGGCTCAGTTTTACTGAAAATCGGTTTGGGTTTGATTTACATTATTATAAAAAATTGGTTTATCAGTTCGGTTTTTAAGATTTGAAAACTGAATAAATCGAACAACTGAATATAAATATATACATTATGTGCATATATGTATATGTATATACATACTTATATATATGTATTATATACACATATATATAAACATATACACCATATACACACATATACATATATATGTATATAGTGTGTATACTTATATATCTATACATATATGCATATATAAATGTACATACACATACCTATATATATATATATATATATATATATATATATATATATATATATATATATATATATATATATATATATATATATATATATATATATATATATATATATATATATATATATATATATATATATATATATATATATATATAGAATTCAGCTATAGAGAGTAAACAGAATAACAGAGCCGAACCAAAATATTTCAGCTCGTTTTGAAATTCAAAAGTTATTCGGTTTCAGTTATTTTGGTTCACCCCTAATTATACAAATGACCTATCATATTCATATATATATATATATATATATATATATATATATATATATATATATACATTTATGATATGTTCACTCATTGCATTTGGGTAACATGAATACAACAACAACTAAGCCTTTTCCCATACTAGACAGGTTCGCTACATGGATTCTTTGTTTCCACATAGCCCTATCATGTGCCATGTTAGTAGTTAACTCACAATAAGCTAGATCATTCTTTATTATTTTTTTCCAACACTTTTGTGGTCGTCCTTTACCTCTTTTAATACTTTCCAAATTTAGTTTTTCATACCTTCTTACAGGTTCTACTTTCTATATGTCCAAACCATCTTAAACGATATTCTCTCATTTTATCCTCTATTGGTGTCACTCCTAATTTGTTTATAATAACCTCATTATGTATACGGTCTTTTCTTGTATGACCACTCATCGATCTCAACATCTTCATTTCTATCACAAACATCTTTTGTACATGTTGATGATTAACTGCCCAACACTCAGAACCATAAAACATGACAGGCCTAATTGCTATTCAATAATATTTACCTTTTAACTTTAATGGTATCTTCTTATCACAAAGAATACCTTATGCTCCTCTCCATTTAACCAACCAGCGTTAATTCTATGCGTAACATCTCCATCAATTCTTCCATCACTCTCAAAAATTAACCCTAGGTATTTAAAACTTTTCTTTTGAGGGATGCAATGTGTCAATTTTAATTTCTATGTCCTTTTGGGTAACATGAATATAATTTATAATTTTTTAAAGGGTTTTAAAAGGTATAAAAGGATATTGTTATTATAGTAATATCATCCAAAAGGAATGAGTGACACGAATAGACAGTATAAATGATGAGTAGGATCCAATCTCTCTCTCTCTCTCTCTATATATATATATATTCATTTATATGTATATGTAGAAACACACTACATGTACAATATACCGGCACGCTCACATGCGAGCAGGTTTCAGCTAGCTCATTTGGCAACCTTTTATTTCCGGTACAACAGGGAAACTGAAACCAGATACAACCCGGGGCATTAAACTCATGACCTTCAACTTGTGATCGATTCTGTAGTTAGGTGAGCTGTTGCTCTTTGTTCAAAAACAATAAATAATACAATACAAACGCTTGATTTGTTTGAGTGGTTCGGCGCACTTGCTTCCCTTAAGCAAGGTCTCGAGTTCAAGTCTTGTGAACAGAGAAAAGCGGGGCTAGGAAGATAAGCATGCCCAGATCCAAATTCATGTTGATGAGATCCGTATTTCGCAAAACCAATAAGCTGCCAAAGAGTTCAAAAGCACCTTTTGCTTTTAACACCTCACCTTTTGTGCAAAGGATGCCACCATCAAATAGAAAACAAAAAGGACTCTTTCTTCTTTGTTATAAAACCGGGTTTCATATTTTCGTAATTAAAGGGGAATTTTTCCTAAAAAAAAGAATTAAAGCTTTTTTTTCTTTTTGTAGTGATTACCGGGTTAGTAGAATCGGAGCAAACTGCGACAACTCACCTGGGTTCACTCATGTGCCACGGGGTGAGTAGCTGCGGCAGTAAATGAGTAGGGACGGCAACGTTGACCTGAAGCGCAGGGCCCCGATCAGACCCAACCCAGACAAAGTAGAAAATATCCGATCCAATCAGATTTGGATTCGAATAAAAAGATAAGATGCTCTCATTCGTACTTGACTAGAAACTGCCTCCACCACCATATATATATATATATATAGAGAGAGAGAGAGAGAGAGATTGGATTGACACTGTTCACCCATTGTTTTTTTGGGTGTATTAGTGTAATAATGATGTTCTTCACATTTTTCTGAAATCTTTTAAGAAGATTTAAATTACACGCATGTCATCAAAAAATAATGAGGTGAGCATGAATGAATATGTCAATTTTCATATATATATATATATATATATACATACGTAAAAATTGGATCTTACTCATTCTTAAAGTCGGTTCAACCATTACTCTTTAGTGACATGAGTTTAATTTCAAAACTTTTAAGAGGTTATAGGAAAATATAAAAGAATTTTTATTATATTATGTACTCAAAAGTAATAGCAAGTAGGTGCCACATATGAACCTGATACAATCACTATATTTATATGCTATCATATCTAACTAAATCTGAACTTTTTGTACATGTACTTTAGTCATATTCATACTTTTACTTTTTTAATAAAAATTTCAACCATCTATTGAGTCAATATTAATAGTTGAGATTTGTTTAAATGCTAGCATATACCAGGTTCTCCATATGTATGTTGATAGATCATGAACTGAAAAAGGAAGAGCTCAGGCCAAACTTGAAGTAGCAGCTGGTTTCTCTTCCCAGACCTACTCGCGCGGATGAGGATGAATGCTACAACCACTCTCACTAAAACAAGGCTTTTCAAGACTGCTGTGGAGACCATCAGTCTCTAACGAAATATTTATTGCGAATACATAAAATATCGGGCCCCTTCTTTGCGGTTTATCGTTGAGCGCTATTGGTGCTGGTTTTAATGATTTAGCTGCAGTGGTCATGAGAGCATTGACTCGACTGGCAAGCCGAACCTTGTTAAGAGAAAAAAATCATTGTACTTTGGCAAACTGGCTCTTTATTTGCACTTAGAGGACGGACTGCGGCCTCGACTCACAAGCTAAAGGTCATGAGTTTGATATCTCAGATATGCGCTTCCACCTTTCCCAAGAGCTTCTTTATTTGCAAAAAGCTTTTCTTTGTAGAAAAAAGTGACCCCCAAAGCATTAGCTTGACGGTAGAGCTCTCTAACACATCCGCAAACAAATGACGAGTTCGATTCTCAAGAGGTGCATGTGCTTCAGCCTTTTATTATAAACAAAACAAAAAGAAGTTAAAAGAAAAGTGATCCATCATTTACCTTAAATGCTACGTTCATAGTACATATGATTAATCAAAAACTTAGCCATTGATTAAGATACTATCATTACCACTGGCACATTTAGACGTTCAACACGTATTCTGAAGACCCAATTGCAAACAGGTTTTCTCGAGTCAAGCGAAGGTGAACATATCGTGTTCATCTTCAACTCGGACGGATCAACGAGGTAGGGACAAGCTCTGAACCAAGCCAAACCACAAGCAAGCTCAATTCATTTACAAGTGCTAGTTGTGAGGCGTCTCTGACCAAGAACGATGGAGGGTTGCCTTGTTAATCCATGACTGCTAAGGCATAGACTTAAAGACACGGAAACCATTCATCTCATTATTTTAATGAATTAAAGGGTTGATTATGCAGCGTATCAATCATCATGGATATATTTTATATGGCATGGGTAAGAGTGAGGCCTTGGGTCAAATTCCACTCTTGCACTCAAACCAGAGCAATCCTTCTAACTCCTTTCCTTCTCGTCGGCTGGAAATGATATAATAACAACCAAGCCTTTTCTTTTACTAAGTGGATTCGGTTACGTAGATTCTTTGATGCCGTGTAGAGATGTTCATGAATGCCGTGTAGAGATAGATGTTCATGAAGAAGAGATGCTTTTTGCAAGAATCTACCTCGAAGGAGAGGAGTGGAAGCCCGGATGGAGACAGCAGATTCTCATCCCACGAACCCGATCTTAGACCCTTCAAACATTAGTTCTACGAGTCATAGTTTGCTTTGATTCAGGTTGTTTAGGTTGGAGTTTCATAGAGTTTTAGTTTTCGATCAATTTTTTCTATGTTTATATAGGAAAATTAGTTCACAATGAATAAGATGCGAGTCTTTTTCCCTCGATGGGTCTCCACAGAGGACATGTCGAAAGCGGACAAGATCAGGTCTTCTACTTACGGGTCCTCGTGGGGTTGGGTACTAGGGTAGGGGTGGATAGACATGATCAGTTTGAAACCAAACCGGCTTATGAACCGTCGGTAACCATAACTGACTGAACCGGTCTCAAAACCGGACCTAGGTACTCTCTGATTCAGTTATGGCTCATAATTTTAATGAACCTGCTCGAAACGGAATCAACAGTTTTAAACTGCTCATTAATAATATATGTTTGGCATATCTTGAGTCGTGGCTCAACGGTGGATAGTGTTCTACCGTTGAGTCAGGCGGGTGTTGCTCCTGCCTCGCCCCACGAACATTCCTAATGCCGTGGAGCTTGATCTTATACTATATCAGTTAACTCGGAAAAAAAACTACTATATCAATTAACTCAAAAAAAAATTATCACATTGTAATCGCAGAGTGAACCCGATAATTTAGGTCTTCTACTCGAGTAGAAATGATCAAGACTAATATTATGAATATTATATATAGTATCATAATATTGTATATGCTACCTAGATTAATATTGGATTTTGTCTAGTATGAGAAAAGGCTTAGTTGTTGTTGTTTGTATGCTACCTAGATTAATATTGGATTTTGTCTAGACCAATTTTCGAGTCATATAGTGTAGACTTAGACATGTCTGCTTCCACCAAAACCTAGAAGCGGAACCAAAGCGACATAGCTGGCTCAATCGACTGTAGAAGCTGGAAATAGACAGTATTTGGTGAATTTACTCGCAGAAAAAGGCCTTATTCATTAGCATGGCCAAGAGGCGCTAGTGGACCTTCCATTTGGTCATATTGTGTGGTCAATTTATGGCCGCACACGCACCATCACGTGCAACACGGCCTTAGGTTTCTCAAAGAAAGTGCCTACAAAAACAGTCAACCAGATAAGAACCAGCACTGCACCATGGACAATATCTAAATAACAACTTAATGCTGACTGATTAGATTCTGATAGCAACTTAATACAAATAAATTTTATATACATACGTGTGTATATATATATATAGAGAGAGAAGGAGATGTTAGCATTGTTCAACCAATGCAACTACAGGTTATCACTCTCCATCATTTTTCACTAGTTCATTGCTCAAAACTGTCCTTCACTCGTCAAAACCACTACGATTAACACCAAACCACTTAAAAGATCTAAATATTTACATATAAGCAGTTTTATACTTTTTTAATTAGTTTTAGTGGTGTTAATGGTGCTTTTAACAGATAAAAAGCGGTTGGATTGGTGCAACCATACAAGCCTACCTCTCTCTCTCTATAATATATATATATATATACAAAAAACTGTTTCTTTTTTCCATCTAAACGCCAGTATTGGGAAGCCCATCCGGTTCAAGCTGAGAAGGCTCATAATGGGGGTAAAGCTTTTCCAAAACTGGTTTTCTCAATTCACAAGGCTCGAACTTGACACCTTGGTAAAGAGGAACAAGAATTGAACCCATTGAACCAACCAAGCGTTGGTGACAAGAATCAAATATTTAATGATAGCTAAATACTCCTTAAACTAAAGCCAAGTTTTTCGCATTCAGAGCGTTAGACCACCTGGCAGAGTTCTCGCCTCCACAAGATGAAGGATGTGAGTTCGATCCTGGGTGTGTATACCTGGCTTCCGCCTCCCATTGCAAATTTTAAAAAAAAATGATTGGGCACGTAGCTCTACCAACTTTAGCCGAAATATCCACACAAGGGTTACGACGAAGCTCAATAAGCCTTTATAACTCTTAAGGTGATTCCTAGCGAACCAAAAATACGTGGTGATAGCCACCATCTTGCATGTCAAACCACAGACGGATTCCACATCAAAAATGAGCAGGCCTTAGTTGAGACCCATTTGCATGACCCTTTTGATTTACCATCTTGCAAGTCAATTACACTGAACCACGTATGGAGGAGATTCTATTCACAACACCCTTTTTTACTAAACATATTACCCTTGTTTTTTCCAAAACTACGCCTTGCACTCTCTAAGTTCAAGTTTCTCTCTCTTCCATTTTCTCCCTCTTCACATGTCAATCTTCTTAAAGGATACACCAACAGCAGGCTGCTCTTCAAATAACAATGCGTAGTGGGCACGTCTATCTTTTAAATAAAAAAGAGTCTAAAAGGCGTCTCATTAACAACCATAAGAGGTACCGCAATTCAGTCACGCCATCTTCTTAACAAAAGCACGTCCATCATGCACCGCTCTTCAAGTAGTGGCACGTCATGAATGCATATGTTCATCTCCGTCTTAGGCGTGCCAATCAAACTGAGATAAGATATAAATTGAGAGGCGAAAAGGGAGGTTGAAAGGAGATCGATAGAAATGAGATATAAGTTGAGATTGGTGAAAAAAAAAGGTCAAAAGGAGATCGATACAGAGATAGTTTAACACTTTGAGAGTGTTTCGAAAAAGAAACGGTTGAAGAGGAAGATCAAGAGAGAAATTCAACTATTCACGATATCAAGAGAGGTTGTTGAGAGAAGAAGATATAGTTGAGAGGATGAAAGAAACCGATTACATGAAAAGGAATTGTTGAGGAAGGAGAGAGAAGCTAGGAGACTGGAGGAGAGAGAATATGCAGCAAACACAATTTAAGAATTGTTAAAAAAGGGGTGCATGCTCAGTAAAATGAGTGTATGAATAGCAATTATGCATATGCTTACTTGATAGAAATGGACAATAGTTCATTCCTAAAAAAGAACAGTGGCACTAAAGTTTTTCAGTCATCGACTTCCCTATCGTTAGGGATTACTCACTAGATGAGGTTGGTCTAGGATTGATCATTTGAATTTAACCTTTCACTAATCAACTCACGTCAAATTCATGAGTACTGTTGGACTTTATTGGAAGACCTTGCAACATGGTGAATCAAAGGGGTCTGCGTGTGTGTGTGCATCCGAAATGTCAAATGCAGAAAGGGCACATATCAGATATCAAACACATGAAGTTATAATCTCAATCAAAGATCTTCAGATACTAAAAGGGACAGTAATACAAGTCTCCAATATGTAATCCAGAAGATATAACTTCTGCCATTGAAGCAAAACACTCACAATCGAAATGCACTACAGTGAAAAGAAAGGACCTAGTCGCTAGCAGAAGCAAGAGAAGCAGTAACTCGCATTAGATAGTAACAGAAAGAACACAATGCTGGTACTCAGAAACAAGATCATTCATGTTATGCTCTCGGCCTCAGTAAACTCCATCTCATCCATACCCTCCCCTGTGTACCAGTGGAGGAAAGCCTTTCTCCGGAACATTGCAGTGAATTGCTCACTTACCCTTCGGAACATTTCCTGAATAGATGTAGAGTTTCCAATGAATGTGGAGACATGCATTTTAAGACCAGTTGGAGGGATATCACAGACAGTAGATTTGACATTGTTGGGGATCCATTCAACAAAGTAAGATGAATTTTTGTTCTGCACATTGATCATCTGCTCATCGACTTCCTTCGTACTCATCTTGCCACGGAACATGGCAGCATCCCACATTTGCTGGGTCAACTCAGGGACGGTGAGCGCCCTGTACAGTTGTGAGCCCCTTGAGGTAAGGGGAGCAAAACCCACCATGAAGAAATGCAGACGTGGGAAGGGGATGAGGTTCACAGCAAGCTTACGAAGATCGGAGTTAAGTTGACCAGGGAACCTAAGGCAGCATGTTACGCCGCTCATGGTGGCAGAGATCAGATGATTCAGATCACCAACTGGCAAAGAAAAAGAAACATGATTTGCTTCACAACATTCATCATGTTAAACAACTACAAGTGTCTTAACTCCACAGATCACTAAAATTTTGAACAATTGGAAGAATTAACGAGACCCAAATCGGGATGAGAAGCATTGCAATATTAAAAGGACCAACCATAACCACCCAATCAGCTCACCGTTGGGACATATATCGGTAAACAAAGCATTATCAGGTTGTTGAAAACTTAGTGTGCACCAATTTAAGAGATTCTACATTGGCAACTAATTCATAATTTTTTTCAAATGAATAAGAGGCACCTCACGTCTTTATGCATTCGATTTAGATCGCTGTTTTATGATATATAAAACATATAGAAAGGGTGCCAAAATGAATAAAATAAAACCTTATAGTCTGACATACAATCTATTTAATAACTAGGAAGGTCGACGTGTACAAGTTTCTAAACTTACTACTCGAGTGATCTCTACAAATTTGTAAACGCTAATTTTAGAGGAAAATAAATCAAGATAATGACCATATGCAGTGCCATTCACTACAACAGATCCGGTTATGCAGAAGAACATGATGATAATCTATCAAACAAATAAAGAAGCTGAGACGAGTATAGAAACAAGGCAAGTAAAAGAAGTGTGGAAGGAGAGTTAACTTACAGCTCGGAGTCGTAAGCTTCAGAGTCCTGAAGCAAATGTCATATAGAGCCTCATTGTCCAAAACCATGCACTCGTCTGCATTTTCCACCAATTGGTGAACAGAAAGGGTTGCATTGTAGGGTTCAACCACGGTATCAGAAACCTTTGGAGATGGGAACACGGAGAATGTCAGCATCATGCGATCAGGATACTCTTCCCTGATCTTTGATATCAACAGAGTCCCCATCCCTGACCCAGTTCCACCGCCAAGAGAGTGACAGACTTGAAATCCTGATAACCAATAATGAACAAGATCATTTAACGTCAAGATATGGATGAAATCTTTATTATGTTTCAGACGAATGAACAAAATTATGCAATTCGGGGGAGAATATAGAGGAGTTTAGTGTGGTTTAATTCTTAAGGAATAACGTAATGACTAAGAATCACGGCAAACAATGTTTGCTGCTACTCCAAATGCATCAGAAAAAATAGTATGAAAGAAGAATATAGCTGAATCGCAGGCACCGAAAAATAATATTGGCTTCGAGACAAATATCAATCCGGTACTTTTAACGTCGGTACGAGATGGCCCGACAAATGTAAGCAATAACTCAAAAACGGAAACAGAAACCTGTCATCAACGCTTCTGAGGATCAGATCGAACAAAAAAATGAACACAAATCTGACTAAAGTTCAACAAGTACTTGCAGATTGAAAGAAGCAAGGACCTTAAACACATTACTGAAACGAAATCGTATTCTTTCAAGAGAATAACAAGGAACATCGCCGATCATTTGACAAAATAGCAAGACTATTTGAAACTCGAATAACTTTAGGTAACTCAATCTTGGCCGTTTTCTTACAAAGCATGCTGCTTAGTTTCAACACTTAAAACGGATCATTGGATATGGAAAACCCACCGATTCCAATCAAGAGAACCAGATCTAACTATTAGCGGGACAAAACAGCTGCAACTTTATATTGCTTAGGTTACCTTGGAGGCAATCGCAGTTCTCGGCCTCCTTACGCACGACATCCAGAACGGCGTCGATGAGTTCCGCGCCCTCAGTGTAGTGACCCTTAGCCCAGTTGTTTCCGGCGCCAGACTGGCCGAAGACAAAGTTGTCCGGCCGGAAGATCTGTCCGTAAGTACCGGAACGGACGGCGTCCATGGTTCCGGGCTCAAGATCCATGAGAACCGCGCGAGGCACGAACCTCCCGCAGCTCGCCTCATTGTAGTATACATTGACGCGCTCGAGCTGCAGATCGGACGCTCCCGTGTAGCTCCCCGTCGGATCGATCCCGTGCTCGTCGCAAACGACCTCCCAGAACTTCGCCCCGATCTGGTTTCCGCATTGCCCTCCCTGAATGTGAAGAATCTCCCTCATTTTTCCTCCTTTCTTCCACTGGTCGAGAGAGAGACAGAAATAGAAACAAGGAGAGACCCTTCCTTCTTTCACTCTCCCGCGGGAGAAAATGCCACAGAGACTCTTACTTCTGCCTCCGAGAGAGAGAGAGAGATTCTCACTCTCCCGAGCGAGACCGACGAGAGAAATGGAGGAATGACGAAGCCGAAGATGGGAAGGAGTGTTTACCTAAATGAAGGGAGAGAGATAGGACGGTGAAGGGGCGCTCCCTCGGTTTTTTGGGGATGGAATCGGACGGTCACATTTCCGTTGTTCTGATCGTTACCGAGTGCTTTTTGTATCTCTATTTTCTCGTTCGAAAGCATTACTATCTCACGCCCCTCTTTACTCTACGCACCCCCAAAATTTTAAAATATTATCTTCATTTTTTTCATTTTTATTGATTTTAGTGAGATAATTATATTTTCGTTGTTGTGCTTATCATCTTTCGATTTTTCAAATATTTGAAAATTATTTCTGATTTTGGCCAAACAAGAAGGGTGACTGAAAACACAAAAAAAACATGATACAAGTGTGTCCTTTCTCACGAAAAGTTGTGACTCAATCGCGTCTCTCATACAATAAGAGTTTGTCATGTCTCGTTCATTAATGGTGATGCAACTGGACTACATTTCCTTCCCCAAGAGGATTGTGTCTCATGGTGGAGAGAGGGAGATGAGCAAAAATGGTGCGTATGTTGTAAGGGATGTGTGGTATATTTAATATTATCATGTTCATGATGTTTTTTTAGTAGTGAGCATAATATTTATATATTTTATTGCATTTTTGTGACAGCTTGTATACTGAGGTAGATATTAATTCTTTGTTTTATTTATTTTTCTGTATATGCATATGTTAATAACTTTTTGATGCCTCCTGATTGAGAGAACAATGAGACAATGTTATACACGGTATTGAGAAATATACTAAGTCTCAACTATTGTCCATTTGTATATGTTATTAAATGATTTCAATATTTGATATAGAATGTATTATGTTGATTGATAGAATACGATATTTTACTACAATCATTATGTAGCAAAAAAGTCAAATGTCTTTTATTACCAATGTCATTTGCATATACAATATTTCAACTTTACAAAATAAGGTCTAAGTAAAACTCAAACGAAAAAACATCTCTCATCATCACCATCATTATCATGAAGTATCAACCAATACATTCATTTGTGGCATTGCTCATATGTTTATATAATCCTCAACAACATATGATTACCCTGCCAATGATCATGACAGAAACTCTAAATGTATTAAAGTTGTTGTAAGTGTCTCACGTATCATACTAATATGTTGGTATACGAAATTAAGAAGAGAAAAGTTAGTATTAAAAAAAAATCTAATGCAAATACAATGATTCGTTTACATGTACATAAAATGATGTATCACGTTGTGTAGTTGGAGTAGGCCGAGTAAGATGTAACTAAATGTTATAATCTCCCAAAATAAATCGTTGTGTTCTTTAAATGTATTACTCCATGTACTTGTCACTCTCATATGGATATAGTATTGGGTACTTCAAAATGCTCAAACTAAAAATAATGTGAGTGATAGTTTTTCGGGTTGCATCATGTGGCTCATATTATACATTATATATGTGTAGCTTCATAGGTCTCTTTGTAATGGAGGATCTTATCGTTGCTACCATAATATCTTGACGTCGGCCAAACTGGCGAACCATGTGATATGGCATATAAGTCTCCACAATATCTACATTACATAACTATGTGGTTATCAATCAATCTTCGATATACAAAATAATGTATCCGTGATATCTTGAATGCATCCACGATATTGTAATAACTTGTATGCATTACAATCAATGTATTTTGTAAAACTATGTGGTTATCAATCAATCTACATTATACAAAATAATACGTATGAATATGCAACATACAAATATATAACATTAAAATGCATGATATGTCATCATCAAAATCAATTGCTTACGATATTGAGTTAGCCGATCAAAAGGAGATTTTGTATAACACACTACTCATCTCTCAGTCTATTCATAGTTCTTCATTCTATCATTCTACATATAGAAACTTTGAAAGGTAAGATATACTTATAAATTCATATCTACAATCAAAACATACGACTTATAAATAAAAGAAGTTGAAATGAACATAACGCAAATAATAACAGGAATCATTATTACTTAAAGCAAAGAAGTATGTCTACTGAGTTGTGTTTTTATCTTAAATGCCTTTTCTAGTTGTCCATACAAATACGTTAATGTAGTTGAACCCATGTGTAACTTTCAACCCTCCTATAACTATGTATCAACATATTTATAAGCATTATTGAAACCATATCTCTAATACATTATGCACCCTAACTAATACAACAAATAACATAGTCTTATTTTCATTACTTGTTGCCATTCAAAAATTAATCGAAACACTTCAAACATAACAATCCCAAACTTAATCTCACATACAATTTCATGATAAGATTTCTTTCTTACTTATAACCATCATCTCTTCTTTAAAGGCAACAAGTTGACACTCTATTATAAAATTAAGTATCTCATAGATATTGTGAAATGTCATAGACATCTCACCTTATGACATATGAAAGTTGTTTATTTTTAGTTGCCAACACTCGATAAAAATAATCAATATCACTTGGTATAGTAAGTCCGTTTGTCCAATGAGTACATTGTGATGTAGACGCTCACCTCAATTTTTGGGCCAAACATCATTCCTCTTCGTTAGCAATATAACGTGTATGAACTGTTATCATTTTTTTATTACCTTTACATAATACATTAGAATATATAATGTTAATATTAGTATATATATAGAGAGTATTTATATAAATTTACACTCAAGTGTTGGTGTGCCTTGGAATTGCATTGGAGGAAATTCCTAGGTAAAGTAACAACCATAGGATCTGTGATATCTGACGACCAAAAGTCGTGTCCTCGTGAAACAGTAGCTCAATAATAATCCACCCGATTTGAAATAAAAATTTAATAAATTTTACCTCTAGGG
Source organism: Brasenia schreberi (assembly GCA_036023115.1). Classification (NCBI taxonomy): domain Eukaryota; kingdom Viridiplantae; phylum Streptophyta; class Magnoliopsida; order Nymphaeales; family Cabombaceae; genus Brasenia; species Brasenia schreberi. Next base: position 15,135,005 of record JAYKKT010000065.1, on the reverse strand, counting down.
TCGTGATCGTGTTACGTCACTGGGTTCGAGACAATCTGAGCGCTCTCGAACTTTGTTCTTCTTGATTTTACCAACCCTTTCGGTTGTACCCGTTTTCCCTTTTCTTGTTTGTGTGTATAAGAACTTGTTATCGAGATTTGAAAATTTTATGTTGGGACATTTTGTGTTTGTTCCAGAGTTAGGTTTTTATGTGTATAGAGCCCGTACTGTTCGTCTTAGGTTTTAGTTGGATCCACACTTTTTATTTGCAAAAGTGGTTATCATGTGTACTAGTATTCATGTAGTTGGAGCATACGTTTGATCTTAGACATGTTTTTTTATGAATATTATAAGATTGTTTTTTTAATATTTTCTTATAACTTTTAAAATTATACTCATATACCCAAAAAAAATAATGAGTAAGCATAAGTACATAACAATTAAATAGCTATCTCTCTATATACTCTGATACATGTTAAGTTATTCACGTCAATGGAGAGCCTTCATTCGTAATAGTTCATGTGCACATACATTCATGCTTAAATCCACTTACAAATCTCGATCACTCAATCAATGGATGGACATAGATGTTTAAGTTTAAAAACATTTAATGCAAATGCCAAATATGAAAGGTAGAATGATACTTTTTATTTTTTAAAATTAAATCTTTACTATCGATTACTCGCCAAATAATATAGTTATTTGAACATATTTGAGTATGGATATTTTCTTTCTCTCGTGCCGTATCTAATGCATTAAATGACATCAATTCTTACATCAATATTGATGGACAACTTGATCGGCATCCAAAACATTTAGTAGAATATGAAATGAGAGGAGGTCTACCAACTGCCGGTTTTTCTATATATATAAAAAGAGAGAACATATTTGCATATACTAATTTCTCACTCTCTTATTATGAAGAGAAGATTCACATATACTAATTTCCCTGGTGTGGATAGAGAAGTGTCGTGTCGAATACAGATCGGATAATCTTATATCCACACCTGATCCGATCAGGTTTTGGTATTCTCCGTCCCGTTCGGTCGGGTCGGGATTGGACGGGTTGGGTCAATATTTTCACCCTTACCCATTTCCATCCCTAACCGACCCCAATCAGACGTTTGTCGGATCGCTGACCCAGCTTTCCAGGTCAGGTTGTCGGGTTGTGTCCGAAATAGCCACCCTTACTCCAGGACAACAAATAAAGGGTTTTGTTAAGCCCCTCGACCCGCGCAAAGCTAGAGCCAACAGCCGCCGCAGCTTCTTCTTCTCTTTGGGCGTCGATTCTCAGGTAGTTGATATTACGTGGTCTGTGGTTTTGCTTTTCTGTATTTCTTGTTAGATTTCCCTGCATCTCGCTCTTGGGGTATTTGAGTTTTTGGGTTTTCCTTTTCAGTTTTTTTTTTCTGGTGCGATCGTCGGGAAGATGCTGCGGCGAAACATTCGACTGAGGAGAGAATATCTCTATAGAAAGAGTTTGGAGGGAAAGGAAAGGTTGTTTTACGAGAAGAAACGCAAGATCAAGGAAGCCCTAGAAGGTGCATTATTGTTTATCAATTGCCTATGTTAATAATTCTTTTGCAGTTGTTTATCAATTCCATCTATTTGGCTCTTTCTTTGATTTCGGTCACGCTTTGTTGTGCATGGACGCTGATTGAATCCTTAGTTTTCATTCATTTTCGTTCTTTTTATAAAGGCATGCGTGGTTAGGAGGACCGCTATCGGGTATATATTCATAACAAAAAATGATTCCGGATTATGCAGTTCGGAATTAGTCCTTTCAAGACTTCTCATCCCCAACTTAACAGACTCTAGAGTCCTCCTCTTGTACTATAGAATGAATCGACTCAGGAATACTTCTCTTATGTCTTTGACCCGAAGGGTGCCTATGATGGTGCCAACCACATCACCTTGGGAAGTTTTAACCACTCAACTAGCAGCTCAATTCATCAACGAATTAACATGCCACATGCTCCATTTCCTATCTTGAATTTTTCTATGTCTACATAAGCAACATGCAAGATAGATAGTTCCCATTTCTATCACTGATGGTATAGTTGATATGCCATAGACGATCAAAACATATGGCCACACTTCTAATTCCTTGCTTAAATTGTATCCACCAGTTAAAACTTAAAATTTCTCTGTCTTCTTGTTAGAGCATATGGGTGGGAAGGACTTGGTGCACTTGTTTCCTCAATGTTGACAAGCATTGAATGGAAAATTGGGAAGTGCAAGGGTAACTTCTTTGAACATATATTGTTTCTTCAACTGTAAAATTTTCCATACAAGGATTTAAAAAGATACCAGCCATGCTTGGTGGACAATATGATCTACTGATTTTATCAAATGCCATGCATGAAAACAGGTAGTTAGCTTTGAGCCCAATGTACAATTTTGCTTGAATAATGCTCGAATACAAAACTAAGTAATTTGTAACTAAGGAAAGACACAAATAGGTGATTGGAGTCTTCGTATTGTTCTTTACTAAAAAGCATTGACTTGAAAAGTTAATCACCAAATATATCCTTAGTCTTTCCTACATAAGCAATCAATTTTCGAGGCTTAGACAAGGCAAATAGTAGCTCTATGAAAGTGCTTTGAGAACTAATGGGTTGATGCATTCAGAATTCAATTGCACTCTCTTTTGGAGAAATCTCGAGCACTTCTAATATTGAAATTTGTAGTTGAAAGCTAGTTGAACACATCTTGTACTTGTGGATTCCACTATTGGTGTTGTAAATGTGTAAGTTGGAGTGACAATGTCCTGGGGACCTGGGGTGACTCATGCTCAATATGAGGCTTGTCGTCTGTCCAGTTGTTGTGCATTTTGGATTTTTGTGCATCTTCTCGCCCTTTAACGCCACCTCTTTGAAGGCATCCTTCCTTAGAGAAAACCATGACTTGGGTTTTAGACTTCCTTGTCGTTGTTGGGACCTTGGCCTGCAAAATTCCATCTGGCTAAAAGCCCTCATTGTGCACTTTCATAAAAGAAGCACTTGACATTGGGTATCTAATGTTTTGATGTTTGAAGTGGACGTTGTAGGTGATTTTGTTGAGGCAAATCATGGAATAGGTGGTGTTGTTTGAGGCAAATCATGGAATAGGTGGTGTTGTTTGAGGCAAAGTTTTCATAGTTTTGAACAAAAGCTTGCAAAAGGGTCCTCTTAAGCTATGTTATAAATACCAGTTGACCCTGATATAGCGTTAACGGGGATATGGTGAATTTAGTGGTACACTTTTACGTACGATTAAAAAATATTATATATATAATGAATTCTCTAATTTCTAAGAAATATCAACAAACACGTAACCACTTCTTTCATAAATACGAATCAAACTAAATAAACAAATTCTAAGAAGACAAACAATAAATTTCATATGGCATATGTATATTGAATTGTTAAACTTACATTAATAAACAAAAACATAAATGTAACCAAATTATTCTACGCACTAAGAAGAAGAATTAAAATAAAATAATATATTATACTTATCATGCTCAAGTATAGTGAATATGGTCCATGACTCCAATCTAATTTGAGCAATAAAACAAATTATACTTACCTATAAAAAAACTAGAATAATGTTAGGGTGGACTAGTGAACCAAAATGCCAATTGACCAAAATATTTATAATACTTTTGAAGCAACAACTTCAACATGCATCAAATATAACAACTAACAACTTAACAAATAACAAGTCCAAAGCATAGCATCCATCAAGATTGAAGTGTGATTATAATATGCACTTAATTGTTTAAGATAAACCAAAATACTATCTATAAGAAACTAATCATGTTCATTCATTTTCAGACGAAGACAATTCCTCTTCCTCTTTATATGTTTATTCAAAAATAAATTCTTCTTCTTGATATTCCAGAGGAAGATAAGAAACTGTTGACTAACAACCCAAATGATAGAAAATAAAAAATGATAAAAGAAATGAAACTCGAGATCAGAATGAAGGTCGACGCCTCTTTGTGTGCAGTCATCCTCTATTCTCTCTCTCGTTTTCTATTCTTAACTTTTAACATTACAATTAGGGTATTAATTTAAAGGTTTATAACTTGAAAGATAGAAATACCTTTAATAAGTAATTAAGAGGACAACCGGTTCCAATAGGAGTTGATCTATCCAATACACAAAATTAAAGACAAAAATATAAATTCTAGCTAGTCTTCAACATGCCCCCTCAAGTTGGGTCTTAAATGCTGGAAATACCCAACTTGACAAGAGCCCTCTTTAGCCTATTTACAACTACTGGCTTAGTAAAAATATCTGGCAATTGGTTTTCTGAACGAACATGAATGAGGTTGAAAATTCTCTGATACACCTTCTTTCGAATAAAATGACAATCCACTTCAATGTGTTTTGTTTTCTCATGAAATACTGGATTAGAAGCTATTTGAAGAGCAACCTTGCTATCAGTGAAGAAATTGGTTAGGGAGTTTTTCCTAAAGCCAATTCCTTTCATTAATGGTAGTATCCATAAATCCTCGTACATACGAAGGGTAATAGCACGATATTAAGTCTCTGCACTTGATCTAGCCACCACAAATTGTTTCTTACTCTTTCATGAAACAAAATTACCTCACAGGCATACAATATAGCTTAAAGTAGATCTCCTATCATCTGATGAACCAACCCAGTTCGCATCGGAATAAATTTCAATATCAAGTGATGAATGTGGAGAGTATAGTAAACCTGGGTGATGGATGATTTTAGATATCTAATGATAATATTACGTGGTGTCTAGATGGTGAATGCATCCATCTACTAACATAGCTTATTGCAAAGCTTATACCAGGCCTTGTAATTGTGAGATATATAAGTTTTCCCACTAATCTTTGATATCTACCCACATATTCATAGGGTTCATTAGAATTTTCAATAGCTTCCTTTTGAATTTCAATAGGGATAGAGCATACACGACAATCTTCCATCTTTGTCTCCTTGAACAAATCGAGGATATATATATATATTTGGCTTAGGAACAAACAACCTTTGCTTCAAACAATTTCAATCCCTTCTTTTTATGAATCATCCTTATCTTGATTTTCTTCCCTTTTGATCTTATATTTTTCATGAAATTAGGAAAGTGATCTTCCATTACCGCTTTTTTGTTTTGCTTTCCCACAAAATCAAGAAAGTAATATCTAATTTACTTTTCCAGCATTTGATATTCAAAAAAGATAAAATTATCCCTTTCAAAAAAATGATCTTCCTTTCCAGATTTTTGTGTAACCTTTTTCGGAAAGGATAGACCATTCTATATCATCATTTTTGGCAACCAACCACCTTCCTTCCTCGTCATCTTCAAATTTGTGATCTCAAATCCTTCACTCGTGTCTGACATAATGTTTTATCATTTTCCCTTTGTCTAACATAACAAACACCCCCTTTCTCTAGGGTTGAGGTATTTCTTCACTTCCTTTTGCTGAAATTCTTTTTCGTAATGAATAAATGTTTAAGTAACATTGATCTTATTGGATTATATTGAATCTGCAACTCATCTATGCTGCCCTAAACACCCTTTTTCTTTTGAAACAGATGCATCACCACCAAGTATCGCTCTGATCTTATAGATTAGGCTCTGATAACATGTTGACTAACAACCCAAATGATAAAATATAAGAAACGACAAAGGAAGTGAAACCCGAGATTAGAATGAGGGACATTACCTCTTTCTCTACAATCGTCCTCTCTCTTATTTTTTATTCTTAACTTACAATTAGGGTATTAATTTACGAGTTTATAACCTGAAAGACATAAATACTTTTAATAATTAATTAAGAGGACAATCAACTCTTATCCAATAGGAGTTGATCTATCCAATACACATAATTAAAGACAAAAATATAAATTCTAGGTAATCTTCAACAAAATCTGCATTTAAAATACATCCATGGTTAATGGTTTGATGAAGAGAGAACTCGGAGAACAAAGAAAGGGACAAAGAAAGCAAGGAAGGCAACAACAAAGGGCAAAAGAAAGCAAAGAAGGCGATGACAAAGGGTGAGAGAAAGTAAAGAACTCGGAGAAGTCGATGATCAGGAGCATAGTCGCCCACCACAGAGAGAAAGAGAGAGAAGAGAGAAAGGGAGAGAGATAAGTCGATGATCAGGAGGACTCAGGAGCATAGTCGCCCACTAGAAAGAGAAGAGAGAAAGGAAGGGAGAGAGATGTCGATGATTAAGAAGAGAGAAAGGGAGAGAGAGTAGAGAGAAGAGAGAAAGAGAGAGAGAATACCAGTGTCGGAGGAAGGCAGAGGACAAAGAAGGTGGTGGTGGCCGTCAGTGTGCGGATGTGGCGGAGAGCATGAACATAGGGGAGAGAGAGGGGCACACACGAGAGATAGACTTAGGTTATATTTGATTTGGATCGGGTTGATCTAATGAATATTGGATTGACCCGTTGGGTGTACGCTAACATTGCTATAGCGATGTTCGTGCCGCTAATAACAACCAGACAGGTCACTTGCCAAACCAAGCACACTATAACGTTCTTGATTCCACTAAAATGCTATATCACGCTATTAACTACTTAGCTCTTAAGTGTTGAAAATGATTGATTGTCTCGAAGGCAGTTCAATGCTTTTTGTGCTTGGAGGATGATAAACTAAGTGACAAAAAAACGAGAGAAAGATAAAGCAAGTTGGAGATATCAAGAAATCGAAAACAACTATATCAAAGTTTTTTTGTTCTAGTAACAAACACGGAGGTGTGAGTTGGTGCTCTATCCAAATGAGGTGTAGGTTGGTGTGAAGGGGGTGATCGTGTGCAAGGTGATATTCACGGGGAGTGAGGAGTTGTTCAGGCAGGGAAAACCATCGGCCGTGTAATGACAATTTGTGGGCTAACCAAGAAGTGGTCGTTGACATTGGAAGCATTGGCATTGAAGGGTGAAATTTGAGCAAGAATAGGCCAGCTGCTTTGAAGGGGGCAAGAGTTTATATTTCCTTGGGGTAATTGCTGGACAACATCTAATATAGTTGGTGTGAGACGCCTATGCTAAGTGACTGATGAAACAATCAATCCTCACTCAAAATAATCTTATTAGCTAATATTGGAAACAAACAAAGCACCAACCCTCGTCTATATCACTCATACACTTCACTCATGGAAATGTCTGTTGAGAGTCTTGAGACATGGGTGCTACACCGACACAACATGGATGTTGGACATGCCACCCAGCTATGTTGTCCATTTTAACCCTACTAAAAACCCCATTTTCCAATCTTATTAGCTAATATTGATGTTGTTACACATAGAATTAATGTTGGTTGGTTAAAATGGAGAGGAGCATCATGTATTCTTTGTGATAAAAAGATACCATTAAAGTTAAAAGGTAAATATTATAGAGCAACAATTAGGCCTGCCATGTTTTATGGTTATGAGTGTTGGACAGTTAATCATCAACATGTACAAAAGATGTCTGTGACAGAAATGAAGATGTTGAGATGGATGAGTGATCATACAAGAAAAGACCGTATACATAATGAGGTTATTATAAACAAATTAGGAGTGGCACCAATAGAGGATAAAATGAGAGAATATCGTTTAAGATGGTTTGGACATATAGAAAGAAGATCAAAAGAAGAAAGAAGGTTAGAAAAACTAAATTTGGAAAGTATTAAAAGAGGTAGAGGACGACCACAAAAGTGTTGGAAAGACAATAAAGAATGATCTAACTTATTGCGAGTTAACTGCTAACGTGGCACACGATAGGGATCTGTGGAAACAAAGAATCCATGTAGCCGACCCCGTCTAGTATGGGAAAAGGCTTAGTTGTTGTTGTTGTTGTAGTTATAACTTTTGTTTTTCTGGTGGATAAGAGTTACTGGAGTTAGCTGTGCATGGGGATGATGGTCTTTTCATGATTTGACACTTCTGCTGTTCCAAGCAGTTTACAGTGGCTACCGTGAGACCATTTGGTAGTGTTCTGGTTAGGCAGCGGCTATGATACCTATGCTACCTTTCAAGCTTGTTGATTCTTCATGTTATCACATTGTAGAGTCCTCTAATCTGCCTCATTTACTAGTGTATGGCAAGTTGGAGAGCACAAAGAGTGACGCTGATGACTACATGAATTTAGATGTGGCCTGTGGGTTGTCGGATGCTTTTCTTTTGTTGGTTTATTTAGTAAAAATTTAATCAGTGGAAATCATACATTACAAGAATACGTTGGAAGACCAAGAATAATGAAGAATACACTTACATATTCCAGCTCAATAATAAGTTGTTTGATAGCTAAGTTTTTTTATGCAAATGGTGAATTATTAATACTTTTTCATGTATCTCACTTTTTCCCAATTCATATGGTGGTGCTCAAGCACCTACTTTTGGAAACAAGTTTTATATTCAAGTTCATGATATCTATGGAATTGGAATAATTTATTATGGAAGGAAGTACATTTCTTATTATTTGGTTTCTTATATTAATTCCTTTTATAGAGGGAAAGCCAATTCCAACAGAGCTTCGGAATGAAGAAGCTTCATTACGTCAAGAAATTGATCTTGAAGATGACCAAACTGCAGGTTTCTTTCTCTTCCTCTCATCTTTTGGCTGTAATTGGGTGGTGAGAATCATCGTTGTCATTCTGCATAAATGGGAATAGACTTTAGGCTTATGAATAATATGCTGCATGATTTGTTGTTTGAAAATGAGACTAATCCCCTTTGTGCCTTCATTTAGCACTAAAGTGCAAATTGTGCAACAATTGCACCATATGATGTGGAGGCTGCTGGTTTTCAAGGTTATGATTCAGAACATCTTAGGAGTTGAAGTTATTTCGGCCCTAGAGTTTACTTGTTATGTGTCCAGTCAAGAGGGTCTTTTGGTTGATACTTTCTTGATATGTCACATGGGTGCAGTAAGGGGTGTGGGGTACTAAGGTATGACATGACAACTTCATTGGTGCAGTATATATGTGTACGTATGTATGTATACATAGTGTATGTGTATATATACTAACTGTAGCTGAACTAATTTAAATTGCATAAAAGAACAAAAAAAACCTTTTTAGAACTCTAACACTGTAAATCTATGCGAACGAATCTCTAACTTTGCACTTTTAGTATAAAATATTTAAAATAGGGGTAATGTCAATTGTCAAGTTTGGGGATGAGCAAATATGAGTCTTAGGTGTCGGCATGTCATACATGGCTGAGGGTCCTATTTGAAGTGTCCATGTAACATAGCTTTCTTAGTCTTGCCCAAATCAACAACGGGGAAAGGTTAAAAACTATGGCCCTTCCAATTCACCTTTTTCACTTGATTTTGTACTTGAAAAGGGCAGTCATTTTGTTATCGTCATGCATGTAGTGGTAAGTAGTAAGTACCAGCAATTATCATTGTCAAGATGCCTCCCATCTTAACGGAATCATGTAATGGGGAACAACAATTAACCGGTAAGTATCACATACTTTGCCTGGTAAAATGTGGACAGGCTGAGTGCTTCGATATAATGCGCACTTATGCCTACATCAATTTTGAACAACTATAGTGCTTTAAACTACGCACTCTATACAACCAAATTTTGTTCAGTACTTAAGATAGTGTTTGGGAACAGAATATGCATGGTCTTGTGATAAATATGCTTGTGTTGCATTCCAAACTTTATGTTTTCTGATATTCCTATGAATCAGTGCCAAGAACTCACATTGATGATGAGTATGCTAATGCATCTGAAAGGGATCCAAAAATATTGTTGACAACATCACGTGATCCCAGTAGCCGCCTTGTTCAGTTTGTAAAGGTTAGTCTCTCTTACTAAACTTGCCATGGTCCCAAGATGGAGTATAAACAGTCTTGTTGAGATATTAACATGCTCTGCTATTGTAACAGGAGCTTAAATTTGTCTTCCCCAATGCACAAAGAGTAAACCGAGGTAGTCAGGTTAGTGGATGTTTTTTCAGCCTCTGTAGATCTATGAAACTTCATGCTGTATGGACCGATTTTTCCTTCCCTGTATGATTTGGTTGATAAACTTTAGAATATACTTTTAGATAGAAGTTAGCCCTGCCCTTTCATTCATCATGCATCTCATTCCTCAAAGTGCCATCATAAAATGCTTCTCATGCAAATGCTTTGACATGTTGTGGGCTTGACATTTTGTGTCATATCTATTGGTGATTATGTACTCGAGTCAGAGCAGTTTACTGCTAAGAATTGCAAGAAAATAATTCTACATTGTGGCAACTGATAACGACCATAGTGTCCACCCGTCCATCTCTTAACAAGTTATGATTTTAACCTCAGGCAGTGTTATCCATACCGCCCCATATCATATGATATGGGATGGGGCATATCGAAATAACACAATTATAAGGGGCATGTATCACAACATGCCCCTCTATCAGCTTGTATTGTGTGATACTGGCCATATAGCAGGCCGTATTGCCTGTACCATACAAACCCGTATTTTCAGTGTGTTTTCATTCTTCTTCTTGGTTTTGTTCTGCGATTTCTGGTTTCTGCAACACGAGGGGGAGGGCTGCAAGCATCATTGGATTTCCGGTGAGGGAGTGAACGCTTGGGAGACACCTCTAGGTTCTATTTGTGTTTGTTGTATACTCTCTCTCCTAGGAAGAGGAAAACGGTTTCTCTCTCACACACACTGCAATCTGCAATGGAGGCATCTAGTCTTATGGTTTTAACTTTGACTTTTTAATTATTGAATTTGTTTGGAAGAATTTTGTGGAATCTGGCTCTTATGTATTTTAAAATTAGAGGCAATCCAGCAATATTGACATTGGCTGACATCTTACTCTCAGTTATTTACCTGTCATAAGTTGCTTAGGCACATTTACGATACTCTTAGTCTCTTTTGTTCACTGTTGGAAAATGGCTATGATAAGAGAAGCTGAACTCTCTCTCTTTTTCTCTTCCGAATGACAATTTGTGAAGTAGGTGAATGTGTTTGGGTGAATCTCCGGCGATTATGAAGTAGGTGGATGTGCTTCGGATTTTGGCAATTTATGAAGTGAGTGAATCTAAGTTACATGACAAATATCATGTAACTTTGTAAACATGGTTTAAGACTTTAAGTTGCATGACGTATATCATGTAACTTTGGGTGTTTCAGAGCTTGTTTGCTTTCACATTCGCAGACCTAGAATTTTTTGTGGGCTGAGGCATACTATGTATAGTGGCCATCGATTCAATCATTTCCTGTAAATTTTTCATTGGTTTTCCGAATTTCAAGTCCACCTTGCCTCATTATAGATCCGCCACCGTGCTTTCATTTGCTAATGCTAATGCACTAATGGCTATCCTCAAGTGTCAGTTAGTTAATGTTTACTTTTTATTTAAATAATGATTATTATTAGTTAGTGTAGATTCTTACATTGTTAACTTATTAAATTTGTAATATGTTATTCTTTTGATACAATGCTAATTGTTTTCATTCTTAACAATTATTTATGGGTTTTCTTGATTTTCCTGATTTTTTAAGTTTTGAATATGTTATGATATGGTACACTACAATGCGGCTGTATTTTATCATGGACAGAAACGATATGCATTAAAATACACTGCTTACAACACTGACCTCAGGTCCTGTTAAATTTCCTGATTTTCCTAATTTATTAGAAACAAATTAGGAGTGGCACCAATAGAGGATAAAATGAGAGAATATCATTTAAGATGGTTTGAACATATAGAAAGAAGATCAAAAGAAGAACCTATAAGAAGGTATGAAAAACTAAATTTGGAAAGTATTAAAAGAGGTAGAGGATGACCACAAAAGTGTTGGAAAGAAACAATAAAGAAAGATCTAGCTTATTGTGAGTTAACTGCTAACATGGCACATGATAGGGCTCTGTGGAAACAAAGAATCCATGTAGCCGACCCCGTCTAGTATGGGAAAAGACTTAGTTGTTGTTGTTGTTGTTGTTGTTGTGTTTGTGTGTTCTTTCTTACTCTGCCTGTTTTAATCATCATGTATTCTGGGTCCAGGATATCTCTACTCTTTGAACTGAAATATGTTTTAACAATTCATTCTTCTGTAGGTTATATCAGAAATTGTTCAGACTTGTCGTGCACATGATTTCACTGATATCATTATGGTGCACGAGCATCGCGGTGAGCCTGATGGCCTGGTTGTATGCCATTTACCTTTTGGTCCCACTGCATACTTTGGATTACTCAATGTGGTACGGTAAGCTGCAAGATCTTGTTTAAGTTTTTTCATTATTCTGATCCTTGCTGATATCTTTTATGGGAAGTGTATTATGTGGGTTTATTTGGACTTTTATGCAATCGCAGGTAACAAGACATGATATTAAGGACAAGAAATCTATGGGAACAATGTCCGAAGCCTTTCCCCATCTTATACTCCATAACTTCTCGACTAAGGTACAAGTCAGTAGATCTACTTTACTTGTGAAGTCACTTCGTTAAACGCCACCGACGTCTCTCTCTCTCTCTCATACATGCACACATATTTATGAATGTCTTTGATGGATATATTTTTGTTGCACGCTTGTAATTTGTGGTTCTTATCATGACTTGTTGGACGCAACAGCTTGGTGACAGGACAGCAAACATATTGAAGTACCTTTTTCCAGTTCCCAAACCAGACTCTAAGCGTATTATCACATTTGCCAACCAATCAGACTACATCTCATTCAGGTCTGGCACTTTTTATCAATTAATTTGTTTCTCAAATTGTTTTTCCTCATGTTGTGATGTATCTTTTAATATGATTCTACCCTTATAGTCTAATCGCCCAGTAGAGCTACGTCTATTTTTCAAAAGCTACTATTTGCATTGTGCTGTGCCACAACCTTATGTTTTTGCTGCTAGCTTAACTCTGCATTATTTTTCTTGTATCACATCTTTCTGTTATTGTGCATCAATGTAGATCTGACTAGGTCGAGCTTGCTTTCTTGGGTAGATACCTAGATGTGTCATCTACATGGTTATCTTCTTTAACTTCTAATTTCTTTTTGATTTGCAGGCATCACACCTACGAAAAAACAGGTGGTCCTAAGTCAGTTGACTTGAAGGAGGTTGGGCCTCGTTTTGAACTGCGGCTTTATCAGGTTAGTATCTTTGATTTAATACCTAAGCTTTTGGATGCCCAATTCCATCAACTTTCTGTAAAGAGTCCGTTTCTTGCAAATTTTCTCATTGGACAACAAAAATAGGGGCACTGAGGAGATGTCTCTCTCTCTCTCTCTAGTAATATTGAAATCCTGATTCCAAGGACAATTCGGATGGTGATGGAGGGCTGCTGTGCTTCCCTCCCCCAAATCATCACTCATCATTGTGAATTGCATCTAATGTGCCGGAATTCGGAAGTGGCAGTAGTCCATGTATCACCCTTTATAAGTTATGTTTATTGAATGGCTGAGAGGGTTGTATTGCTGCTTGTGGCTTATGTTAGCATGATTGTGTTCTTCTGCCAGTCAGGAAGTTTCACCGTTTATAATTGCTACGGTAAATAACGGTTATATTTCTATGTACTTATTTTGATTTTATCCTACGGGGTATTCTGTTCCTTTCTTGTGCAGATCAAATTGGGAACGGTTGATCAGAATGAAGCTCAAAATGAATGGGTTATCAGGCCATATATGAATACTGCAAAGAAGCAAAAAGTCCTTGGTTAGTTTCATTCAAAATTTTGGCTTTTCCAACTTAGCAGATCCCGAGTATATCTCGTCGGGAAGAAAATTATATCCATGTTGTCTTGTAAAACTTATAGCCACATTAAGCTCTGCCAAGTTTCACATCTTTAGTATTTAAAATTGCTCTTGGCATTTTTGGGGGTGGCAATTTAGTGTTCTGGGCGCGCTCGTGTTTGTAGCAAGAATAGGTCAACCCAAAAACAACCAGATGTTTTCTTGTCACATTGGGTGGGACGAGCACGGGTTCTTTGTGTCATGTAATAGTGCCAGCAGTTTCGTGTTTCTTTGTTGTACTTGTCATTTCCTCTTCGTCCCATAACCATACCTGACCTGGTGGATTACGAGGTCATGGCGGCTTGTTTTATTTGTTTTCGGGGTTATGGAATGTAGAGATTCGAGTTTTGGGGCGGGGTATAGTGGGTATGGTTAACCCTACCCTGACCACCCATTGGCATCCCTATCAGGGAATCCAGGCACAATTTGTAGTTCTTTTCTTGAATTAGTCTTGGCAAAACATGTTGTCATAGACATGGGCGGTTTGTAACCGGCCCAGTGGTTCAACCGGACCCAGAATTGACTGAACCCGAAACCCGGGACCATCCCATTCTGTTCCGGTTTCACCTTTTATAAAAACGAACTGAAACTGCTGGTTCAGGTTTTTTTTAAATTGCTCCTATATTTTTTAAGTTTTTAAAATAAAATTATTGGTCTTAGGCAGTTTCAGACTCAAACCAGAACTGTTTCGAAACCGATGGTTTTGAAATTGTAACCATAACCGGTTCCGGTCTGCTTTGGTTATGGGCTAACCAGAACTGGATATGTCTATGTTATTATGTATATGAGAGAGAGAGAGAGAGAGAGAGAGAGAGAGAGAGAGAGAGAGAGAGAGAGAGAGAGAGAGAGAGAGAGAGAGAGAGAGAGAGAGAGAGAGAGTTGAAATTCAAAAAATTATATATTTCAAGAACGATTGTTGCCCATGTATAGGATTAGCAATATTATTGTTGTCCTGTAACCATTAAAAGAAAAAGAGAGACATAGAGGAAAAAAAATAAGAGAAAAGGAGGAACTCGAAGTTACAAGAATCCTGGTATATCTTGCGCATATTTTCGAAGTGCTAGAGCTTGGTCGGTATGTAACACTGACAAAGGAAAATGAAAAGAAAGGAGAAAATGGAACTCAAAGTTCCAAGAATCAACGTATTAATATGGAGCTCAAAGTTCCAAGAATACAAGGTACATGATGCAACATATTTTGCCCATGCTTTGAAACAATCGTAGAATGATTATGTAGAGTTAGATGAATTCAATCCTTGGAAGCAATTAAATGAACATATTTAAGATAAAAATACCGGATTTTTTTATAGGTTAGCTTGGTTAGGTGGACCCTACTTGGCATGCTCGAAGAGTCGAACTGGTGACCTTTCACCTCAAGGTTCTATAGAGTCAAATCCCTAGACAAGAAAGCCATGGCTTTTTGTGCCATCTTTAGGGTGAGCTAAGTTATGTGAATCAATTTAATAACTATACTTTTGCATGCTATTAACTAACTATTAAGAGGCTAATTATAGATTAGAAATTGTTGAAGGAACAATAAGATGTTTTAGTAACTAACTAAATATGCTGGAAATGGAGATTCGCTAGCTACCAACGGCTTCTGGAGTCGGCCTTTTAACCTTCGGCTAATTTTCACACTCGGCCTTTGGTGGGGTTCTCGATGGATCGTATATTTCAACCCTCAGACTAAAGATCTCAATATCGATTGATCCGACACGTTCAACCCTGACCGGAACCGTGCGGGGAATACCTGAACCTGAAATTGATTGTGTCGGGTACGGGAACCATCCCCAACCCTTATCGAACTTATATATACGTGTATATTTATACACACACACACACACATATATATATATATATATATATATATATATATATATATATATATATATATATATGTGTGTGTGTGTGTATAAAATACATCACATATAAAAGAAATTAGTATATTCTCACATCGCTCAAATCTACTCAAAGACATGGAGATTTGAATTTAGAAAGAAAAAGGTATCCTTGTACTTTTCATACTATTTAATTGTGAATTATATATTAAATATTTTTTAAGTTAAAATCTTCATTATTAATTATGTTAAGTGGATTTAGGTATGGATGAGTGTAATTCATGGACTATGCTCTCTCTCTCTCTCTCTATATATATATATATATATATATATATATATATATAGATATAGAGAGAGAGAGAGAGAGAGAGAGAGAGAGAGAGAGAGAAACTGAGAGATGCTAGATATTTCCTCTTGTTAAACTCTACTAAATGATATGTTTGTCCCTGCAATCATACGAACGCTGCATATGAACTTACCCATGATGATAAACATGAATGCATTAAATGCAACTTAATATGAGGTGCTTTTAACGTTATTACCTCATTGATGGTACAAACAATGATGATGATTAAGTAACCTCTCTCTCTCACCGTTGCTTTGAAAGTCAGACGATGATGATGATTAAGTAATACGTAACATGAGAGACTGGCTAGCAACTCCCTCCCTCTCTCTCTCTCTCTCTCTATATATATATATATATATATATATATATATATATATATATATATAAACCCTTTTTGCACCATACTCATTGGATGAAAGAACCTGAACCCATGCCCACATCGTTGACATCCCTACCTCAGACGTGTTTCTCATCTACCCGTTCGGTACTCAACCAACCGGTCTACGCTCTTGAGAACAACCATCTGTAGATACTTTAACATAACATGAAAGTAGCACCTGGTTGATAAGACAAGTTGAATGGTGTTGATGCCAATCCAACGTATGACATCCTGTATGGCTAAAGAAGATCCGGAGTATCAAAATTCCCACTCTCATACTCGAGTTGAGGCGACAATTCCGTGTTGAGTGTTGTTCTGTTCGTGTCATTTTGTACTCGTATCAGAACGGATCAACTCAAGCACCACCCAGTTTCTTCATGTTACTTTGGGTGGACACAATAACAGATTTTTTATCTCGTGCTTCTGTCAAGATTTTCGTTTCGGGTCTTTCTTGCCACCAGTACTTTCGTCCTATTGCTTGTTTTTGTGTAAAAAACAAGTCAACCCGAACACAACCCGGATTTCTCAAATTGCTTTGAGAATCAAGAAAGCATTTGTTTTTCTCACAGTCGTGTCCGTGTCATGATTTACTTTGCCAAACCGGCCCGGATCATGTGAACTCATGGCTCATCACCAGCAGCGAACCCCACCCACTGTGATCCATTGGATTCCTCATGGATATGGGCAGTCGTGAATCTACATTGAATCAAGGTGGGGGGCGTCCGTTCCACCTGAAATTTGAAAAACCAATGAAAATGTTACTGGGCACGATCGAATCCATAACTATCATACATAGTTCGCCCCATCTTAAATGGTCAAATAAGAGTTCGCCCCACCCCACAGAATGTTCTAGAGCTGCCACTCAATGAGAGCGCACGAGATGGTCGGGTTTGAGTCTGTTCTGAGCAAACTCAAATCCATATATCAAAGTTGATCAAAATTCATGACAGCTTTCAAAGCTGTTCATGTTTAACTCCTCAGCTCGGTCAAGCAAAATCCACCGGAAAACGAGCCAAATGCGATCAAAGCCCCACCCTCCTTGTTTAACATCATAAATTTAATTTTCAGTGTAGATTTTTTATTAAATGTGAACTTCAGAATTTAGTTCAATACTTTAAATGTTCACCAGTCGAATACATCGGATTCTACCTGATTAGTCATCTTAACGGAGCTTCTCTCTCTCTCTCTCTCTCTCTCTCTCTCTCTCTCTCTCTCTCTCTCTCGCTCTCGCTATATATATATATATACACACACATTTGACCCCCAATCCTGATGTATCTCTTTTACCTCTTGAAAGGTATAAGTAATACTTAGAAAGTTAAGAGTGTTTGGAAAAATATAAAAAATAGCTTTATTATGTTTATGTTCTAAAAAACAAAGAGAATCTACGAATGTTTAGGGTATATATATGTGTGTGTGGCGGGGTGCGTGTTTCTGTTGTTTATTTGTATATGCATATATATATATATATATATATATATATATATATATATATATATATATATATATATATATATATATATATATATATATATATATATATATATATATATGTCATCCAGTATATAAACTTTTGTATATTAGATCATACATGCTAAATATTGTTGGTTCGAGAAGAATAGCCGGTCAGCTGGCTTTATATTCATGTATTATTCTATTTTTATCAGCTTAGTTTGTTTGCATTGGCCAGCCGATCAACAAATTTGAGCTGTTTGGGAATAAAAATAAATTATTTTAAAATATGAAAACGTAGAGACGCAGAGAGAGAGAGAGAGCTTTCGGCCAAAAGGCCCCTGATCCAACGATGACTCCACGTCAGGGATAGGGACCGGTGAGACCAAACCACAAGCTAAAAACCACAACGTGAACTTCCATTATTGTAGTAAGTTGTTATATGAATAAGCTGACGCAACTATTTATTCCATCTATTATCGATAATATTCCAAATGTACACAAAATCTCTCTTTCATTCATTAACTCTACTTTTAATAGCTTCTTTAGCCCTATCCATGGCTTATAACCCATAGATAGCTTATGCTCGATGTCAACCAATCTCAAAACTTTGACTAAGATAAATGTGATCCTTAATAATCTACTTGAAATCTCATTCAATTTTTTATTCATTCTATTTTAGGCAACTGCAAACTATTATCACTCATATGAGGAAAGCATTCTATTTAAGGCTTGCTTTTGTTTAACAATCCTCTGTACTAATAAGAAATTAGTTACAAACCGAGTAACAGTTCTACGAAGGAACTCTACACTATTTGTATATCTCCTCATCATACATAATACAAAAGCATGATTATAGATAATTTTTATAATATATTAACAAAACTCAATTGATGCCTTTACCTCATCTATCTCTTCAATATCCTCAGGAATGAGATCTAGACAATGGATTACATATGGTGTCTAATAAAAAGTCTCATAAATATTAACTAACTCATTTCTACTTGTTTTATAATTAGTTGTATTATATGTAATTAATTAGACTACATTCTCAAGCCCAACCTCCAATATCGCCTTATCAAATTCTTGCCTTATACCCTCTACATTATGTCGCTCCTTTGACATGTTTAGAGATATCAAAATCATAAGTTATTTAGGACAATATACAAAGAAGTTTAATAAAGTCCTTCCTCATCTATTTGTCCATCTCTATGCCATGATAGTGCATCTCCTTCCATGACTCTATCAAAGTCGAACAATACTCTTTGACTTCAATAAGATCTTTATCTCTTTGATAAGATGGCATCTTATATCTCGACCAATGTTAGCAATGGCATTTGCTATTGCTTAAAAATGAAAAGAATTTGTTCCATTAAATAGGATGCATGCATGATAAAACCATCTCCCTACTCCAAGGTTTGTCTATTCATGAAATTGCTCTGAAACCATTGCAGCACGAGTTTCAGATTTAGCATCAGGTATAATACTAGGAGGAAAAAATGATTGTATGTCATAATAACATATTCATCTAGTCCTTCCTCTTCTACCACTTTCAACCTCTTCAACAACCCTCTCCCTTCTGGTTGTAGGTCGAGAACTACTGCTACTAATCTTTGTTCTAGCATCATAAGGGATGCTATCACAAGTCCAACAACATCAACATCTTCTTCATTCATCTTTATATCATTCATTTGTTGTCTCTTCTCAATTATACTCTCAGTAGACATTATATTTAATGGCTTTTAGCACTTTTATAACTTTACTCATGCAAGGAGCAACCTATTTCCTAGTCCTTGATTGGTTATGTTTCAAACGATAAATTTTACCACTAATCACCTCTTCACAAAAATACATGATTTTCAATATATTTCTCTTACCTGTTATAACCCACTATCGTGTCGGATCATCGAACCGAAATTGGGAGTCCCTAGCACCCTTTGGAAATCGGAGACAAGAGAAAGAACACGAGAGGGAGAAGATGAAAGGAAGGAAACGGAAGGTTGGCCCTCCAACGGAGGGCTTCCTTCCTTCTCTATTCTATTACTAAAATCCCTTAACCAAAAATAAGTTAAATTAGTCCTTATATAGTAGACTGATCAATATTAAAAAGACTAAAATACCCTTAGTACTATGGATAACTACAATAATACCAAAATATCAAAAATTACATAACTACCATTACAACAATAGATATATTAAAATTCTTCAACACCCCCTTCAAGTTGGGAATGAGATACTTCAAACTCGAAACTTATCGAAGACTCGTTCTTACTTCACCACACTTAGAGATAATTATGATTATAAAACTATCAACCAAACACTTGATAGAAAATGAAATTGGGTAAGCCGACTTCTTGGTGCAGTCGCTCCTCTCTCTTTCTTCTTTGAATCATAAAACTAGTCTTCAAACAAATGGAAGATGGAATTGGGTTGTCTCTCTCTCTTTCTTCTTTTAATCTCTCCAAGGTTGTTGGTTTCTTCGTATGTAATGTTATATGTTCGTAAGAAAGCTTATTTTATGGTTAGAAGTATTATCCCCACTATACATACTTTTATCGGATTTTTTGTGCCTTCCTGGTTGCAATCGGTGTGTTGGTTGTGTATCCTCTCTCTACCAATATATACTTTCATCGGTAGGCTGCAGCTGATGCTTATACAACATAATGTAGAAGATGGGCTTACACAACATTGTAGAAGATAGAATTTGGCATGTGCAGTCCCCCTAGGAGTCACCGCCCTTCTTTCTTCTCTCATTTTTTTCACTTTACTACACAACTCAAGATCTCACATTTCAACACCTCTTTTATACAATACTTTTATTTTTCAAGTAATTGTGCCTTGCAGAAGGCTCTATCTTCTTTTCTATGCAATTATGCTATTAACTGCTTCCTTCCCGTGCACCATAAAATCAAAAGAAGCATGTGTCCTTTGATGCATATTGCTTTACTTTAGTACCTCTTGAGGTCATTGAGGAGAACCAAACCCTCTCGGTTTTGCCCACGCAATACATAGTTAATCCTATCAAATCTTCAATAGTTGCTTCTTACCGTGCATGAAGGCCATCACATCCTCACCTTGTGTCCTTTCGGACCACCTTGCACCTGTGGGCAATACCCACAAGTATGGACTGGGTACTTCTTCACGAGTTCCTCTCCTTCATTTTCTCTCATGACTATCCAAACCCATGGGATTGCTAGAAATCTATGCAATCTCTGCCTTCACCTTCTGCAACTGCACCTTATCACGTATTTGATCGAACAAATGACGTTCATAGTTGACACTTCTATCACTTGCAGAGTTCACGCTTCTGTGAGGCATTTAATCAAGCACTTGGTCTTCGTCGCGGCCACTTCTGCAACTCTATCTTTCAACTTTTTCAAATACTTATTTATTTACCTATTCAGCTTTGGAACAAACTTATTCTCAAGGCATCTTCACCAGCACTGCAGCTCCTTTGTTGTTGGTTATGTGGCACCACTTTGCCACAACACTGCAGCGCAACAACTTCTGCTCTTCTCCTCTCCTGTCCTATAACAACCCCTCCTTTCTCTTCTGCGCTCCTCGCAGCAGGCGAAAACCTGGCTTCTTCTGCTGAGTTTCAGGCATCTTCTCCGCCCGCCTGATCACCCCCCATTGTCTTCTCTGTGTCCTCAGCCTGCATCTTCCTCCACAGATCCTTCATTTTCTTATTTATCTCACAACCCTTCTCATCATGCTGCCCATCACAGAACTCGCATCTGGCTGCGCCAACCTTCTCGGCTCCAGCAACAATACTTGTCCCGCTGCCTTCAATCTTCAATACTCTTTCAGACTTTCCAGCCTTGCTAGTTAGTTCATCAGTGTTCCCACTTGTCTTAATTGCGCTGCTGTCATTTCTGGAAAATAGTCTCCGGCGAGCTTTAATAATTTGTGCCTGCTCCCATGTTCCCGCAAGCCAGAGTGTTTCTTCGAGAAAGAAAGGCGCTGGGGGGATGATCCAATCCTGGTAGTCTTCCCTTAATCCATCAATGAAAGTTCCTTTGATCATGCTCTTCGGGATGCTATGATCCAGCCATTTCTTTAGAACCCATTGAATGCGAAGGTAGAAGGCATTCACAGACTCCCCGGAAGCTTGCTGGAGCGACATCAATTCAGAGCGGAACTGATCAAAGAACTTGGTCCCTTGGAAGGCCTTGACGAACAGAGATGTCATCTCCTCCTAGAGGATGTTATCTTGCAAGGGCTCAACGTTGAGTTCGTACCAAAGCCAAGCCACCCCGATGAGAGTCATTGAAAAAATCCATGCCATCATGTCGGTGGTGGCTGCGTTGTTCGCCCGACAGACACGTGCAAACCGGTTGAGATGCGCGACCGGGCACTCACTAGGGTCTCCTCGGAAGATTGGGAGTGGAAAGACGTTAATGTACGTCGGTTATTGGCTCCTCCTGTTCTTGCCGGAGGACACTCTACAGAAAGGGGTGTCACCGGCGCTCGATTCCACCACGCAAAGACGGCATTGTGAATTGCCGCTCCCTGTATTTCCGGATCCAACTCCCTTCGTGCCGACGTTAAGAAGCGATTGAATATAGGCCGACGTGAGTGACAGCAAGACTGTATCTTCTATCGATCGCATCCTCTCTTTACATAGCAACAACGCTTCATCCCTATTTTTCTTCACTCTAGCAACCAGCATCATCAACGTTCTCTTTCTCTCTCGATCAAATCTTTTTCTTCCATTGGTGCGTATCACCACAATCATCGGATCTCAACGAGAGGGAGAAGATGAAAAGAAGGGAACGGAGGGTCGGTCGTCGAACGGAAGGCCGCCCTTCTCTCTCTTCCATAACGTAAAATACCGAAAAGACGATTGAATTTAATAGTAGACATAACTAATAATAATACCAAAATATCAAAAATTATATACCTAATATTAACACAAACATTAACATTTTTCAATAACCCCTTCCCATCATCTAAAAATAAAATCACTTTATAAATCCCCAATATTCACTTCATAAACCACTAAAATATTCAAATAGAGTGTCCCATTTCACAAATACAATGAAAGGATATTCACATACTCTTCCTAAGTTCATATATTGTCATTCAAAAAAGTAAAACAAATAACATAAAATACAAATAGAAAAAATAAAAAAAAGCATATACTACAACCATTGAAATATTGGTGTTGCAACTAATGGAGTGATGGCATTAGAGACCCTTGAAAACCCCCTAAGTGGAAGTCACCTTGGAAGAGCTTACTCAAAACAAAAGCTAGAAACCCTGCACAAACATGTTTTTGTTTGGCCAGGAAACTTTATAAAAGGTTTCTTAACGTATCACACGATAAAGTACCATTATCGTATCATGGAGTCTCACGATACGATATGTATTACACCATATCATACGATACAGTGCGATATAAACAACATTAGGCAGTTTGTTATAACAACTTTGAAGTTGCATTTTTCATATGATTCATATTTTCATGTTGTGACTATATGTCACTTTTATTGGCCTTTTGTTGAAGATATTTGTGATTAAGGTGCTTCATGTTGTTGGCTATTGGTTGGAGATGAGTCAATGTTGAAAGATGCACTTACTGTTATTTTATATTTTTTGATCTCGATAACTTTGAAGTTTCATTTTCATGTGATTAAGGTCTTTGTGTTATGTCTATATGCCTTTTTGTTGGCCTTTTGTTGAAAACCTTTATCATTAAGGTGTTTCATGTTGTTGGCTATTGGGTGGAGTTATTGTTGAAAATGTAAGTATTGTTATTTTGATAACCTTTTGTTTAATACAAGTATTTAAAAATAATGAATAAAAAGAGTCTTGCATTGAGTATTGACTATTCATTTGATATATTTTTATCATTTTGTACAAGGGACAAGGATTGTATTCAATGAATCTTATTTTTTGATACAAATCTTTTATGTTGAAAAGATTCTTAAAAAGTATTATAAATCTTTTCACATATACGTAAAACCAAATTTTGATCACTTTGGTGGATTCTCTTCTCCTTGGGACTCATCCTATAGTATTCCTGTCAGAAGGCAACCGTGTGATGGTCCATGTATTGTTTTTTACAAGTGCATTCAATTCTTCTTCAATTGCAGCTTTCCATAAAGGGTACTTGATTGCTTCTTCAAACTTCAAAGGAATCTTATGTTTTTCAGCATTCATAATGAAGTTTTGGTACCTCTGAGAAGTATTGGCATATGAAACATAATTAGAAATGGGATATCGTGCACATGTACGCTTACCTTTGCGAACAACAATAAGAATGTCAAGATCACTTTCCACTTGTACTTGGGGATATGGTTCAGGGGAATTCTCTTTAGCACATGGTTCTTCTTGAGAGTACACAATCTTTCGTTGTCCTTTCTTGTATGTGAGAATCTCTTTTGATTGCTGAGTGTTCGCACTGTTGCTATCAACTATCTCAGGAAACTCCCCCTCGCTAGGAACTAGCGGAAGAACACAGGTAGAATTTGGAGAAGAGGCCATGGAGGGAGAATAGTAAGGGGTGAGTCCAAAGAAGGTGACATCCATAGAAACATAGAGCTTGCGAAGCAAAGAGTCATAACATTTGTAGCCTTTCTGAGAGGTGGAGTAGCCAAGAAAAATACACTTAATAGACTTGGCATCAAGTTTATCTCGATGAGGAAGATGAATATGGACAAAACAAGTACACCCAAAGGTACGAGGTATGAGATGAAATGGTTTTGAATCTTTCTAAACGCGATGAAGAGGACTCTCCCCCTGAGTGGTATTACTAGGCATGCGATTGACAAGATAAACAGCAGTGAGGACAGCATCACCCCAATAGAATTTGGGAACATTACTTTGAAGAAGAAGGGTGCGGGCGACTTCCAGAATATGACGATTCTTCCGTTCAGCAAGACCGTTCTGTTGGGGTGTATAAGGACAGGTAGTCTGATGAACAATGCCCTATGCATGGAAATAGGATGCTAACTGAGTCCAAAGGTATTTGCCCCCATTATCGGATCGAAGAATTTTAATAGTAGCATGGAATTGAGTATAAATAAATCGATGCACAATGGAAAAAATAGAGGCAACTTTAGACTTTGTTTTCATTAAGTAAACGATGGTAAGACGAGTACAATCATCAATGAAGGAAACAAAATACTTATGACCAAACACAGAGGTGACCGGACTAGGTCCCCATACATCAGAGTGAATAAATTCAAAAGGTTGAGAGCTGCGAGAATCACTTAAAGGATAACATGCCCTTTGGTGTTTCCCAAGTTGACAGACTTCACATTCAAACTGTAATTTATTTGACTGGACTCTAAACTGAGGAATAACATAAGAAATTTTTGACATAGGAAGATGACCAAGACGATAATGCCAAAGACGAAGATCGGCAGCGTGAACGGATGGTGGTGTAGTATGGTAAGAGGGAGAAGGCTGAGGAGAGTCTTCAAGAATGTATAAGCCTTTCTGTAATTTACCATGTCCAAAGATGTTCCATGTCCTCAGATCTTGAAATACACAACCAGTAGGATGAAAGGTTACACAACAATTCAAGGCACGAGT
This sequence comes from Brasenia schreberi, assembly GCA_036023115.1. NCBI lineage: Eukaryota > Viridiplantae > Streptophyta > Magnoliopsida > Nymphaeales > Cabombaceae > Brasenia > Brasenia schreberi. The sequence continues at coordinate 15,109,780 of JAYKKT010000065.1, read as the reverse complement.
TAAAGAGCTGACAGAAAGAAGATTGAGTGAAAAACTAGGAACATGATAAACTGATGATAAATCTGAAATACAGGTAGAGACATTGCCCTGTCCAACCATATAAGTGAAAGAACCATCTGCTAATTTAATCGGTGCTTGATCCTTAAGAGTCTGGTAAGCTGAAAAATATGATAAGTCGCCAACCATATGATCTGTAGCCCCCGTATCAATTATCCAGGTATGAGAAGTGGAAGAAGAGGAAGGATTACCCGTGACTGTATGCGTAGCCTGTGCCACTGTGGCTTGGGTGGAGGAAGTAAATGTTGTCTCGGAGAATCGCTATTCAAGACCTTCTATTCCTGAATGCCATCAGTGCTCTGAGAGGTAGATTTGGCTGAATGGATGGAGGGATTTCGCTGTCTATAAGAATCAGGTGTACCATGTAATTCCCAATAATGTTCTCTAGTATGACGCGATTTGCCACAATAGGAGCAGAGAAGTTTATGTCTGTCTTCGGAATTAAAACGACCACGGCCACGGCTACGACTCTAAAGGGCTCCTCTGCCACGGCCATGAGAACTGTCACCTCTGACCTGAAGAGCATGCTGATCGAAAGTAGTAACCTGATCCTTCTCAAGATTGCGGCAATCTTCTTCTCTGAGTAATAAGGAGTAAACAGAGCCCAAAGAAGGAAGTTCATCTCTGCCTAAGATATTCAACTTCACTAATTCAAATTCCGGTTTCACACCCCACAATAAATCAAATACTTTCTTTTTCTCAATCGCCTCATGTCGTTCAGTATAACAAGCAGAGCACTTAATATTCGTATAGTAGAAGAGTTCATCCCAAAGACCACGGAGATCTGCATAATAGTCACTGATGGACCGATGACCTTGTTTACACTTCCGGATTCTCTCCAAAATCTCATATTCTTTGGCAACATTCTTCTTCCTAGAATAAGCCTCGGCCACTGCACACCAAATGTTATGGGCAGAGTCTAAAAACATAAAAGTTTTAGCAATGGAGGGAATCATGGATTGTTGTAACCACGATGAGATTAATACATCTTCTCTTTTCCAGGTGGAATAAAGACTATCATGAGGTTCAGGCATTGGAGAGTGACCCATCAAATGTACCCATCTCCCCCTAGCTACAATGACAAGTTCCACAGATCGTGCCCATTCCATGTAATTACGACCATCTAGTTTAGTCTGTGTAATATGAAGATTGTCTGCTTTGTCAAACGAACTAGAGTGGTCGGCGGGATAATTTGAAGGAGCAATGCCCTTACTTTTGTCTGCCATGAAGAATGAAGGCTGAATAAAAAAAAACTGCAGCAAGAGTGACCACGCACAGAAAGAGGAGGCTTCACCGGCATGAGATGCAAGGATGATTACAAAAAAAAACTGCCAACACAATTCTGAAGAATACCAGAATAGAGCAGACTACACGGAGAATGAATATCAAGATTGAACAAGGAGGATTGCAAATAATAACCTTCAATAGGTGGAAGATCACACAGGAACTCCAAGGAAGCTTGGAAGACGTTAAAGAAAAACAAGGAAAATAACCTGTCTTGGTTTTCAAAGGTGCAGTTAAATGATGGTTGCCACGATGCTGCGTGAATCAGCACAGCAACCAGTGCTGAAAGGTGCAAAGAACACACGGCGGAATATGAAGGCAGTCCTCGCTTGAATAAGACACACGAAGGGGAGCACCACGCAGTTGGCAGGGCACTACACTACACGATCTGATTTGCAACTGAAGCAGAACACACCAGCTAATGAACCACGATGCAGTTGGCATGACACTTTAGACTTGGATCAACAGCCACCATGTGAAGATCGCGTTTTATCCAAAGGGAGACGCCTGACATCTGATACCATCTTGTAAATAAAACTTTTATTAATCAACATAAAAGACACTTACATAATAGGGCAGATTGGAGGGCCTCCAATCTGCAACGACTCCCTGGATCAGCTCTCCCTTAGCAGCCGTCCTCCCCTCTTAAAACTTTCTTTCTTATTCTCTAACTAAACTCTAATTAGCTATTAATACCCTATCTAACTTAATTTCCTAATTTACTCCTAATAAGTATTAGCTATATCTAAAGTAACATAAGACACAAAATGACATGCCCAGACATGCCCGACTTTCCTTAACACCCTCTCTCTCTCTCACACACACACACACGTAACGGTTGATGTCTTTAGAGCTTGTTTGATACTATGAGCACAATTTTGACAAGAGAAAATTAGCAGCCTACGAACTCGATTACTCTCTCTTTTACACATGCACATGCAGATGCAATGACGAGTTCAGTTCTTCCTGGGACCTAATCAGCAGCAAACATGTTAAACATTGAGTGCTTTTTGTCGAGTTTAAACATTAAAGGGCAAGGCAAATGGAGGCTTGATACTGGTGGGTACCTTGCAGAGTTCCCACTTCGATGGTTCTGTATCTGCGTTGAGCTGAGCTCGACTGATTCTTGGATCCAACGGCAGGGTCGGCCTCTTGCTTCAATCGACCTTACCAGTTGATGACCACAGATCTAGTGGATGCACGGTAGCACTGGGATGGTAACACTTTTTGGTTGATATGAATTTAATGTATGGCCACATATACTGGCTGGGAATATTATTGGATCATCTTGACTAGATGGAGGCAATCACTGCATGAGTGTGAACGGTTACCTTTTGACCTCAGTATCAGATCTTCAATGTGAGACTCAAATAATTTAATTTCTTGTGGTTTCTTTGACAACTTAATAATGAAAACCTAATGTTTGATTTTCTGTGGGGAAATTTATATTACTGCCTAATAATGAAAACCTACGCACACGGTCCAGTCAACAGGATCCGCTTTGAAATTGGGGGTACTGTACACACCCACTAATATTATCACTTATATTATCATCAGCATCATTATTTTGATTATAATAATAGATTGAAGTCTGACAAGTACACATGTGATACCCCCGGGATTCGAACTCGCCACCTGCAATTGGTGTCAGAGAGCCCAACCGGTGGGCAAATGATGTGGTGCCAGCCAAAGCAGTGATTTGATTATAAAAAGTTTTGCCTTTTGTGGGCAGTCGTTTGCAAATGCATCATAATTCAGACCCAAATTTCCTTTTGGTAATATATGTATTACAAAGAGATATGAGTATTCTTTTTTTATCTGACCTAAGACCAAGTTTCTCTCTCTCTCTCTCTCTCTCTCTCTCTCTCTCTCTCTCTCTCTCTCTCTCTCTCTCTCTCTCTCTCTCTCAATAATCGGTATTTTGGTGGTATGAATATAGTGAGACTTTTTTAATGATTTTTAAATACTTTTTCGAAATTATGCTTCTCAGAAACACGGTGGACCCAAGTTCCAGAATTCTCGGTATTTTTTGAAGGAAATTAACCCAAAGGACCTTGTTTTTTCATACTCAATGTGTATGCTTTTAAGGCCTGCTTTGGAACAGAAAATCAAAAGAAAAATAAAACGACACTAATCACAAAGATTTGTCTTCCAAAAGTTATCATGTGAAATCACAGAAGAGAGAGAAGGCGTTTTGGTCTTGTCTAACATGAGGACAAGGACCACCCACACCATCAATCAGACAAATATCACTGTCAAAAGGGATGCGTTTGCCCCACTTTAAGACACAATGCTCTCATCATTTGCTAAATTCAGTTCATTGACATCTCCAATCGTCGATTCTTTCTCTCTACCAGGATCCCTTTGATTTCCTTGAGAAGTAAAAACAAATCGTTCTATAATTTCCCTCAATAGCATTGTCTCGGGCGATTTGGTTCCGATTTTAAGTTCGAGGTAACCTGGAACCAGACACGGTTACATGTAAAACATGAAACTAATCACCATCACCATTTTTAATCGACATGATTAATAACGGAGATTTGAAATAAAAGTAAATACTTTTTGTATGTTATATTTCATGCAAAGTGAGTTGAATACATTTTGTTTATCAATTTGATTATCATGGGTTCTTTTTTGTTTTTATGCTTCCTAAATCTAGACTCTCCCTCTCTTTATATATAATATATAAGAAAACTGGATCTCTCCATCTTGAACCCTGCTCACTTGCTGACATAAGTGTAATTTTAAAGTTTTTAAGGAGTTTTGAAAAGTATAAAAAGTATTTTTATTACACTCGTACCACCAAAAAGCAACGAGTGAACTGTTGTAAGTGTGAGAACTCTGAGAATCTCTGGTAACATGTCTTTGATTTCTTCAATCTGCCACATTGTGGTCATAACTAAAGTACCCTGAGAACTCAGACCGTATTTTGTATCATTCAACTGGTGGAGGAAGCCATTGAAGTCTCTGCATTTGGTTACATACTTCACTTTGTCCACATGACTGTTGCATGGACTGTTTAATGTGATTGTTTACTGTCTTGGGATGTTGCAATGCCGCAACAGCAAAAGATGTGATGTTTTGGGCATTGAGAGCTGCATCATTGAAGCATATTCCAGTCTGCAGATTCCATAATCCTTGTGAACCCAAGGGCTCCATTAGTGCCTTCAACATCAACTTTCTCATTCGTTCATCCACAGACATTTGCCCCCCTCTCAAAATGACTCTGTAGACTGTTTGGAGCCAAAATTGCCTCACCAATTCAAAATCATGCAGAGCATGGCCTATGTTCTCTTCAACTTGATATCAACGAAAACATGGATTCTTTATTTTTATAGAGCTCGATTATGTTTCACGCTAACATGAACATTCTTATTGTTTCCTTCAACGATCATTCTCATTATTGTTTCCTTTCAATATTTGTATGATCTTCTTTTTAATACTTTTACAATCTAGTTTCTCATATTTTTTTATCGGAACTTCCTCTTCTATGATCTTCTTTTTATTACTTCTACAATCTAATTTCTCATATTTTCTTATGAGAACTTCCTTTGATCCTCTTCAACTTGATATCGTGAGCAGATTATTGAAATTCAACAGCTTAACAAGAGAAGTTCTAACTCGGAGGGCACTGTAGACCAGATGCCACATTGCTTTGTAGGGAATCTCTGTTTCCTATAGCTTTTTTCAACAGCAAATTGCTTTCTTCTCAATTGGAGCAAGTTGCTTGAGCCTCTCTTTTCCATTGCCCAATAAGTTGATAGTTTGTGCAAATAGCACACTCCCCACTTTCTGTAGCGTGGAATATTAAGGATTTGATGTGCCTCAAACTGTCAAATGATAGTTTTCGATTAGTGGTCTCTTCTACCTGTTGCTTGTCGAGTCTGTCCACTCATTAACCGTTGAATTCTCATGTAGAACTGAACAGGGTCACTGCAGTTTAAATCCCACTTGCATTGCTAGTCGTCCATCTTGCTGAGTCTTTATCTTGGTCCTCTTTCCTATTCTCACAATTCCCCCATCTGCGTAAAATCCATATAGAGTTGAGAGTTCCACAGACTCCTCTAAGTGTAGTTCGGGCTGCTATTAAGCTTGGCATTTAAGAGATCACCCCTTGGAAAATATTTAGCCCCTCGGCATCGAGCCCCGAGTAATTGACGTTGCTTGATCATTCGCCAAGCTTGTTTGGTGCTAATAGTGCGCAATTGAAATCTTCCATCTTCCTAAAGCCAAGGCCTCCTCCCTCTTAGATTTGAATAAGGTGGCATTCAATCTAATGGATTTTCATTTCTCCACAGAAAATTGTTTAGCAGGGTCTCAATTTGACTACACGTGGTATTGATCTCTCGAACTCCCAACTCCAGGTTCTTTTAGTTGAATCCCTAGCCAACGGAGCCATAGATTCTTGAAAAACGATATTTATCGACTTTGAACAATCTTATATACATATTTCTTTTCTTTTTCTTTTTCTTAAGGCCAAAGTTTCGAAAGAAAGGAAGGGGGAGAATATGACCCGGATTTGGGTCTGGTCCACATCCTAAAACAGGAGTGAGACCTGGATTTACCATAATCTCCACCGATTATGACATAAACATGGCCGGTTTCGGTTATCTTGGAAACGTGATAAATGAACCGGCTCATGGCTGGTTTTGGTTCCGGTTCCGATTTGAGTACTAAACCACTAGTTACAAGGTTCTATGTGAGTTGGTGCCAAGCTCACGTTCATGTCAAACACCAGAACCATGAACAGGGTGAAACTGTAGTTTCATCCAACTGATTTTTCGCCAAAAAGTATGACTCGATGTCAAGGATTGGGGCCACAAGATTTGGACCCAAGCTGCAGTTTTTCCTTCGATCTCTCTTTTTGGTAGAAACCCTTTCAACCTACAGTTCTCCCCTTTGTCAAAAGAAACCCTTGATCTCTCTTCTTCTTGATTGCCCTTCCAAGCTGTGATTGTTCTCTCTATGAGATGAAACCTTCAATGTCTCTCTTTCCTCCTAAATTGCCCTTTTAAGATGTCGTTATTCTCTCTACCAAACAAAACCATCTGTCTCTTTCTCTTTCTTAATCGCCCTTCTTCCTTCTTTGTTCTGTCGAGCGACCTAAGTTGTCGAATGGTGCTCTGTCAAACGAACCAAACTGTTTCCTGTCTCTTTATTTTTAGTAAAAAAAATTCATTTCTTTCATTTTACTCTTCTTCTTTCTTCTTTGCTATTTGTTAGATGTTTTTTCTCTGTTGTTCTCCTATTGAGGTTTGTTGAGGGGTGAATTTCAGCAAGATGAGCGTAGGAATGAAACCCTCAATCCCAATTATCAGGTTCATATGCAAATCAAACACATAGTTATGGTTACATGAAACCATAGTTATAGGCTCGTGGGTGCATTTTTAGTACCAAGGTCCTAGAACTACGAATCAAACACAAACCTAGGAACTGATAAAATAATTAAAAAAATGAAAAATTTAAAGAACTTTTTTAGAAAAATACCGAAACTAATGGTTTAGAATCAAGGGTTTTGGTTTTAGGCCGATTCCATGAAAGGTGGAACCAGAACCGAACCAAGTGGCACTCGGTCCTGGGTCTGCCTTCATTTGTTCTAGTTCCAGCTGATTCCCGGCAAAGTTCTGTTTCAGTTGAAATCGCCGAGCTGATTCCAAACTGACCATGTCTAGTTTGATCCGTTAGATCGCTACCCTTCGTCTTGATTTGTTCTTGGTATAATAGGGTCTCTTGTTCCAATTCAAACTAATTTTCATGGACTTGGAGAACCAGGCCAGATGAGAAACTATTTCTCCATTTTTATAAACAAGAGGAAAATTTGGTCAATGGCTCTATTCTATGTACTTCAAACAATTGAAAATATCGCCCTTGCTTATTCTATCGGCATTCTAAAACAACTCTTTTCGGTAAGTATGGGTTATAAATTTTTTAACACAACAATTCAGAAAGAAAAAAACCCAGACGTTTAATTAGACCTGTCTGACAGGGTTCTGAAACGATATAATCAAAATTTTGACTGTTTTTGGACCTGTGCTCAAACTCCGAAGAGTTTCCTGGTCCTGCTCTGCTTTGACTATGTTTAAAAGACAGCTAGGTTAAAGCTCGATCAGCATCCCTGGGTCCGATCCAAATCCAAATGGATCTAGTTTCGATGTTTTCTCCTAAATGTAACTGGTCAGGGTTTACCTTAAACGAACTGAAGAGACAAACTGATTAGATCAGATAGATTGAAATAGAGATGGCAATATTGGCCCGACCCTTGGAGACCTGACTCAAATGGGGTGAGGATTACTCGGTTTGAGCGAATTTCGGTTCGGGCATGGGGAAAACCTGAACATCTTCGATGGGGTTCAGGGCGGTTATGGATAAGAAGTACCAATCCGATACATAAATGTGCATACATGTACTTATACATATAAAGACATACGCGTATGTGCATACATACATACATACATACATGCACGTGATTTCAAAATTTCAAAAGTTCAACCACCTAAATTTAGAAATTATCATTTATTTGGATCCGATTTACAATTGATTTGATTCTAATCCAAATACTTTTAGTTTCCAAATTTTATTGAGATTGAAATTGAGGTACATGACGCTCTACATTCCGACTGTTCCTTTGTAGGGAAAAATGATCCAAACTTATACCTGCCTCATCGGGTAACATAGACATGACTGGTTCCAAATTGGCCTATACCCAGACTCATACCCAAACCTCATTTTCCGTGCGCTGTATATGCTTGTTACTTAGAATGGTCGGTTCTAGTTACCTCGAAACCTCTTGGAACCATAGCTGAACCGGCCTTTAATCGGTTCCGGTTCCGGTTTTGAAACTATGATTTCGAGGTGGTTTTGGTTTGAGTCACGAACCATTTGAAACTAGCAAAAAAATACTATTTTTTTAAATACTGGAACTGGCAGTTTAGAACCACCAATTCCAGTTTCATAATAGGTGAAACCAGAATCAAACTAGGTGGTCCTCGGTTCCGGTTTCAACCGATTATGGAACCATCCCCAACCACCCTATTGTAACCTACTTGGTCTCATTTGTTAATTTGGGTCATGTCCAGGACATGGACCTGCTCTTGGTAAAGGACATTCAGTGTCACTTTCTGTATAAACCATATCCGACCCGATGCAAACCTGAATCCAATATATGCCCGAACTAAACTCGAACCAAACCTGAAATCAAACCCAACAATTTGAATAAGTATAGGCTTATCAAAATTGAACCCGGACCAATTTTGACCCTTGATTATCAATTTGTTTGCACCATGGCAAGGCGTTGTTGTGACTCCTTGTTCGGGTTGGTTTTCAATTCCAGATCCGGTTCAGCAACGAGTTTAGCTAAGACCCAACCCAGTCTTGAATCCGAACCAAAGTGTTATACCTCCATTTATAAGCGGGTCACACAATAACCGCTCCGAACCCGGCCCAGCTATCAGCCATAGGCAGGAAAAACCCGAAATCCATGAGTATTTTCGTCCTTAGCAAAACTTCCCAACTCTACCCATCCCTAAGCTGCTTCAAACTCCATTCTTCACTTGGTCTTTTCGAAATATTGCGAGGCTATTATGGTCATTCGAACTACTGAACGCCCCCGGATTAGCCAAACTTTTGTGGCTTTAGTCATTTAAGGAGAGGAGTCCAAAATCGTCCGATTGACCGAGACCATTTGAAAACGAGGAACCACAACGGCTATGAGTGTCTCTGAAAGAGAGAGGGAGAGAGAGAGAGAGAGGGAGAGAAAAGGACCGTTGGACCCGAAAAGAGGAAGGGACTCGACCGTTGGACGCGTCCCCAATTTCAAATTTCCTTATAAGCGGCGTCTTCTTCTTCCTTTCCTTCCCGTATTGAAGCTACAGAGCGGCAGGAGAGATCAAAGAGTTGAAAGGAAAGAGAAAGAGAGAGGGAGATAGAGAGGAAAGCGAAAGACGGTGGCGTCCGGTTCCGATCAGCAGGAGGCACAAGGAGGTCTCCAGTTCTTTTTCTCGTCAGTCCTTTCATCCCTCGGAGCCGTTGTATTCCAGCAAGAAGCCATGCCTCCAAGGGTCGCAGTTCCACAAGCAAGAGGTTGGTTTTCTATCTCTTCTTGTTCTTCTTGGGTCGATTTTTATGATGACTTAGTCATCCGAGTTTCTGCACGAATTGGTCTATCTTTGGTGATTGGGTTCATCCCTTTAATGGTTTTGATGTTTATTGTTTCTCAATCATGTTGAGCTTCTGAACCAATTCGTGTTCTTGGGAGGATGGCTTTCTCTCTTTTATGGCTTTTATGTTGATTAGGTCCCAAGCGAGTTAATTTTCTGCACCAGATTGTGCGCTCTACAAATCACGTGGAGTTTTTCAACAAGTAGAGTTTCTTTTGGAGATTGTTTTCTCTGTTTAACGAATTTAATGTTTTCTTTTATTTTGCCGTTTCATGGCTTCACGATACAGATTCGTTCCAAAGTTTCTTACCGATGTTTCTTAGATCTATCTGAACCAAACAGTGTTCCTTTGTTGATTGGTCTTCTTCTCCATATTGGCTTTCCTGTTCCTTTTGTGGTTTCATGGATGCAAAATGGATTTCCATAGACGAATTTGTTATGATTTTCTTTCTCATGTTCTTAGATCTTTCTGGGAATTTGCTTCTTATGTCGTTCTTTTGACATTCTGAGGACTGATTTCTCTCTTCTAATAATTATTTTTTCTTCTTTTTAGGTGTCTTCTTGATGCCTGAATCTTTTAGTTTCGTTTGGTAGTTCTAGTTTATTATATGCATTCGGTTTCCTTACTGGTTTCTATCTTGCTTTTCCGGCAGCAGAGACAGTAGCTGCTGGCAAGCACAAGGCAACTAATGATGGAAATCGCCGTGCTCTGGGTGACATTGGAAATGTGGTTGATGCTCGTTTCATCGTGGAAGGGTAAATAACACCCTATTTGATGCATGATTTATTTGTATATATATGCTCCTTTGTTGATATGAAGTTTAACACTTCACCTTTTCAATTACTTTGAACAGCAAACCTCAACCGCAAATCTCGCGACCTATTACAAGGTCTGCTTCTTATCAGATAAATTGTTCTGAGATCTGATTCATTCTAAAAATTGTTCTGTAATGAATCGATGATTTCTGATTCTTTTGGTTCGTTCTCATAGGAGTTTTGGTGCACAACTTCTTGCCAATGCACAGGGTGTAGCAGCAAATAAGGTAATTTAGTAATGATATCTGTTTCATGTTTTTCTCTTACATTCATAAGAATTCTCGTAACTGATGTTTGATACCAAAATGAACACAATTAGTTGTTGGTTTTCCAGAAAAACCTTCCTCCTGTCGCACCAGTTGTTGCAGAAATCAGACCGAAGGCGGCCATCCCGAAGAAAGTTACTGCAAAAGCTAAGGTTGAAACAGTGATTGAAATCAGTCCAGATACTAATGAGGATTGCACGGAAGCATCATCCAACAAGAAGGTTTCTAAGAAAAACTCCTCAAGGAAGAAAGTCTACACTCTCACTCATGTTCTCACTGAGAGGAGCAAGGTTAATTTCAATGGTTTTCTTAGTTTTCTAAAATCATAATGTGAATCTGTATCTCCCCAACATCTATTTTTATCTTGATCAGCATGCATGTGGATTGAAAGAAGAATGTCATGATATCGATTCGGCAGATGCTGACGATCAGTTGGCTGTTGCTGAGTATGTTGAAGACATCTACAAGTTTTATCGAATAGCAGAGGCTTCCTCTCAAGTTCCTGACTATATGGGTTCTCAGACTGAAATTAATGCAAAGATGAGAGCCATCCTCTCAGATTGGCTGGTTGAGGTGCACCTAAGATTCGAACTCATGCCTGAAACTCTCTACCTAACAATGCATATTGTAGATCGATACCTTTCGATCCGAGCAGTTAGCCGAAGAGATTTGCAGCTACTTGGTGTCACTGCCATGCTTATAGCCTGTAAATATGAAGAGATTTGGGCTCCTGAGGTTGATTCTTTTCTCTCATAGTTATTCTTCCGGTTCAGTATTAATCCCACTCAACATCATGAGCTGCCAAAGTATTTGAATTCCAACTCCTGGCAATTATATCTTTTAGAAATGTAGCTTCCGAAACTTTTCTGGTTCGTAGAATATGACTGACACGATCCTGAAGTGTATATTTAGTCAAATGACTTGCTTATCAAACAATTGAGAAGTGTATATCTGATCCTCAACAAATGACTGTAAATCTATCGGGTTTAGGCTTTTGTCAAAGTGTGTTTTCTCCAATTTATCTTAAATTTGACCTGAAAGCATTTTTAATTTTGATGATTGTAGGTTAATGACTTTGTCTGCATATCCGATCGAGCATACAGCAGAGAACAAATCTTGGTCATGGAGAAAACTATTCTGAACTATCTGGAATGGGGTCTGACGGTTCCTACACCTTACGTTTTCTTACTCCGGTTCTTGAAAGCAGCTGCTTCGGATAAGCAGGTCATCCATTGGATGAATTTGGTCCTATCTGTTTCTTTCTTCCTTTTGATTCTCACTGATTTTGTTCCTTTTTGATGTCTATAACCTGTTTGCAGATTGAGAATTTGGTCTTCTTTTTCGCCGAGATGAGTTTGATTCACTACTCCATGATAGCAGCATACTGCCCGTCGATGATAGCTGCTTCTGCCGTGTATGCTGCTCGATGCACACTCGGCTTAACCCCCTCTTGGACTGACGTTCTCAAGAAGCACACCTGCTACTCAGAGCAGCAAATCAAGTATGTACATGCGGGATTTTCGCTTTCATTGTTCACACACACACAGAAGCAAACATGGTGCACTCTGCAAAACAAGGGCGTCCTTCGATTATGTAAGTCCTAACTAGGATTTGATTGACATGACACCTGTGGTTTTCATTGATCCACACCTGGCTCCATTGTATCTTGAATGGAACAGTATATAATGCCATTAATGTGGTCCTGCCAATCTTAGAAAAAACAGAAAGAAAACTTGTAGCTTGTCATATGTTTATGTGCAGTGGTACCCACGTAACATAAAAAGTTGTACCTACTGCTTTTATCTGCTTTATACCCAGACACATACTTGAATCTATCTTTATTCAATTCTTTCTCTTTCCATATACACACAACATCCAAGCACGCACACTTTTGCTATTTACAAAATTAATTAAGCATCAAAATTGTAAATGGCTTGCACAACCAAGCTGAAGGTGCTGCAAAAGATAGCTTGGTGATAATCTGGATTCATAGAAAAACACAACTAAAAGAAGCTTTGCTCTCTCTCTCTCTCTTATGCGTTGTCTGACTTTATTCATGTGATGAAAGATAGCTTGGTGATAATCTGGATTCATAGAAAAACACAACTAAAAGAAGCTTTGCTCTCTCTCTCTCTCTCTCTCTCTCTCTCTCTCTCTCTCTCTCTCTCTCTCTCTCTCTTATGCGTTGTCTGACTTTATTCATGTGATGTTAATGGCAGGGAGTGTGCAGGCCAAATGGTTCAGTTCCATGCAGGTGCTGCAGACAACAAGCTGAAGGTTGTTTTTAAGAAGTACTCGAGCGCAGAGCTGGGCTCTGTTGCCCTGCTGCCTCCTGCAACCAAGCTTCTCGCTGAAACAAGGCATCTTACTAACTCGTCTTGAGTCTGGGAATATACTGCGGAGAGAAATCAAGTGTGCATTTTGTGGTTTTGGGGTCATTATAATGGGTGACTTGCTCAATTTCTCACGAGTAACAGTGCAGGCCAAATGGTTCAGTTCCATGCAGGTGCTGCAGACAACAAGCTGAAGGTTGTTTTTAAGAAGTACTCGAGCGCAGAGCTGGGCTCTGTTGCCCTGCTGCCTCCTGCAACCAAGCTTCTCGCTGAAACAAGGCATCTTACTAACTCGTCTTGAGTCTGGGAATATACTGCGGAGAGAAATCAAGTGTGCATTTTGTGGTTTTGGGGTCATTATAATGGGTGACTTGCTCAATTTCTCACGAGTAACAGCACCTCAAACTTAATTATCTGTTCCTGAAAGTCTAACTGTGAATTTGTGCTTTCTCAATTTCTCACGAGTAACAGCACCTCAAACTTAATTATTCCTGAAAGTCTAACTGAATTTTTGTGATGATTTTATCACATACAGTGTGTGTGTTTGGAAATGATACCTCAAAGCTGTTTGGTTTGGTTTGCAATTCCTCTCTCTCACGCGCGCACACACACACACACGATGGTTAAGCCAAAGAACCAATGGCTCCGGCTTCATACTGAGGTCCTTGTCTGGTTCAGCACACAGTATGAACAAGTGGCGTGCTTGGACTGGGCTTGACTATTGAAAAGTTGAATTTGTTTTAGACACCCGTATACAAATAAAAGCATGGAATTTCATGCATCAACGGCCCACACAGCCTGTTTCAAAAGTTCATGTCGTTAGGGGTGTTTGCATCAACGGCCCACATCGGAACAACCTGGGACATCGGCTTCATACTGAGGTCCTTGTCTGGTTCAGCACACAGTATGAACAAGTGGCGTGCTTGGACTGGGCTTGACTATTGAAAAGTTGAATTTGTTTGACACCCGTATACAATAAAAGCATGGAATTTCATGCATCAACGGCCCACACAGCCTGTTTCAAAAGTTCATGTCGTTAGGGGTGTTTGCATCAACGGCCCACATCGGAACAACCTGGGACAACAACGTTCATGTGGGTCAGACCCAACGATCCTCCTTGCCTCATTGCGTGAAGCTCCTAAACCAGCTGGTGTGTCTGTTTGAACCGGAGCCAAACCAAGCCCTATTCGGAAGTGGCCGAATTGGACGAGAAACGCTGGTTGGTTACAAAATTTTATGGTTCTTATTATTATAAGGATTTTAATTATGTTTAATAAAAAAACATTTAAGAAGGTAATAAACTGATTGTGAAAAAATTAAAAGAAACAATAAAAATTGACTTAACTTATGTGAAAACAACAAAACATCTACGTAGCACATCCCATCTAGGAAAAAGGATTAGTTGTCAGTTTTGTATCTGTTTTCGTTGAAGGAGAAAATATGAAATAATTCTGTCGAGTTAACACTGTCGGGAACTCCAGGATAAGGCTGGTAAACCAGAACCGGTAGTTTGAAATAGTTGATTATGCTTCTCTACCTGTTTTATCTTTTTGATTTTGGTTCAAAACAAAACAATGAAACCCCATGGGAATAACCGGAACCAATGGAACCCTGATCAATTTACAGTTCATGTTTCCTAAAGAAACAGAATCAACTATTTCGAACTGCTGATTCTGGTTTACCTCCAAAGAAGCCTTATCCTGGGATTTCTAAAAATAAGTTTCATAATTTCTAATAGTTCTTCTTTATTATAATGATTGAAATAATAGGGTAAATAACTTAAATACATCAGCCATTATTATTATTATTATTATTAATAAATAACATTATTGTTTTTGTTACAAAGGGAGGCCAAATCAAGGCACGGACACATGCATCCCGCCAGGAATTGAACTCCTCTCCCCACTAGCAGGAAGGAAACTGAGCACCCAGCCGCTATTTACAGCCATTATTTTATATTCCAGCCAAAATAAAGAAAAAGGAAATATCGTTTTGTCATTTGCCGATAAAGGTTCCCTTTAAGTTCGCCAAATTATCACAAAAAAGAAAACCATTTGAGAGTATTGCCTTTTAAGGAAAATGTATTTGAACAAAGCATTTGGTAGCACTTAACAAAAATCAGCTAAGCATTTGGGGAGCACTTATGTATATTAGAGAGATTACTTTTCGTTAGCATGAGTGTAGTAATATTATCATTGTCTTTTTGTGAAAATTCTTAAAAATTTTAAACTATACTTATGTCACTAAAATGTAATGGATGAATATATATAAGAAAAATGAATCCTTAACACCTCTCATGTGCTTTAGACCCATTCGATTTTGACTATAAGTATATATATAAGGAGACTGGATCCTAATCATCCAAGACATGCTCATTCACTCATTCATTTATTTTGGTGACATAATTATAATTTAAATTTTTTAAGAGTTTTTAAAAAAAGGATGAAGAAAAATGTTATGATAATCATGCTCCCAAAAAGTAATCCATGGACGTAAGTGATAAAAATTTACCAACCTTTTCCCATACTAGATGGGGTCAAAACTCTTTGTTTCTACAAGGCCCTATCATGTGCTATGGCCTAAAAATTTACCACATTCATATATTTAAAAGCTTCTTTGACTTTATTCTTTTGAATACGCCAATAAAAATTATGATTTATATATTTTTTGATTTGGCTAACTCTCCTAAGCTAATACTATTATCTATATTTTCATTAAAAAACTTATAGAAATAATTTTTTCATCTATTTTTTATATAATCATTCACCACTAGAATCTTCTCATCATCATCTTTGATGCATTTAACAAAAGTAAAATCCTTAGTTTTCTTATCTCTAGCCTTAGCTATCCTAAAAATATCTCTTTCACCTCTTTTTGGGTTAAGCTTTCTATATAAATCCTCTCAAATTTTGGCTTTTACTTGACTAACGGTCTTTTTCGCTTCTTTTTTTATTTTCTTATAAGCTTCCCAAGTTTTACTAGTCTTTTTGGCAAAATCTCATAACATATACTTCTGTTTTTCTAAAATGATCAGTTTTGGTTGCATTAATCCTCATTAAGTTTTAGGGCTAGAGGCCATGGCATGCCCAATGATGTTTGTGTAGTTGCTTATGACCATTAACCCAAGCTTATCCTCTCATTTATAATCTAAATTATTTATTTATTTATATTATATATAATATAAGAGAGAAGGAGAAAGATAATGTAAATGATTTTGCAAACTCTATCCAAATAAATTTCAACTATTCGACTGTAAAACATTGATGCTGAGATTGAAAAATAAAAAGTGAAGTATGTATAAGGGCGACCATGTATCATACAAATAGTATATATATTTTTCACATTTGATTTTCAATCTAAACAATACGTGATCTTGGTTAAGATTGGTATGAGTGGAGCTCACGAATGGATGGTTTGTAATCTCTAACTTATATATAAGTCATGACTTTAGTCAAATGACTGAGATTAACTTGGATGGAGTTTATATATGGCTAGTATACATTGTTCAACTTATATATATAAATTCCATTCAAACTAATTCGAATGACTAAAGTCATTATATATATAATCTCAATCTGCAAATCTTTTTAGTGAATGATGATGCTTCCCCAATTGGGCCACAGTGACCACAGCAAATCCAATGCAAATCCGACACTTGACTACATAATTAAAGAGAGTTTGGTCCAACCATTTGAGCTCACCTACAATCTTGTCAAATGTAACTTTTCCTTTTCATCGTTTAAGTATGTATGCAAAAGTACTGGCTTTGTACAATTTCAATAATTAAATGCACTTAGTCCTACTAATCCCCAAACTTTTGTGTATCTCCCTTTCAATAGGAAAGTTCAATCCGAAAGTACAAAAATAATTTAACTTGGATTTGTCATCTCATCCAATGAACAAGCACCACTGCTGCAAACACACACACATTCACCATAGTTAAGGTGCCCACACACAGTGGCGGATCTACATTGACACGAAGTGAGACAGCTGCTCTCCCTGAAATTTGAAAAAGCAATGAAAAAGTTATAGGCCACGACGAAATTCATGGCTATTATACATAGTTCACTCCACCCTAAATGGTTGAATAAGTAGTTCTCGCCACCCCACAAAAAATTCTACATCCGCCACTGCGCAAACACATACAAATTAACACACAAACACACATTTGTTTATTGGCAGGCTCGGGTTAGCAGACCCATATCATATATGCACACCATGGGACATCAAAACTTTAAGCTTTACTTGAATGTTCTTTTAAGCCAATCCCATAGTCAACATACACATGCATGCGTGCACACACATGCACACACTTCCCCTCAAGTAAAACTAGAAGTTGGATCTATGTTATAAAGGAACTAAATTGTCCCGAATCAGCAAATTATTGTTGAATATGTAGCTAAAACGATACAATACAGAGCCCAATCCACGACTTTTTTTTCATTTTTTTGTCTACTTTTGGGAAATTTATTTATTTTTCAAACTATTCTATTTCATCTAATTTGCTTAAATTTGTTCATCCTCTGATTTTTTTTTCTTTTGAACAAAGTTGCGAATCCACTCAAAGGTCAACTCCACCAACGTTACTTTGGATGATGATGCTATAATAAGCTTCCACCATGGTGACAAGAAGCAATTCTGTTTCGTTTATTCAAGAAACAGAAACTATAGTAGGGATGGTAACAGTGGTCTGACCCAACCCGACCCGAATGGGGCGGTTAATACCCGGTCCAGATTGATCAGGTTCAGATTTGGATACGGGAATTATCCCCATTCGGAATTTGATTGGGTATGGGGCTAGACTGCATGAAACTCTTAAAAGCTCATCTTCATAGCGGAACTGCATGCATGGGACAGTCAAAAGCTTAAGGGTTCGTTTGCGATAGGTCATGCATGAAAACTTATAAACTTATCAGGATTATATATATATATTTGAAATATTAGATCCTTGAACCAAACTATCAATCTTTTTTCCTATTAAAACTGAACCGAACAAAGCCTTTCGACATCTAGAACCAAGCAAACCGATGGCTTGGTTCGACTCTGACTGTGTTTGGTTGGTTGTGTTTGAGTTCAGGTACAAGAAAAACTATGAACACCTTAGATTTACAAAAGACTATTTTAATTCATAGTGCTCTTAAAGTTGATAAATTTATTCGAATTGTAATAGAGTTTTATTGGGCATCCTATACCTATCCCATTATTCTTGAAGAAGAAAGATCTAGATTCATACCCATCCTCATCAAGTCACAGATTTATGTATTTGATACAAGGTTCGAGGAGAATTAGGCTTTGATTTTTGATACTCTTAGTTCCAAGTTTCTCTATGCAAAAGAGCATAACTTATTGCGGTCATCAAACTATGATATTATAGACCTGATTTGAATAAAAAACTTTGGCACGAGGGAGAGGCAGGCCACAACAATTGAACTTGGAGACTTTGCACAAAAATTTAAGCACTTTCTTCTTTTTTATGATGATGATATACTACCTTGTTCAGAGATCTAATTATTAGCATCACTCACGAATCAAACACAAAATTATGGTACCTCAGAACTATGATTACATCATGATCGTCGAAGCATGTAATTTTAGTATATGGTGCCTAGCACCACAAATTAAACACATCATAAAGAGTACAAAGTTGAGGTTTTGGGTACGGGACTAATATAGGTATACCCGTCCCAAGCCCGTGCATTGCTATCCCTAATGTAGAATCATATGGCATGACTTTCATTAGTGATTTTAGGCCCTACCCAACAACCCGACTTGAACCCAACCCAAAACTTTAGAGTTTGGTACTGGGTTTAGGCACTGCGGGTCAAGTTATGGTCTCTCCAAAATAATCGCACAAAAATTGGATCAGGTTTCGACAGATCCGAACCAGAAATATCCATTATAAAGAAGAGGAGAATGAGAGAGGAGGCATCAATGTGACGTTGAAAGTGGCCAAGGATTTTCGTGCTTTTAATAAATAATATCCATAAATGTCCACAAAAAGACATGATTTGCCTATTCCCTCCTCGGATCTCTCTCACTCTCATTCACACTTCCATTAAATTATTTATTTATTGCAACCAAAAATTTCAGCTAAAATACAAAAAAATCGCAATCAGTGATAAGTAGTAAATTAATGGAAAGCAGACTCATCTCAAGGAAGATGTTCTGCCAGTTATCATCTTCTCTAACTGACCACTTTACCCTTCAAGTCAGCAGCCCTAACCTTTAAATCATAAAACTCTCTCCCAGTTTTACCCTTTCCCATACTAGAATTACATTACATCTTACCAGCACGAATAAGATATATTTTTGGGCTTATGGTAGAGGATAAAAATATAATCAAATTTACTTAAACATTTTTACTATTTTATAGATTTGAATAAGATATATTTTTATATTTCCAAGACATATTTAGTTTGAGGTAAAATGAAACTGGCGGTTTCAAACTAACACGATTTGCCTAAAAACAAGAACTAGAACTAAATTGAGATTGATCGATTCCGGTTTAGATTCTAAACCATTCAGAATTGAAAAGATATTAAAAATTGAAAAAATATTAAAAGAATATGGAATTGGTAGTTTCAAACCGTCGGTTTTGGTCCTCACATGGTTCTTGACCCAATTCGGCTCCAGTTGAAACCACTAGACCAGTTTCGAACCAGCCATTTCTAATTAAGCTGGTTTTGTATGCGTGTGTTTATTTGGTAGAGGGTTGGCTCTCTGGCAAAAGGCCAGGAGTTAAATACTCTAATTTGTAGCTGGTAGAGATTTGCCTAACCCAACGTAAGAAGAAGAAGAAGAAGAAGAAGAAGAAGAAGAAGAAGAAGAAGAAGAAGAAGAAGAAGAAGAAGAAGATCTCTTTATCTTGTTCAAGATTAATCTAAGTTCATGCTTTACCGTTGCGATTGAATCCCATCCGTCTAAGAAGAAAAGAAAATAGACTTGTATCTCATATATCAATTGGACATGTGATTTATATTAGTGTTGGTTTATCATGATATATGCACTCACCGGAGTTCTAATATGGCGGTGACCGGAAACTCAGTTAAGGCTTAAAAGTATCAACTAGCTTAGACTTCATTTAAGATTGAACTTGATCTTAGTTAAACTTAAGATGCAAAGTCTACACTGCTGCCACTACCACCACCGCCACCAAACAATAACAAAGTCTTTTCCCAGGGTCAATTACATGGATTCTTTGTTTTTTTCTATGAAGCTTAATTGTCACAAATTATTCATTTTTAGTAATTTTTGTTTGTGTTCAACCTGGACATGACACAGTCTTTTATCTCTTTGGATAAGTCGTGTTCGTGTTGGGTTCTTGTGTCGTGTACTGAACTACCATTTTGGAATAAAGTTTTCACCAACAAAACGAACAGCCAATTTGAAGTTTATTTCAGGTCAAGAAGCGCGAGCAACTCCTATATGACCGACTGCTGACTAAGAGGGCAATATGGTCATTCCAAAAGTCCAGGAGAAACGAATCTGTCATTTTGTAAAAATAGCAAGGATAATATGGTCATTAGAGACCCAGACCAGATCCTCCCCTCCCCTCCCCCTCAAAACGCACACACAGACGACTACCGGAACACCGCCCCCCCCCCCCCCCCCCTCTCTCTCCATTCTTCATCTTCTTCTTCTTCTTCTTCCTCCAAAATGAGTCACAACCATCACCGCACCCACTTCTAAGTCAGACTGGACCGGCCGAGCTCACTTACCGAGCCCACCGCCATGAGAGACGACGCCTCTTGGTTCGCTCACTGGCAAGAGGAGCTCCCCTCCCCTGAGGAGCTCATGCCCATATCCCAATCCCTCATCACTCCCGACCTCGCTGCCGCCTTCGACATCTCTACCACCAATTCTCCGCCACCTCCGCCGCCAATTCCTGCCGGCTCGGCGGCGCATTTAGGCCAGGTTTCCGACGATTTTGACTCGTCGGCCGGCGCCGGAGACGAGACGGCGCGCACGCTGAAGAAGCCACGCCTCGTCTGGACCCCCCAGCTGCACAAGCGATTCGTCGACGCCGTCTCCCATCTGGGAATCAAGAACGCCGTGCCGAAGACCATTATGCAATTGATGAACGTCGATGGCCTCACGAGAGAGAACGTCGCCAGCCACCTCCAGAAGTACCGGCTCTACCTCAAGAGGATGAAGGGATTGTCCGGCGGCGACGCCGGTTCGCCATCGGCATCCGATCACCTCTTCGCATCCACCCCGATTCCTGCGGCTCACAACCATTTCGACAACCACCCCATCCTCCAATTCTTGCCCGGAGTTCATCACCCCTCCGCTACCCATCAATTATTCGGGACGCCGATTCCGCCTTCGCCATCCGGTGGGTTCCCTGCCGAGTTCGACCATGGGTACTTAACTCGGCACCATGCCGTACACCGTTTGGTGCCGCCGTTGACGATGATGATGGGGAGGACTAGGGAGTTCGGGATCGAGGTGGATGAATTCGGTACGGATTTACCGACTTCCACGCCAACGCCAAGAAAGGCTCTGACTCTTTTCCCGACTGGGGATAATTGACCGCCCTTCGTGTTTCTAGCTCGCTTTGTTGATTCATAGTGTAGATCGAGTTCTCGCTTTTCTGGGCTCTTTGATTTTTTCTTTTTTGCCATGAGGAATCGGAGAATGGAGGGGGTTGAGTACTGATGGTCAGTGAGCAATTGGACTTGGTGCTTGATTTGAGGAACTGGGTAGTGATGATGAAGAGAAGATTGAGCATGATTTCACATTTAGGTGGCAGGAATGAGCAGACTAGCTGAGTTTGGATTAAGGAATTGGGATTTGATCGGCAGGGCTAAATCAGGCCGATTCGTGGTGGTTGTTTTCTTCGTTCTTTCTCTGTCGTTGTTGTGTTATGCTGTTGTAGTTGTTGATTGTTGATATCATCCATTCCTTTGTGGAAGGATTTAAAATAGAGGGTGTTTTAGAGTAGCTGTTTATATGATGCTCCTTAGATTTCCTCTCTTTATCTTTCATTCTTATCTTTTCTAGCTATTGTTCTGTAGCATCTTTCACTGTAAAAACCGTTACTTTAGTACTAGGCAACTTTTTTCATCAACTAAACGTGGGTTGAACTGTCCTCTTTATCATAATCTAGAAGGATGGAATTCCATTATGGTAAGCTTCATTTATTGGTTTCAAAAGAAACATTTTCTGGGTGAATCATTTCAAGGTATGACCTATGATCATATTGGAATTGGCAGTGGGATTTCCTGTTGGGAGCAGTGTCTGATCCACATCGAGCCAAGGTGGGTCTCAGCTCCACCTGAAATTTTAAAAAATCAACAAAATTGTATGATTGTGTTCGTGTTCTGCAACTCATAGTTAGGATATTGAGCTGCTAGAGAATTCCCCCTGCATGCCCGTTTCTGTGCAGATAGTACATGCCATGTATTGCATTCAGCTAGCTCTCTGGATGTTGTCTGATATGAGGATTCTATTGCGGATGAAGTCTGTTGATCATTCCAATCATATTTTTGTGTCTAAATATTTTGTTATTGTACATAGTCATGCATGGTCATTGTTGATGCCTTTGTGCTTGTTCATATATGTGTTGATCTAAACATAAACGCATAACTTAAGAAGTAAAACCTCACACTTACGGGCAGAAAGAGCACCAGCTCACCTGGCTAGGAGGTCGACTCACAGGTTGAAGGATGTGCATGAGTTCGATACCTGGGGCGTGCATCTCGCTTCAGTCTCCCTGTTATACCAAAAAAAACTGCGGGTAATAATCATGCACATTGGCGGCTTCAATGCATTGTCTTGCTTATGAGATGACTATGGTGCTGATTTAAAAGTTGAGTTGTTAGAAGTTAAACTTTTATCAGTTCGAAAAAAATGTCTTGTTTCTGCAATCAGAGCATATGAAAGATGAAAGCTTGATGTTCTTTCTTTAGAGGAGAAACAAAAGGAAATCTGTAACCAAGTAGCAGGAAGATGGAGTGGTAATCATACTTTTGAGTATATCAGAGCAGAAATATTTGAGCTTCTCTTCTAATTTGATGATCTTCAAATAGAAAGCAGTTATAGATAAATTACAACTCTTCGTTTACGAGAATGCTGATTCTATGTACTCATGCACACTTCTTAATAATTGATGCATCTAACTGTACTGTATAGTATGGCAGAGCAGCAATCTGCACATTTTGATGAACTTGTGGCCAAGTACAAAGGTTTGGCCCTAGCTTTAGCTTTATCACTCTCCTGGTTAATGGAAAATGTATATGGCTTTTATTTAACGGCTTCCTGGAAGAGGATGTGCTGTTGGATAGTGAGGCTGGAAAAAAGTAGACTTTGCAAGAACTCTGCTTTTCTTCTTTGGTACAATGAAGAGTCCGCAAGTGTGATGCATGCCCTGAGTATTGAACTCATGACCTTCAACTTGTGAGTTGGCCACCTTGCTAGGTGAGCTGTAGCTCTTTATTGTGCATAAACTCTCTTTTTTAAATGCACACGAAATTGGAAAAGGGTTGTGTGTTAAACTACTTTAGACGTCTTATGTTAGTTGTAGACAATATTTTGGTGATAAATCATTAATTATTTATAGTTCTTTTCTTTCTTGGTTACAAAATGGGAGGCGGAAGCCTAAAACACATACCCATGCACACCCAGGGTATCGAACACACTACCAGCTATGTGGGAGTCAGAGAGCCCTGCCAGATGAGCTAACGCTCTGCTGGCATGATGTATATACTATGTAGTGAGTGCTCTGATTAATGGCTAACCTATTACAAACCAGTGTGTGTAAAGTTATGATAAATACATCATATAGTAATTTTTATGAATGGTTTTCGCTTCAACGTTGTTCAAAATATTAACTTGATTGAGTTTCATGATCTTTATGGAGTGCATATCAGATTTCTTTTACTGTTTATGACTTTGTTAAGAATGGAAAAGCCAGTTTCAGGTCTTATGGAGCTATCCTCTGCCTCGGCGGTCTTCAGAGTGCGAATTTCATCAAATCGAAGACGTAATCGACTAAACCGAAGTTACCATCACTATTCAGTTTAGATAATCTAGTCATCTTCCAGATAAAGTCATATGTTAGCCATATTTGTTGTCCCTCTACTAAATTTTCTGCTTTTCAATGTTTTATGTGAATAAGTGGAAGCAATGCGAAGCCTGGAGTCCTTTCAATAAATTCGAAGGAAAACATTTTTTTTCCAATAATATCGAGCTTCCTTTCAATAAATTCACTAAATGTGAGGTTGATGGCAGCTTGATGTTAGCTGGTAGATCCCTGTTCAGGGTTGAAAGTTGCATAAGAAACTGCTCCTCTTCATTTGTGGTCAACGAACATTTGGTGTGGACGTCTTGTGAGGGATTCTCATGATAATCTTGTTGCAATCTCTTTGCAAATTTCTGTGGAGGATAACCATGCGGTAAATAATCGTCTCAGATATCCAAACACTGTTCTCAAAGGTTCTCTCTCTCTCCATTATGAATCAAAGTCTAGTTTTCCTAACCATATCCAGATCCATAAAGATTCGTCACCTAGGTGTGCATCCCATCTCTCTCTCTCTCTCTCTCTCTCTCTCTCTCTCTCTCTCTTCTGAATCTATGTTTGGTTTTCATAACCATGTCCAGTTAGAGGAGATATTAAGAAACGATCAATGAAATCTATTTCTCATAGGTATAGGCATTGAATCCAAAATATATATTATCTGCAATAGAATCCAAATTGCCGAATTTGGTATCTGGATCCATATCCAATGGGTTTGTATACTCGAATTCAACCGGATACAGTTTTGGACCCCAAACCGAATGGTTTCAATAATATTAATTTGCATAATTTGGATTTAGTAAACCACTACCCAAACCTGATCTGATTCACATCCCTGATAAGTGTGTACAATGGAGCCGAGTCACACATGAAGTCCGCTTGTTTAAGAATTGCTCGACTAGACTCAAGCTTGGCTCAAGATATTGGGCGACTCGAGTTTGGCTTGCTAGCTCCAGTTCATTTTCGAGCTTAACCAAGCTCGTAAATGAGCTCATGAACGAGGTTGAACTCAAGCTCAACCAATTAAAACTTTCACCAATTTGCAGGATAACATTAAATTGGAATTGGAAAAAGTTTGTTGCTGCTTTACTTGATCAAAATACTAGGCTTTGTCTTAGCCGAAGTTTTTTTTTTTTGCCTCAATGTCTTTAATCTCATCTTGTAATGCTTTGCTTGTATCAATAGGCTTTACGACTAAACTTATATAACAACAAACAACAACTAAGCCTTTTCCCATACTAGATGGGGTCGGCTATAAGGATTTTTTGTTTCCACACATCCCTATCATGTGTCATGTTAGCAGTTAACCCACAATAAGCTTTATTGTTTCTTTTCAACACTTTTGTGGTCGTCCCCTACTACTAAACTTATATATAAAGTTTGATTAGACTCGCAAACAATTATGAGCAGGGTGAGCACATGTTTGGGGACTAAGGATTTTTTTTGGTGAGTCGTACTTATACTTTATGTTTATAAAGCATTTGTATTTTCTTATATACAGTGACAGAAGTGGATACCTCAGTTCGCCGCCGCTGCCCACATGTCAAGTCCAGCAAGACCAAATGATGTTTTAAGTTATATGGAGCCGGAGAACTCAGCTCACTTCCACCGAATCTCTAACTTGATTGCTTTTGTAGACATGTTTTGGGTAAACTGGAACCAACTGTTCCAAGCCCCTGATTTCATTTTTCATGGAACCAGGTCCCAGAATGGGACCTCAACTGCAACCGATCAGTCCAGTTTGAGTCATAAACCACGTAGAACCAGAAAAATCATTCAAACTTTCCAAATTTCAAAAAAATAAAATGAACCGATACTTTGGAACTGTCAGTTCAGATTCCAATCCAGTTCTGGTTCTATGCAAGTGGGAACCAAACTGAGTGGTCTCCATTCCTGAGTCCAGTTTAAATCATTCAGTTCCAAACCGGTCATGTTTAAAACGGGTCGATTCCGAACCTGTCACGTCTAACTTCCCGTAGACGGTCGTTAGCAATGAGGTGAGCTTTGTTTTTGACGATGTCAGCGTTGTGCTACACGAATAAAGTCTGTATAAGAATCCAACTACGAATAAATGAATCGTGTACAAAAACCTGAGGTGCATTCAATGATGGGTGACGACTCAATGTAACCAAATCAAGAGCTAACTGATGGCTACATGAAGATTAAATATTTCATTAATTATATTTTAAACAAAATACACATAATATGATGCACGCATCGAAACAGTTTTAGGGATCAGGATAATCACCAAAATAGAAGAAAGGAAAAATATATATATGTTAGTCAATGCACATTCATACATTCTAATTTACTTAAAAATTTCAATTAAATATCGATATCAACCATTAAGATCTTTAAGTAAAAAAAGTTAAAAGTATCTAATAAATGCACTTGGAAATAGTATTAACATTTTTTTTTACTTTTGAAATTTAAATTTCAATCACAATTCCATCCATATAATTAAGCATATAACCACGCGCACATGTACTAATTTCTCTCTCCTTCTTTCTCTCTCTCTCTCTCTATATATATATATATATTGAAAATAAAGTAATATGACATAAGGGAGAGCACGATGATGGCTAAGGATAGATATAGCCAGTCACACTTAGAGTAGGATAATGTTCTGTTTCCGTTTTGGTACGTATGCTTACATGTCTTATAACACGAGAATGATGAATTAAAAAATGGGAATAAATGGATCCGGTTCATTTGGATATGGCCTGGTTGTGGGCCTAATAGGCAGCCTGTGGGATCTATGCATTATATACATACATACATACATATATATATGTATATATATACATATACATACATACATATATATATGTATATATACATATACATACATACACATATATACATATACATACATACATATAATATATATACATACATATACACATATATATACATATATATATATATATACATACATATATATATATATATACATACATATATATATATATATACATACATATATATATATACATACATATATATATGTATATATATATGTATGTATACATATACATATATATATACATACATATATATATATATATATATATATATATATATATATATATATATATATATACATATATATATATATAGAGGGAGACCTGTTCCATAACGGCCAAGACTGGGCTCGGGCTCACAAAAGTCCCATTGTGCACCAATGCATCATTCTCGGCTTGCTACACCCGTTAACATATATAATATATATATATATATATATATATATATATATATATATATATATATATATATATATATATATATATATATATATATATATATATATATACATACATATACATATATATACATACATATACATACATATACATATATATATATACATACATACATGTATATACATATATAAATACACATATATAGACCTGTTCCATAACGGCCAAGACTGGGCTTGGGCTCACAAAAGTCCCATTGTGCACCAATGCATCATTCTCGGCTTGCTACGCCCGTTTAACATTTAGCAAGTTAGATGAGATCGGTTACATAGGTTCTTTAATGCGTTGTAGAACTTGATCATGTACTATATTAACATTTAACTCTAAAAACTGACCATCCAAGACATTGAACTCATGAAATTTCACTCGGAGGTACTTTCGAGCGGACCCGATTCATAAGTGTTACGGCTTGTATGCCTTCGTTTGGCTCATCTCAAGCAAGCTAATGAGCCGAACATGAACAAGATTGGGAATTGAGATGGACAAAGTCTTGATCTTCACTCGGCTCGTTTACCAGCTGTAGTTACGACCGCAAGTCCTGGAGCACTAATAGAAAAAAGAAGAGCAAGACAACCAAAGCCATTTTCCTTGTGCTTATAATCCACGGAAAAGTGAGTCCTCCAAACAGGGGTTTGGCTTTTCATACCCTGACCGCGTCAAAACCCAACGAAATTGAATGGAAAACACGTTCAGGGGGAAGCATCAGTGGAGCACGGTTGGGTCCCATGAGCTTGACTTGAACGGGTCACCTTCTCCACGACCAACAACACGATAACACGACACAATGCATGTGCCAAGCTTCAAACGTTTATTATTGATTTATCATCACCACTAGTTAGAAGCCCTTCGCTTACCATTGCTCGGGATAACAATATTGACTCGACTCTTGCAATCCCGACCCAAATGGGAGAGTAATACCCGACTCAATCAAGTTTGTATTACGGTAGGAGGTAAGCTCCACAACCCATTTCTGATCTTAATATATATATATATATATATATATATATATATATATATATATATATATATATATATATGAAAACTGTGAATTACTAAACACTCTTTAGTACCATACTCTCATTAGATGATTGACGAACAATGCATATCAAATCGATCGTTAATATCGACACGAAGATTGATATCATTTAATTCATATACATACATTAAATGCAATAGATGTGTATCTTGATATTGATTACATGGATGATAGTAATGATCAACCAATGTTTATCATGAAAAGCTATTTAGCAGTGATTGGACCCAATTCACCATTGAGGTTGCATTCCCCACACTCTCTCTCTCTCTCTCTCTCTCTCTCTCTCTCTATATATATATATATATATATATATATATATATATATATATATATATATATATAAAAAGGTTAACCAGTTTTTTGTGCTGCAAACGTGAAACAACGTGAATGCAATCTAAAAGATGAATATACAGGCAATAAACACCGTCTGGCTCATTTTCAAAAGCTGAACATCGTCTGGCTCACGCCATAGTTGGCTCACGTTAAGAAAATAGTTGGTTCGGATCGTCTACCAGCTAACTCACGCCATAGTTGGCTCGGATTGTCTACCAGCTAACAAGCTTTCACAAGCCATCATGAATGAGCTGGGGGATTAGTTGAGCCGCGCCAAATTATTAGTGGCTCGGTTCGTCTACCGGCACTACTTGACATGAACCGGGAAATCGGTGTTCGTGTCAACCCAAAGAAGAACCGGAAAAAGTTTCAGGTTTTCTGAGACGCTAGCCCGAGAACGCCCTCGTGTCCGCTCGTGTCTATGGAAGAAACTCCCGACGCGAATCAATTTTAAGATTTTATCAGGCTATTATCGTAACTTCGGGTCCCTCCAGTAGTACCCGTCGGGAACAAGGCAACAAAATTCAAAGAAAGGAAGGAAGCAACCGGGAAGGAAGATCGAGAAACTGATGGGAAAACTAGGGTTTGGGTTTTCTCCAGTGAGCTGAATCCCTTTCCGCTCTCCAATGGCGTCCGACTCCTTGCGATTCCCTCTGCCAGATCGAGGATTCCTTGATGAAATCCCGTCGGATCTCGACTTCCCGGATTCTCTGATAAGCAGTCTAAATTTCGAAGTCGACGGTATGGATTTCAATATAGACGACTTACTTTTGCCCCCAGAAGACGAACTTGGACTACCTGAGAACGGTGTCCCATCGTCATGGTTGGATTTCGAAGATTGTGATCCCTCTACCGAGTCCAATCTAGTGGTTTCTGTGTCGGATTTGCGTGATTCGCCGCGATCAGGTGTTTCTGTGGTAGCAAATCCCCCTCAATCGTCGGATCGCGATGGGTCGACGGTATCCGTGGGTTTTAAGCGGGGGAATGCCTCGCCGTTACCGGAATCCGGCTGCTCGAGCGAAGGAAGCTTTACGACGGGTTTCGGCGATGCGTTGGGTGGTGGAGTTGTGAAGCCCGAGAATTCTCCCACTGATTCTCGGGAACTATCTGGTATTGGAAGCGATCAAGGAGTCAATGACTCTGAGGGTTCTGTTTCTCGGTTGGAGAGCGAACCTGATAAGAGTCATTTCAAAAGGAAGAAGGAGCAAGGAGAAGACGTGAATTCAAATCTTCGGAGTAAATTTCGGAGGCCGGATTGCTCACAGGAGGCGGAGTTTCCCTCGGTTTTCCCGCAGGTGAATGAAGAAGAGGAGAAGAGGAGGACTCGTCTCATGCGAAACAGAGAAAGCGCACAGCTATCGCGGCAACGGAAGAAACATTATGTGGAAGAGTTGGAAGACAAGCTACGGTCTATGAGTTCTACCGTACAAGAATTGAATAGTAGGATTGCTTGTATCACGACCGAAAATGCGAGCCTTCGGCAGCAATTAGGTTCTCAAAACCCGCAACAAAACGTCTTCCCACCACCACCTTTAAATTTCCCTTGGATCGCTTGTCCTCCTTATGCCTTAGTTCATCAGAACGGCCTCGTGTTTCCTCCGGGATCTCAAGTTCCGCTAGTTCCAATACCTAGACTGAAGACCCAGCAGACGGTTTCGGCACCAAAGGCAAAGAAATCGTCCTCGAAGGAGGATTCAAGCATAGGTACCAAGAAACCCTCGAAAGCTGCTAAGAAAGTGGCAAGCGTGACCTTCATTTGCTTTTTGATGTTCTTAGTGTACTCAAGCAGTATGTTTTCAGTTTTCAATTTCATGTATGGAGATAAGGACCACAAAGTTCGTGGTAGATTGGGTTTTGTTGATTCGGAGTTCGAAAACAGAACTAGAGGAAGAGTTCTAACCGGTGTTAATGGTATTAATGGTACCAAAGATTTAGTTGGTGTGAATTACTTGAGAGAGGTGTATTTTGAGAGTTGTATGAAGAGGGGAAGAGAGGGCAGGCTGGATCCTCCGAGACTTTGTAAGGAATGCAGTTCACTGCCTTTCTCTAGTTCTGATGGGCATGTTTTTCACGGCAACACCAGCGAATCCATGGTCGCCTCGTTATATGTCCCAAGGAACGACAAGCTTGTTCGCATCGACGGGCAGCTGATAATTCGTTCTGTTCTTGCCACCGAGAGATCAATGGAGTCTTTGAAATCTAGGGCCACAGCAGATGCTGGCAAGGGCAGTGCACCTATTGGTGTCAATGCCGGAAAGAATGGTTTGGCAATCAAGAGTGATATGCAGCCGGCATTGCCTTCAGGAAAGGATAGAGATGCGGTTACTAATTTCAAGAGGAGTCCAGCTGAGCATCAGAGAGCTCTGGCTTCTGGTTCCGGTGATGGTTTTTGGGATAACAAAAAAACAGCTTCGTCATTTGATGGGCCACTCCAACAATGGTTCCGTGAAGGAATTGCAGGTAATCACAAGTATCTCCTTGCAGTTTATTGAAGTCATCTCTGCAGTCTGTTCAGTAGCATTCTGGTTTAGTGCTTTCCTCTGGCCTGCAAATGCTTTTCTCTTTGTGCTCCCAAGTCTCTCATTACGGATGCATTTTGTGTTCTCCCTTTTAGTAAAAAAAAGTAAATTTACTACATTTCATTTCTAAATTTGTGTGTGTGTGTGTGTGTGCGTCGAGTTAGGTGAGGAAATAGCGTCGCTTGGGCATGCCTATATCTTTATGATTCTGTAAGCGGTAAAAGCAGAAATGAAAGTTATTGGTACACATGTATTTGCATGAAGTATGTGATGCAAATAACTGATCCAAAGGTTTTCTTTATACCTCAAACTGTTCTTTTATGTTAAACAGTTAACTTCTCTGGAATCAGGATTAGCGTTGCAACGTATAACTAATCATTACTACGACATTGAGTTGAGTATACTTATTACTGAGATCTAACTTTCTCCATTCTAACGATCCATCAGGACGAGTTTTAAGCTCCGGCACGTGCATGGAGGTTTTCCGGTTTGAAGTATCTGCATCGACAACCAAGAACCCAACCACAATCCTCTCCTCTGATTCATCAAGGAAAACTAATTCTTCCAGTAGCCACCACCACACGGATTCCGTCATTGTAAAGAACAAAAGGTTTCTCTATCCAACGGCAATTCCTCTTCCTGGCAAAACACTTCATAACAGTACTTCGGATCGCTCAAAGTCTACCAACCAGGAAAACACCTTTGCCGGTAGCAACTCTGTTTCGTCATCCATGGTTGTTTCCGTGCTGCCTGATCCAAGAGATACAGGGGATAATGGTAGTACGATTTCGTCATCGAAATCTTTATCGCGGATTCTCGTGGTGGTGCTGGTGGACAGTGTGAAATATGTCACTTATTCCTGCATGCTTCCTTTCCAAAATTCGTCCCCGCACTTGTGATTAGATGGTAGCATTTATCAATAACATAAGCCTTTGTTTTTGGTCCAGTTCTAGTGTACCTGATGAATATGTATAGAGAAGAATAGATGGGGAACACATCCATGAAGTAGAATGAATATGGTGAAAGTTTTCTGAACTCTCGTTATTCTGAGGATGAAATCGTTTTTGTTCATTTACACTCTTGTTTAAAAGTTACACGCTTAATGAATCTACGATCTCTTTGAGAATTTTCTGAGACGTCTGCCATTGCTTATCGTTCGAGCTCGCAACAAACAGGTCGACTGTGTTCCCCTTTGCGGTGGCCTTGGCAAGATTGTGTGTGCCTGTCGATGCGTAGGGGATCTCCAGCACGTACGAGTAATACTGCAATTGGAGAAACAGTTTATCAGATACTTTTGTTACAGCCAATGCCTGATCTTATGATGCAATTCATGAAATCAAAGCCAGCTTGCAGCCTAAGCTATAAGCTCAGCTAAGGGAGATGCTGGTTAGGACAGGGGGTATGTATTCAGAGTGGTATGTACCGTTTGATTTTCTCTCGACCGAGCTCTCGATGAGCTCTTCGGGGTCAAGGGTGTTGCCGGTGACAAACGGGCCGAGGGAAGCAATGAGCTTCTCAGGGCTGCCGATTTCTTCAATGGTAGCATTGGGCTTGTTGGTGAGGCGGACGAGTGGTGAAGCTACCACTTGAACCTTGCCTTGTTTATCGTCTTCGAACTTGACCTCCACCCACGGCTCTGCGCACTTGGGCTGGCAGTAATTCCCGGATAAGATGTTTGCTGCTCGCATCTGCTTCCAAGTTGGTGGTAGGATGAATTCATACGGCTCCACATTGCCTGCCATTAAGAGACACTGTGCTATTAGTTGCAGTTACAGTCTCCATTTCTTTTTCTTGGAGTTATGATGGGAGGCTGAATCGACCCCTGGGAATTGAACTCGCCACCTGCGTGGGCACCAGAGAGTCTAACCGGTGAGCTAACTCTCTCTCTCTCTCTCTCTCTCTTTCTCTGTGTGCGTGTGTGTGTGAGAGAGAGAGACGTTAATTACCGTTGCGAAGAGCGGGAGTGTCTGTGGGAGTTGCTTTGAAGAAGACAAGGATCCGAAGAGGAAGGCGGCAAGTATGAACCAACCTCCACCTCTCGAGACTCCGAAGCTTCCGAAAGGTTCCACGACGCCAAGAGGAGACTCACTCCCTTCACCACCTCCCTCCTTCCTAACTTGTTGTTCGATCTCTCTCGCCGGAGCACAAGGGAATTGGACGACGAGGTGGTGCGCTGCTGTGAAGGCGAAAGTGGCAGAAACGAAAATTTGGAGGAATTAGGGAGCGAGATCACTGGGTCAACGGGTGTTGCAGAGGCCGTCGCCATGAGCATCGACAATTCCTTTGCATTTCTTCTATCCCTTGGTCCGTATCCTATATATCTTATCCAGAAATGCCGACAGTTTGACCAAATGCTACTTATCATTGTGAAAATTACAGATTATACCATTACACACACACTACTTGTCATTGTGAAATTTACAGATTATACCATTACACACAAACACTCACGTACACACACACACACACACACACACACACACACATATATATATATACATACATATATATATATATATACATACATATATATATATATATATATATATATCTACATATATATATATATATATGTATATATATATATATGTATGTATATATATATATATGTATGTATATATATATATATGTATGTATATATATATATATGTATGTATATATATATATGTATGTATATATATGTATATATATATATATATATATATATATATATAGAGAGAGAGAGAGAGAGAGAGAGAGAGAGAACTAGTATATGCTAATATTTAGGTGCTAATAAATCTAAATAAATCTCAACCGTTCATATGTATATATATATATATGTATATATATATATATAGAGAGAGAGAGAGAGAAGAACTAGTATATGCTAATATTTAGGTGCTAATAAATCTAAATAAATCTCAACCGTTCATGTTTGCTGATTGATAGTTGAAATTTAAATTTAAAAGTATGTATTTTTTATAACAAATGAATACTTTTTGTTTTTTAAATTTAAATTTCAACCGTTTATGATTGAAATTACTAGTACTTACATGTGTTAACATATACCAATATATATATATATATATATATATATATATATATATATATATATATATATATATATATATATATATTGGTACCCTCTCCATATTTCATATGGGCTCTATACGCAAAAGCTCACAATAGGGTACACCCACGATTCTTTACACGGGTGGTTACAAACCGGCTGTGTGGTTCCAATTGTAACCGAAACAGAGTAGCTTAAATCGGATCTGAAACCGAGGACGACCTGTTTCAGTTACAGTTTCACTTCTCATGGAACTAGAACAGATAATTTCAAAAATTTTACTTAATTTTCAGTTTTTAGTGTAGAGAAAGAACCGGAACCAGCCCGATCCCAATTCAATTTGGGATCTTGGTGTAGGAAAACCAGGACCGACTATGCATGCATATGTTTATCCCAGTGGGAGCTCTTAGGTAAGCCACTACGCCAACCATGTTACACCCCTCTAATTTTTCTAAGCCTCAAAATTTTCACACTTTCTAAGAGTCATGATCTACTTGCTTGTGAATTGGAATCAGTCTGCACTGTTATGCATAACACAGTAAGGAACAAGATGAACATGCAAAGTCTCTAATTTGAAGAAAGAAGCGAAATAAAAGGACATAATATCCAATCAAATACTAAATTAAATTCCGTATTGTTATCGTTGAAAATCGAGGCAACATGAAGTGGCATTCGAGGTACCTAAATTGGTTGGAAGCTTGTCACTAAAAAGGAAAGAGTCGACGTGCTTTAAGGCAATTAATGACGCATGACACATTAAAGTTGAAAGATCAAGCCTATCTTCAAGAGACTAAAACGACGGTTCACCTATTACAGTCTCAGGAGTTCTATAAGAAAAGAAAGGAGGAGATAGCAGAAGGGACAGAGACACATTTCTAATCACAAGTTTCATTTACTTCCATTGCCTTCCTAAAATAGTTTTTCGTAGCTTTAGCCATTTTTCTTTACTGTTAATAAGATAATTGTTTATTCTCTTAACTTCCATCTTGTTCATCTCATCATCGATTATATCTTGATCAACTCCGATCAACCTAAGACACGAATGTAGAGATTAAAGCCAAAAGACTCAACTACGATGATCAAAGAGACGGAGATTTAATTTGGTAGAAGAGTGGACCAGGCTCCCTTGGTGCTCCATCAAATCACAGTCGGCCTTGCACCTGCCCCTATGTGTGTGTGTGCGTGAGAGAGAGAGAGAGTCACATGTACTTAAAATCAAACTTCCACCATTGATTAAGCCGTCACAATGTTAATACATGTGACAGAACAGAAAGAAACTGATCACAGAAAAACAATGGTACATAATCAAGCGATAAATTTATAGAAAGGATGTACACGACCATTATAATGAAGAGTGAAACTATCACGTTTATGAATAATGCCCCTTGCATCTTCTAAGTTCCTCACGCGAGAAGGGCCACCAAATCATCAAGCGATTTCAACGTCTTCTCATAAAATACGTATGACTCGTACACTTTAGGCGTGCGGACATAATAGTCCAACTATTTTTCATCAAAAGAAACACGAATCAGAATCTTATCAATGAGAATTTATCTTTGAGAAGTGAAAGTTAGAAAAAAAGGGAACCAATTAAAGACAAGTGTTCATACATATACATATATACATATATATATATGCTAGCTTATATACATATATGTGTGTCTATATAAAATGTTAGTGTCTACCAGATTCTATACACACACATGTATACACCCTTTTAGAGGCAGATTTGTACATATAGCCTTATCAAAGCACAATTTCATATTGTTTGCATTATAAGAAGGTTGTATAGGGTTTATGTGCAAAGGATTCGTTGACAAAAGCGAAATTAGTCTAATAGGGGCACAATGAGCAATAGCTCACCTGGCTAGGTTTGACTCATAAGGTGAAGGTCATGAGTTCAATACCCAGGGCGTACATCTGACCTTGCCGTTGTACTCGGGAAAAAGAAGATGAAGCCTTGTAGGCATCCATTATAAAATTTCTCCGGATAGGCACCACACACATGTTGAGAAAGAACATGACTAAGTCTAGATGGATGTTATGTTGTGAAACCATATGGTTGCAGAACGGTATATGTACAAATTATCAATTTGAAACGTTCTTAGAGGGCCATACCTCAGACATGCTGTCGACGAGCTCATTCGCGGTCCTTACATAAGCTTTCCGGCGATTCTCCGGCAGGGTAGCAATTGCATTCTTCAAGTCTTGTGAGAGATAAGAAGTCTTCTGGCGAATGTAGAATATGACATACCTCCATGACATAGTATCCAGCATATGTCTCAAGTCATGCATACCTTCGGCAGTCTGCCGGATTCTAGCAGCTGAGTTTTCCGGCGACAGTCCTGGAAGGAAGAACCTCTCCAATATGAGAGAATGAGTTCCCCATTCTTCAGCTAAGGCTGGCCTTCCTGCGAGGATTCCGGCTAAGAGACCGGTTTTCACGATGATATCGCGGCGACTAGGGCATGTGAAGCTTGACTGGACTGGTTGCAGCTTAGCGGCGGCATGACATGGTTTCCGGCAGGTTGCTCTGCATGTGAGATCCAGTGTAGACGCTATCATCAGTCCTTTGCTTATGGCTTCCATTGCTTGTTGACTGCTATCATAATTGCGAGGAGTGCCGAAACTTTAGCTCCCTTTTTTTCTCTTTCTGATAAACGGGCAAATTGGACTAAAGCTTTTCCAGCCACTAGCATTTTATCTGTTGGGTGCAATGGTGGGACAACCAGATGATGATTTAAAGGTCAAGCTCAAGCTCCACGTGAAGTGCTCCCCTATCTTTGTTGATGGATATAGACCAAGACATAGAACTGCCTGTTTCAGTTTACCCAAAACCAGGAATCAGAACTGAAGAGACCGGGCCAGTTCTAGTTCCGGTTTTGGAACCACCCATTTCAGTTCTGTTTCGTGTTTGAGTTCTACACCGTTTAAAACCGAAAAAAACATAATTTTGAAAAATTTTAAAAATATCATGGAACAGGTGGTTTGAACTGCAAGCAAGGGTCTGGCTGTAGGGATTTATCAAACAAGTGGACTAAGTGGTGAGATTCCTGGAAGTTTATCCCAACTGGCAGCCATCGTCAGCTTTTACAGTTTTAGGGTGCAGAAATTTGTCAGACAACAATCTCAGCGGTTCCATCCCAGATGCCTTTTTACACAGAAATCAAAGTGGAAGCCTTCTGTTAAGGTTGGTACAGCCAAGTGTGCTTTATCAACATAAGAGCATTCAAGTATATTAACAGATCTTCTGTCAGCAATATTTGAGAATCATGTTAACTGAGTATGATGTATATATCTAGTTATTTACTCATTAATTGGTCATGCTATAAGGACAGATTTTCGTATGGAACTTTGATTAATTTCATAAAACACGACATCTGCTATTTGCCTTGTGCATTGTCTTTTGTAGCGTTTCTTGCAATAAGGACATTTGCTTGTCAAGCTCTTGCAACAAATCTAATGGAAAGACGAACAAAAACGTAGTTGTTGGGGTTGGGGTTGCTGTCGTTGTTGTGTTAATCGTTGCAGCTTGTATAGCTGTCTGGATAGTTCTCAAGTCTCCTTCAAGTAATGACCATATCAATCTTCACAGTTAGATTTACTGTCTTTTCTGGGATGGATCTTCGTTCAAGGATGGATTTTACTATTGAGCCTAATTCTCTTTCTTTTAAATTTTGAAGAGGAATGGATGCGCACTGAGCCTAAAGTACGGAGGAAGCCAAATGATGTGAAAGTTCTGGGGAAGACAAATGGCTGCAAGGCTTTCACTCATTCAGAACTTGAAACGATCACCAATAATTTCAGCAGAAAGATTGAGGAAGGAGGATATGGACCTGTATTTCATGGAAGTTGCAGGATGGGCAAGATGTTGCTGTAAAGATACTTTCTCACAAATCCAAACAAGGATCCAAGGAATTCTACACAGAGGTTTTGGCAATTAGAATTCATATTTTCTCGATTCTCATTTAGCAGAGCCCGAGAAGTAATATGGCATTATTTCTTGTATCTTTGCAGGTTTCCCTTCTGTCGAGAGTTCACCACAAAAATCTCGTGTCGTTTCTTGGCTACCGTGATGAAGCAGAAAACATGATCCTAGTTTATGAGTACATCTCTAGAGGAAATTTTCAAGATATTTTATCAGGTATTTTCTACTGTAAACTTCTTGTTTTCATGTTTCTGATAATGACTCTTGACTTGTGCAGATGCCTACCAGATGCACACCAAAGTATCAATCTCGCGACCTCCTGATAGATCTAAAGCCAACGTGTTATGCCCTCTTTAGCATGTGCAATTGATGTTATCATACAATTGTTTTTTAGTGATATGACTAACCCTATAGCCGAACAGTCTTCTTGTGTTGGAAAACTGCACATACTTATCGAGTTCAACATTTACAGCAGGAACCTTAGATCTTCAGACTAGATCTTCAGACTCAATCTGTTCAAAATGGTTTGTTTGTGATGTGTTATTTGGAAATCGGATTGCTTAGAACCTCAAAGCATCGATCACATTGAGCTTTGCACAAAATAAAGCTGAGCTCGTAATCTCCCACATTCAACTGGTGATGATACACGATTAGCACCTCAAGCAATAGTTGTAAAACCCTTTCAGGAACAGTTGAGAAAACTTTTAAGAGGTGGGATGGTCCCTCAAAATGAAAGCCGCGTAGACCACGCTCTCCTGGGATTCTTAATTCTGGGTGTTTTAGAATGATAAGACCCTGTGCATGATCATACACATGAATAAGCAAGCAACAGAATGTTTTTAAATTTTCCATATGGCAATTAACTTTTATACATAATATACTTCCCGAAATTGAATATTTATAACACCAGCGTGTTGTGCTCCTTCCTGAGGCTGCTCACTTCCTATCTGTAATTCTTCTCAGACAGCCATCCATCGCTTAAACTTTGTATATTTCACACCCAAAAATTTGTTCTTGATTGGCAGAAAAAGCAAACGTCTATGGACCACATTGGTATACATGGCATAAGCCATCGTTTAAACTTCTCAGATAGCTTCTCGATAATTATCAAGATTAAGGAAAATCTAGAGAAAATAGATCAACCAATTGAGGTTTTGGAAGCAAGTCGCTCACAGATTGGGACCAGAGACATCAGGTTGCGTTTAATGCTGCTCAAGGTTGGTCACTCTCGTCTGCATTATCCTATCTATGAGAAGCTGTTCATCGTATGGGTAAATAATAATATAAAAAGGTATTGCAGTTCTGGACTATCTTCATTCTGGTTGAAAGCTTGCCATCATTCACAGAGATATCAAGAGCGCAAACATTCTTTTGAATGAGAGACTTGAAGCTATGACAGCAGACTTTGGTATGTCAAAGTCACTCTGGATCCAGAGTGAGTTTACTCGATTTCATTTTCGTCTTTTACATTTTACGTACAAACAGATGGATACAGAGATGAAGCTCTATGAAGAAAAGCATGGCTTTTTGTTAGATGCATCCTCTTGGAGTGTACAAGGGATATTGTGGCATCTGATCTGCTCTTATTTAATACAAAAATTTCGTACAAAGTAAGATTTGTTTTATTAGCATGATAAGGCAACTAAATGATGTATTGCTAACTTACTGGATTTACGGAAGACGACAGACAGAAGTTTGAAATCCACTACGGGGAAAAGGTTTTCTAACATGATGGGAGAAGAAAAGAGCTGAACGAAGCGGTTGAGAGAATCCCGGCTACTTGTTACAATAAGTGTAACAATCTCATCACTTTAATCCGGGTCTATTAACGGTCTAATAAATGTGACAATTTGATCCATCATACATTTAATACAGATGATATGTACTAACATATTTAAGTGTTAGTATATCCTAGTAATTTTTAATATCTATCTTGTATTAATAAATAATTGAAATTTAAATTAGAAAAACAAAAAATATGTAAAAATATATATATATACACTTTTACTTTTAAAATTGAGCTTTCAACCTTTCATTATCCAACATAGATATGTGCTTACCGTTAACTTTGACTATTTTTTATAAGTGTAATTGAGAAGATTGTAAGAATATTTAGAAAATAATAAACAACAATCTGGATAAAGAGAACCCCAACCTGTCCCCCACTCGCTCCATCAATTGGTAAGAAATGAGTATGAATTTTTTATTTAAATTTATTTTTTTTTTAAACTGCATATCGCTGAAAAAGAAGCAGATTTCCCCAAGTTCACGCAGATTCAGTGCCTACCATGATGAAATCCAATATGAAACGAATCATGAGGACTTTTATGGCCCATGCACATGCTCGTAATCATTCATTTCCCTTATTGCTCGATATTATATATATATATATATATATATATATATATATATATATATATATATATATATATATATATATATTATTTTTAAGTTATATATATATATATATATATATTATATTATTATTATTATTGTTACATATATACATATATATATATATATATATATTTGTTATTATATATATATATATGTATATGCTATTATTATACATATATATACATATTATTATTATTATTATTATTATTATTATATATTATTACATATTATTATTATTATTATTACATACATATATTATTATTATTATTATTATTATTATTATTATTATTATTATAATATTATTGTTTAATATTATTATTACATATTATTATTATTATTATTATTATTATTATTATTATTATTATTACATTACATTATTATTATTATTATTATTATTATTATTTTATTATTTCATTATATTATTATTCATTAGTTATTCGTTACATTATATTGATTATTATTATTATTATATTATTATATATACACACACACATGTTACTATTACATTATACAACGCATATTATTATTATTATTATTATTTTACATTTATTACATACATATTATTATTTTAGCATCCATTATTACACGTTATTATTAATTATTATTTTTTTTTCCTTCATCATATTTTATATTATTAGATACATATATATATTTTTGTTTATATAATAAGTACATACATAATAATAATATAATAACTTTTAATTTTTTTTTAATAATAATAATGGATTTTTTTTTTTTAAAAAAAAAGTTATATATATTTAGAACATCAAGTATGGACACTGCTAGTAATTTTTTATTATTTACAGTTTGAAAGGACTCTGATGATTTAATGTTTTCTTTTTGATTGATTCATTTTAGAACAAGTATTTTTATTTGATTGTTGGATATTTCTTTTTTTCTCTTTTCTTCCTTTTCCCCTTTCTTTGGTCAAAGTTGTAAGAATAAAATATTTATAAATAATAATTGGGATACTAGTTGTAAGATTTAGATTTGACAAGATTTCTAAAACTCGTTTACGATAACAGACACCAAGGCTGCTTTATCCATATGTACCAACCTCACCTAGTGGGAAAAAGTTTGTCATTATTGTTGCAATTAATTGATACCATGCTTAAGATATTATAAGTCACACTCTTACGCTCTTTTTTCAATGGGCAGGCAGATTACACGTTGTCAATGGCATGTGGGAACTAGTGGATCTCTAGACTGATATGACTTTGGCACATGCATTGTTTTCTCTCATCTATATATATATATATATATATATATATAGCTCTATTATAAAAACTGTTAAAAACGAAGGTATCAAACCACACGTCTATATATATAGATAGAGAGAGAGTGATGGGATCCTACTCACCTTTGACATTATTTAACATTTGATTTTGAGTGATATGAGTATAATAATAATATTTTTTATGACCATATCAAATATGAGCAAGATCTAGTTTTCTTTTATATAGAGAGAGAGGGAGATCAAATCCATTTTACCACTCAAGTTATCTACTTATATTTTACAATTGCTTTCAATAGTTTGAGTATAATAAATCTAACCTTCGTATTTTTGTAAATATCCTTACAACCTCCACAAATTATACTCATGTCATCGAGTAAACAGTATTTGTGGTAGACAAGATTTGATTTTTCCTTTATATATATATATATATATATATATATATATATATATGACGTGCACGTATTAGAATCATGTATACCATTTATAACAGACGATAGATCACCGAGCTAAGGGGTCGAGTCATAAGTCAAAGGTCATGTGTACATAGGGGGTGCTTGTGGCTAGCCTCTCCACTGTACCAAAAAGAAAAAAACAGGTACTATACATGAATGATACTGTATTTACAAAATAGATTCATCTTATTACACAAATTACTTTCGTGAGAGTTTATTGCATTTTTATGAGCAAAACTGACAAGATACTTTTGGTGATCTTTTTTTTATGTAGCTGACAACAAGCATCAACCTTTGTTGGATCTCATTAAGGTTATGATATATTTAACGCTAATACAAATAAATTACTTTGTCTTTGGGTGAAAAATATGAATATGCACTAAGTGCATTAGCTCAAGGGCTGGGCGTTTTAGGCTGTAATTAAGGTTATGATATATATATATATATATATATATATATATATATATATATATATATATATATATATATATATATATATACTCATGTTCTTGATATCAGCTCAACACATGATCCAACCTCTCTCTCTCTATATATATATATAACAACAACTAAGTATTTTCTTATACTAAATGAGATCAGCTACAAGAATTATTTATTTTGATAGACCTTAATCATGTGTTATGCTAACAATTAACTCAATATATTGTTTTCTTCCAACACTTTTATGATATTTTTTTTGTTTTAACATTTTCACTATCTTACTTTTCATACTTTTTTATCAAAACTTTTTTATTTATTCAAACCATTTTAAACAAGATAACAAATATATATTTTAATATATCTAAACAAATCTCAATCATTCATCTTAACCTGTCTAGCTGAAGTTCTTAATCTTGTAGTGAAGAAGTGGTATTATTTCCACAAACAACTTGCAAAGATCAAACTTCTTGGCAAGGCTGAGTTAGATAATGTCCAAACCTCAACTCCAGGGTTTTTCAGTCAAAGCCGTAGCATTGATTAACAGTTTTTAAATAAAAAACAAATAATTTTAAAGCAAAAAAGTACAATTTAGAGGACAACCGTCCATTAAATGATAAAAACTACATGCTCGTAATGGGGAGTATGGATCCCACCAGGCCTCCTCTTTCTCCTTGTGGGGCATGGGGGGTCACATGGAGAAAGGGTGAAAAAAAAGCCCCACTCTTGATTGTATTGTGGTGCCTTCCACGAGAGAGATATCACGTGGTCTGCAAAAAAAATTCCATCGAGATAACCGTGCTCCTGTTTTTGTCTCCTTTCTTACTCTCTGATTTTCACGTACTTCTTTGTTTTTAAGCTTTTCCATAAAAGAAAAAAAAGAAGACTAAAGAGGTTCTTAATAATAAATAAAAAAAGAAAAAAAATCGATGGATCTCTGCCCTACACGTGGCTTTTTGTGATCGCCACCCTGGATGTCTCGTGAATCATAAATTATCTAAACACCCCCAAAACATCTCGATGACGGTAGTATCCCCCAGTATCAGGAAGGATCGGGTTTCGATACGGTCCTGTCAGATCCCTTTCTGAATTGGGTCTAGTAATCGGACGCAGATCCGAACTCGTTCTAGTTTGGTTTCAAAGTTTGGATGTCGGTTTGTCAACTTTTAGATGCAAATCCGATTTGTTTGAAATGATCAGATCCTTTAAAGACTCGTTTTACAAACATGTGCCAATGCGGGCTCGTATACTGAACAGCTCGATCTTGAATCCGGGTTTCAAAAGTCGGTATAACATACATAATTAACACTAAGTTCACTTATTTCTTAATGAATATGAATTTTGGTATAGGATAGAGCCAGTTATTACTTTTGTCTTAGCTGAAATCTAGAACAATTCCTGATCAGGAATTCAAAGGGCTCGAAAGAAAGTAGGCCACATCCACATTATGTTGGCTTTTTCAATCGCTTCGTTCTCTCTCTCTCTCTCTCTCTCTCTCTCTCTATATATATATATATATATATATATATATATACATAAAAATATAT
Source organism: Brasenia schreberi (assembly GCA_036023115.1). Classification (NCBI taxonomy): domain Eukaryota; kingdom Viridiplantae; phylum Streptophyta; class Magnoliopsida; order Nymphaeales; family Cabombaceae; genus Brasenia; species Brasenia schreberi. Next base: position 15,065,655 of record JAYKKT010000065.1, on the reverse strand, counting down.
TAAATGTAATATAGAGACAATCAAGTACTCTAAGAAAAAAAAGTAAATGTGCTTTCTTACTTTTTTATTTTCAATTTCAACCATTCATAACTCTTAATTGGATAGTTGATATTGGTTTAAATATAACTTCCATATGAATGTTTACGTCTTTCAACTTTCTTATATATATATATATGCATGTATGTATGTATGTATGTATATATATATATCTCTGTGTGTGTGGAGAGCTTAATCCATAAGCATACTAATTCATACTCTAATTTACTTAAAGACCTTAACCACTGATTTCGTTGATCGAATGATTGAGATCCTTGAGTGTTTTTAAGCATCTAATCATGTGCACATATACTAATTTCTTCTCTCTCTCTATGTATATATATGGATTCAAGATCTAATTCGTTCTTTTTAAATGGTTCAAGTAAAAAACAGAACCATTAATTTGCTAAGCTATATAGGTTGGATCTAATCTATTTTGTTGGAGTTCCAGGTACAAATATGAACAGGTTAGATCCGGTGTTGCTTGTGGACCAGTGGATGATTGTCTGGTAACACTTGATCTGGATCAGACTTTGTGACCCGCACCAGGTTGACGCGTTACGTTACCAGCTCAGGGATATAAATGCCATATCATAAATTCAGAAAGGTGTTATCGTCTATCAAGTAAGTCACGGACCCATAAATTCCTTCTTCTTTATGAAATTTGACAGCGAGACGTTCCACGAGGATTTATCCCTCCTCTCTTTGTGAAGAAAAGGAGAGAACCTTCCCTCGCGCTTCTTCGGAGAAATTCGAACACCCGAAAATTTGTTTCTTTTCTTCCGGCGACGACGGGACCCAGGATCAACTGGAAGCCTCCATTGCCTCGGTCTGAGCCGTTGATGGCGTGCAACAGATCGGGAGACAAGTCTGGGGGTCGTCGGTTCACCTGGCTCGTGAAATCCTGCTGGCCGGACACCTTGCCGGAGGCCCACCGGAAATTCGCTCATTTCCCTCCGGAGAACCACCAAGAATGTTCCATTGCGACCCTCCCCGACGATCTCCTCACCGAGTGTCTCGCGCGTCTCCCGCATTCCTCGTTACGCTCCGTCTCCGTCGTCTGCCGGAAATGGGCCGAGATGATTGCTTCTCCGGCCTTCTACAACGGCCGCAGACGCATCGGCCGACTCCAGTACCTCCTCACGGCATTCTCTGCCTTTCCCTCCGGCGTCCTTCCAGCGACACTCCAACTATCGCTCTCTACCTCGTCCGATTGGGCACCCGACCGGCCAATCCTAGCCTCCGGTCTCATTCTCTCTAACATCGCCGTCGTGGGTCGGGCAGTCTATCTTCTCGGCCGGACCCCCTCTTCTGCTGTCGTGACGCTGCGATACGAACCATGGTCCGGGTTGGTATCGGTTAGATCTGCAATGCGCCGACCGAGGAAGCGATTCGCCGTTGCTGTTATAACCGGGAAGATCTACATCGCCGGCGGGGCCGTCCGAGGCCCCGGCGGGAGCCGCGAACCAGTGAACTCTGTGGACGAATACGACCCCGAAACCGATACGTGGAGAGAAGTATCGGTTTCGCCGACATCCCGGTACGGGTGCCAGGGCGCGTCGGTGGGCGGGCTCTTCTTCGTGCTCGGCGGGGTTAGGATCGTCGCGTCCGCCGGGCCCCGGAGGAGGGAGAGCTACATGTACGAGTCGTCGATGGACACGTACGACGCCGACGCGATGACGTGGCGGAGGAGGCGCGCGGTGATCCCCATCGGCGGATGCGTGGTGGCCTCCTGCGGGGTTGGAGGTTTCGTCTACGTGTTGGCGAGTCAAGCCGTGGGCGTGTCCTTCTGGAGGTACGACTCGAAGACAGAGGAGTGGCGAAGGGAGGCCAACCCGACTGTGGGTGAAGGCGCTGCGCCTCCAGTTCGGTTTGACAATGCCGTTCGGTTCAGCCTTGTGTCAGCCGGGAACCGGGTCGTGCTGGTCCAGACCGGTGGAAGTGTTGAAGATCTGTGGCGTCGGAGTGGCCGTGCGGGCCGGGGCACGCCAGAGGGTCTGGTCATGGTCTATGACTGTGAGGCCGGGCAATGGAGCCGGGTGGCGGACCTACCGGCGGCTGTCACCGGTGCGGTTTGTGGGTCCGTATACTGTTGAATTATGAGCCAAAACCAAAAAAACCAATCGAGTTGACTCGCGTGTTGGTTACATTATGCTCCAGTTCTAAAGAGAGCATGATTAATCTGCGCACCATCAAACGAGTCGTGTTAAGAATCGTGTCGAAGACATTATCTCCTTTCGATATTTCCTACCCTAAATTTGTCTGCCCAGCTGCTTTAATATTCGATATTGAAGTCACTATTGATTTTCTAGTATGTTTGCTTTATATTCTAATTGAATTTTCTTCTGGTTTATCGGTTGGATCTGGATCCAAAATCCAATGGTGAATGGTTGTTCATTATTACTTATTAGTTGTGCACGATGGACCCGTACTCGTCATGGGGTATGCCACATGGATTTTTTTTATATCTGTTGGCACGGCTGGTTCCGAACCAAACCGAGGGTCTGTTTTTTATATATCAGAGAACCGAAACGGATCGGTTTTGTTTGACCCTTAAATCGCTCAAACCAGAGAAAAAAAGCATTAAATTTTTTAAAATTAAACAAACTGAAAATTTACATGCGGTTCCGATTTTGACCTTGTTCCACTTAGATATATGGTGAGCTTTGGTTGGAATCAACGAGCCGGTTTCGAACCGGTCAGTTCTAGGTGAGGTTCTTTTCCCTCGTCGGAACCAACGGGCCAGTTCCATATATATATATAGTCTCAAGGATTTTACGCAAGCCAGGTGCATGCCTCATTTATCAAACTCATAACCTTCGACTTGCGAGTCCAGCCCCTAGTAAGGGCCACATTTTGATGTAAGGTTTACGACCATTTAGTATATTAGCATACAACTTTTGGAAGGGTAAATGAAAATTCTTGTACTAGTATATGCTCATATCATACATATAAAAACTAAGCTTAACTTTTGGGATTTTAAAATTTCACAAAATTTTCAAGTGTTTATCCAAAACTACCCATATATTAAGGTTCTTTATGATTATTACTCTTCTTCAGATGCATTTCTGAAAATTTGATTGATTATATAAACAACTTAAGTTTCCAATGAAACGTCCGTTCAAATTCAGTACTGAGTATTGCTTCCAAGCCACATTGGACACAAAATGGTGACCCAAGTCTGTCAATATTACCTATCAGAAAACAAAAGTAATAGGTTAACGGTCATATGGATGTTGCATTAACAGTTCCATTTCTATTGGATATAAATGCAAATTGTTCATAAAATGCAGGAAATGCTTCACCAGATCCAATTCAAATAGATTTCTCTTGAAGCGAGTCAGACCAATTTGAATCTTCAATATATATATATATATATATATATATATATATATATATATATATATATAGAGAGAGAGAGAGAAAGAGAGAGAGAGAGAGAGCATAGTTCATGCGCATACCCAAATTTAAAAAACATGTGCATTAAATGGCTAGGATGAGAAGTACAATGATACTTTTTGCTTTTTAAATTCAAATATTTACCGTTGATCACACTAATTGAACTATGACGATATTTATATGGATTTGAGCATCAATGGATATATGTATATACCATTCTCCCCTCTTTCTCTTTATGTATATTATATATTATATATAGAGATAGTGATGTATAATATCCTTAAGTGTATAATCTTACTTAAACATTTTCACCATTTGATATTTGAGATCAATAATGAAGATTTAAAATAAAAGTATCCTTTGTCCTTTTGTACACACATTATATATATTATATATACTAGAAAATTCAGATAAATCTCAACCATCCATTTTTGGTGATGGATAATTGAGATTTGAAATTTAAAAAGCAAAGTACCTAGCATATACTAGTGTATCTCTCTCTTTATATATTTATATATATATATATATATATATTTCTCAACCTAAGTGGGATAAGCAGCATGGTCATAAATATTTAACCCCAAAATTTGTGTTATATGCTGTTTAAAGTATTCACCTCTAATTCCTCATACATTTTCCATCTTTTCACTCTTCAATGTCCAAGCCATTGTTCAGCATCTCCCATTCTATTATGCATAGATATTACATTAACTTTTCTCTAATAACCTTATTATGGAGTCAATATTTATTTCTATAATTAATCCAATGGCTTCATTCTTCTTGCTGACATTTTCATCCTTTAACCAAAATACATTAACTTTGCTGTAATTGAAAGGTTAACATCAACATGAATCATCATCATAGTTAAGGAAGTTGAGCATACTAATAAACAAGTATATATATTCAGAGGATTTGTTATTCGAAGGTACACCAATTACTCCAGTTTAAAGATTATATATATATGAACTTTTTCTTGTCTTCTTTTCCTTTTTGTTGATTCATATGTGGAAGATGATTTATTGCTTCTTGTTGCGCACACAAACCACATTGATAAAGATGATCTTGTGGATGCCACACTAGAAATAGTATGTCACACCTTGTGCATATCAATTATCTAAATGTCAATGAATGTGCATATCAATTATCTACACAAAGCAAGGATCTACGGCTTTGTATACATGATTCGCTTCCGGTATACGGCTGGGTATACACGATGAGTTTCAACTTCATTCTTCACTCCTTGATGATCATATGCGTATCTCCTTCATTAAAAGTCATTAATTGTTTTTTGGGCTTCAATCCTGCCTAACGGATTTGGCGAGAGATTTCGTTGATTAGTTGGTTTTTTTTTTAAAAATAAATAATGTTTAGAATGTGTAAATGTGGATTCTCATAGTTATGAGAAGCTAAAGAAGGTTGATGCAAGCTGTCGAAAAAAACACCGAAATCATGCAGGAGAGGTTTTGTTTGCATTTGGAGAAGAGAAAAGAGAGGACTATAGCCAAGAATAATTTCAATATTTTTGAAAAAAAAGAATATGTAAATAGTAAAATGAGTATGGTAATAACAATTATGAAAAAAATAAAAGAAAATTAACTTAAAGGCCAACTGATAGCTATTAATGTTGTCATATGTTAGCAGATGGCTTTGATCTGAAAAAAAAAACAGTTCGGTCAAAACCATTTTCATATCTAATGGATCCTACATAGGCTGCATGTGCTAGCGCTAGCAAGGACCAGTTTCTTTAGCTTGTAAAGATGGCAACGGAGCGGAGTGAAACGGGTTTTCACTTCACTCGCATCCGCCCCCACACTACAACCCTTCTTTCAAATCTCGTCCCACGGGTTTTAGGGCATCACACCGGCACCTATTCCATACCTAATAGAATGGGCTCTTCCCCGTCTCACCGACTTCATCTAATAATTTTTTTTTAAAACATTTAATATATATATTTTACATAAAATACAAATCTTATTTATAATATTAAACTAAATTAAACAAAATCTTGTTTTATGTGTAAACATATAATATTATAATAAATATGCATTATATATATATACACTCGAAGTTGTCGTACTTTTCGTGTCAAACTGTATGAGATGATCTATGGCATGTGGGATCTTTTTTTAATTTATATATATATATATATATATATATATATATATATATATTAGGCTTTGGCGTCAATTTGAAATTTAAACCTAATGAGAGATTATTCTTTTCTTAATGGCAACCTAATGAGGGAGTTAAACAAAGGGGAAATTTGGGAATGAGATAATGTTTCTCGAATCCCCCCATAACCGAAGGCACGGTTTCAGGTGGGGAATAAAACAGCAGTTAGTAAACCTCTCTCTCTCTCTCTCTCTCTCCCTCTCGATTGAACCATTCTTGCATGCATCTCGCGCGATTTAGAGCTCACTCCGGCAGCAGATATTCCTTCCTTATGTATGGCGGGAAGCGGGGGACCGTGTCCTTTTTAGTCGAGTAAGTTTTTCTCTCTAGATTTCCATGTTTGTTCCGGACAGGGGTTCCCTTCATTTGGGTGATTCGGTTTGAAGATTTCCTCCTTTTCGATGGAGTGAAGCTCTTTTTTCTAATGGGGATCGGTTTCTCTTGGCTTTCTTTCTGAAATTTCGTTATCTTTTGAGGTTTCACAGTTCAAACTGGCACTGTTAGGATCCAATTTGTCTTTTGATCCTCCTATTTCAGTGTAACGATTCGTTCAGTTTCGCGTTGCCTATCCAACGAAGGATTCGAATGATTCTCTTCAATCCTCGTTTCCCCCGAATAGATATGTCGCAGAATGCAGTTTCCTTGCTTGTGATGGTGCACGTGAACTAAGTCTCTGTAGTTCCCGATTTTTCGTTCAGTTGTTGTCATCGACAAAAGTGTAGGAAGGAAACAAGAATGATCTGAGTTAACTGTTAGCATGTCTGTAAGATTGGCTGTTACTGATTTTTATGCTTTCCCTTTTATTTTGTATGCTGTGGTTTGAATGAGGTAGCTAGATCATTAGGTCAGTCAATCAGAATTGAGAGGGTTTCAGCTCGAACCTACGGGAGTTGTCAACCTGGTCGGCTACCGATAAGGAAACAAGTATATGATTAGCAATACGTTCATGGACTTTAGAAGAGTGCCATGGATGCAAAGTTGCAAACATTAAAATGAAAAGACTATATGTTTCATTTACAGACTTACTGATCAAACTGACTAGATTTACATATATGGTCGTGTTTCATTTGTAAATGCCTTTATTCCTGAAATGTGTGGTTTCTTCAGAAATGAAAAATCTTTCCTTGTGAATTTTTTTATTTCATATATATGTTTGTGTTATATATTCTCCTTTTTGCTCTTTCACTAAGATATTTGTTGCATTTGTATTCCACAAAGCCTTGTGAAATTTGTATAAGTAAACCAAGTATTGATTATGGTTTCAACTTGTGATCATGGGGCCTTTCCTTGATGTGCTGTCTTCTTTTTCATGTTTCAGATCTTTATGTGAACAATGCATGCAAAGCCCAAGAAAAGAACAACTGCGGAGAATGGGGATGATTTAGGTTTAGCAACCACCATCGCAAATGGTGACGATCTTGGTCCGATTGTGAGACATGCATTTGAGCACGGAAAGCCCGGAACTCTCTTGCAACAACTTAAGAATGTGGTAAAAAAGAAGGAGATTTCAGCTCGACAAAGAGAAGAGGATTCACATGCTCATCAGCGTGAAGCAGAAGAGCAAAGCAGGTCGGTTGTAGCAGATTGTGAGTATGCCCTTGACATGGAAGACACAGATGAGGATGTCGGTTTGAACTTTGATCTTACACCTGTGTATCATGCTTATCATATCCATACATGCCTTGGTCTTCAAGATCAGTTTCAGAATTATTACTATAAGAATCGATCAATGCAACTTAATTTGGATATGCAGATCTCTCCAGCGCAACCTTTTCTTGAATCTCACCAAATCTTTTTTGCCCAGATAGCTGGTTACTTCATTATTGAAGACATTGCAGACTGCAGGGACCTTACTCTCAGCTGAACAGGTGGAGTCTGCATGGGAGACCACTATTTCAAAGATTTCTTCACTTTTGGAGTTACAATTTTCCCTTGTGGATTCAGCTAATGATCTTTTAGTCATCAAGGATAATGTCACTCTTCTTGCTGGAACTCTTAAAAGGTATGGGTACCCTGTCAGTAGTTTACTTGAGATTTTGGGCAATAGTAGAGACAAGTACCATGAGCTCCTTCTTGAAGAATGCCGAAAACAAATAGATGAGGTTCTGGCACGTGACACGTACGAGCAAATGGTGATCAAGAAGGAGTATGAGTACAATATGAGTGTGCTTGCCTTCCAACTCCAAACTTCAGATATAATGCCAGCTTTCCCATACATTGCACCCTTTTCTGTAGCTGTCCCTGATTGTTGCCGTGTAGTGAGATCTTTCATTGAGGGTTCTGTTAGCTACTCTTCGTTTGGAGATCACATGGACTTCTATGACGTTGTTAAGAGGTATCTGGATAAACTGTTGATAGATGTCCTGAATGAAGCTTTAAGAAAGGTGATAAATAGTGGTACTTCGGGTGTGTCCCAGGCAATGCAAATTGCTGCAAATTTGACTGTTTTGGAGCATGCATGTGATTTTTTCCTCAAGCAGGCTGCCCAATCATGTGGTCTTCCTGTACGTTTGACAGAGAAGCCTCGGGCGTCCTTGATGGCTATGGCAGCCCTGAAGGCATCACAAGATGCTGCCTACAACACGCTGTTAAAGCTGGTTAACACAAAAATTGATGAATTTATGTCTCTAACAGAGAACATCAATTGGACTACGAATGATATTGTGCAAAATGAATATATGAATGAAGTCACCATTTATCTTGATACATTGTTTTCCACTGCCCAACAAGTTTTGCCAATGGAAGCAATGTATAAGGTTGGGAATGGCGCCCTGAAGCACATTTCTGACTCTATTGTGGCAGCATTTCTTAGTGACAGTGTGAAGAGGTTCACTCTGCATGCTGTCATGAGCATTGACAACGATTTGAAAACACTGGAAGCCTTTGCAGATAAGAGGTTTGAGAGCTCTGGCTTGGGTGAGGTAAATATGGAGGGAAGCCTAAGGGATTGCCTTACTGAAGCACGGCAAATGGTGAACCTTTTACTTAGCAATCAACCTGAGAACTTCATGAATCCAGTCATACGAGAGAGAAGCTATAGCTCCTTGGACCATAAGAAGGTGGCAGCTATATGCGAGAAGTTTAAGGACACTCCAGATAGGCTTTTTGGAAGTCTGGGTAGCAGAGCTTCAAAGCAGGATGCACGCAAGAAGTCAATGGATATGTTGAAGAAAAGACTGAAGGATCTGGCTTGACATATTTATTCCTTACAACTTTTCTTCTTGACTTTCCATTTCTTTTCTTCATACGACAATCTTGAACAACCACAGTTCTATCCTTCATGAAGATATTGGCGTAGAGAGTTCCAGCCGTTTCTGATTTTTATCATCTTTCTTGATTTCTGATATTTTATTTTTTGTTGTTGTATTTTTTACTTGGTTTGGTTTGACCGCTTGTAAAATTCTTTGCAAAGAAAGTGGGGTTTCACTATATTGACCAATCCCTTCCAGATCATCTCTTGACCGGATGAATTATACTTTAATGATTTATCATGTTCTATCTTTTTTTATCTTTTGAGTCTTTGTTAGGTTGACTCAACCAGTTCTGCAAAATTAGGTCTTCATATTCTTTGAAGGTTGGTATTGGTGCCTCACAATCCGTGCCTTTGTCCATCTAAATGTTAATTTGTTTCTTGATCTTCTGAGAGGTACTCGTTTGGGCCTTGCTGTTTGAAATTGAGTCCTTATGTGTTGTTTATGCATCATGATATGCTTGAAATATCAAGTGGAAGTGAACGAATTTCAGTTCATTAGAATGAATTTCATTCATGTCAGCCGATGTGATCATGAAAGAGTCAACATGAACCATTATAACTTGGCCATATTTTATGCTTGTTCCACTATTGCAGAGACATAAATTTATTTCAGGGGCAGTTGCTTTATCCAGCTGTCTATCATAAATTTCATGATTTGTGTACTTTGAAATCTCTATTAAGTCTGCATGCATGTTCAGAATGAAGGTTGATTTTGCTGTACTTTTCAACAGGTTGCAGTCGGTTTGATGGACCAAATAAAGAATCTGTGCTTCAGGCTTGATTGCTTGGGACTATCCAGGCATTCTGCCGGTAGTTGGCGTCAAGTTGGGTGGGAAATCTTATGGTGCGAAAGGCCACGCTGTGCTTGGTAAAGGGAGGAGGTTGTTTTCATTCAAGCGTGCGTCTGCACCGGAAACCAGCTCGGACGTTCTCGTCGGCGACTGAGATTTGCTTTGCCAAAATAGTTGGAATTACTGCCATATTGCACCCTTCTCTGAAACTGTATTTTGATTCTTTCCTAAGGTGTGCATCCAAGTTCTTGTAGATTTATTTTCCTTGTTGGCACCTTTATCAGTAACGCATGGAATCCATATCACATGCTTGTCTCGTTGTAAATTACACAAGAATGTGAATCTCTTTCTCATGCAATTCCAGTTCAGACGGAGATGGTGCGGGATGACAGTTGCTGGTTTGCCTTCTTGCTGCTTGTGTTTTACTGTTAACCTAACCAAAGTCCACACGCTGTGTTACGCTGTTAAGGACTCTGAACTTTGAAGATTCTGCACTGTAATTCGTGTGATTTCATGTTCTAATTCATGTTTGAGTTGTGTCAAAATCATGTTAATTGTCATGAACAGGTCAACCCGGACATAATTTTTCACTGAACCCAACGCGACCACGACCTGATCTACCGTCTCATGAAAGCTGTCTCCCATGAAGCCGATACAAGTTGCATGGAAAAGAAAGGCCGAATTTCAACATTCAGCGTGGAGGAAAGGCCGGATGTAGCATCCGGTGATAAAGGTAACCATCGCTGGGATGGAATTACCCCAACGGTTTGGAACTGGCTTGGCAGTTCCACATGGAACTGGAACCCTATTAGGACTGAAACTGGCAGTTTGCAACCATTGGTTTCAAATTTTCTCAAATTTCAATTTTTTTAAAATAATTTTCTAGTCTGGACGGTTTAGGGCCCAAACCAAAACCAGAAACCGGCCACGTCACCCATGCTGGAATGGAATTATGTTAAAATGTTTTTAATTGTATAAGACACTCTAATTATATTAACGTCGTTAAATTTAGTGAACAAATAAAAACAGTGGAATCAACTGGTCAGGTTCGCATATGCATCACAGTAAAGGCATTATCATGCAAAAATTGCTTCTGAGCTTGTTCCAAGTAAGACGATGCAAACATGTATAATGCCCATCACCATCTTTTGTACTTGATATAAAATTAACGTGCATCACACTGCAAATATAATAAGCTCTTATCATCAATGCCGGCACAACAGGCTGATTCCATGTAAACCGGAAATTAGGAATCAATTGCCGGTTTCGTGGTTGCAGATTTTGTTTTCTATCTTAAACAGCTAGAAACGGCTCGTTCTAGTTCTGGTTCCAGTTCAGTTTCTAAAAATCATAAAACACAAACAAACCGGAAGGATCCCCAGTTCGGTTATAATTCCTAGTTTGGCCGGTTATAGTTTGGGTTGTTGAAAACCTGATTCTGCTATGGGTCAAACCCGTGAGTGGTCACAAACCTGCCAGTTCCAAGCAGAACCTGGTTCTATGTCCAAAGTGCTATCGCAAGCATATCAAATACAAGGATGAGAAAAAGACATCAAATACAAGGATGCTGCTGATTCTTTTAAAAGATGAACTTGTGTTAGGCAAGATATCCACTTGTAGATTCGAAGAAACAGAGGAGATTATATGGGGTCTTGTTTATGTAAAGATTGTTAAAGTAGAATAGATTACTTTGTGACGGGGAGATGCATTTCAAGCTTCCAGAGTTTATTTATCTAATCACACAGCATAATCTTTTTGAAAGGCATTCGTAGTGAGTTATTTCAGTTGCATGGCTGCCTTCATTCACCTTCAACTTGAACAAACAATGTATATATTGTTCGGGCAAGGACAATGACAGACGCAGTCACCAAAGAGGAAACTTCATAGAAGCGGACAAGAGCTTCATAGAGCAAGCATATGCATAAAACAACAACTAAGCCTTTTCCCGTAATAGATGGGATCTGATACATGAATTCTTTGCTTTCATGAAGCCCGATCATGTAAAGATATGCATAAAAGCAAACAGAAAAAAGGGAGGTCCCCATGATCAAAGAAGAGTTATGGTAAAACAAAGTTGACACACAACAAACACATGAAGTATACTATGAGATACAAAGGTTGTGTATCAGAAACTCTGCTGTAAGTTCAGCTGACAGGGAACTGACTTCTTTAGCTCGATGAGTTATATTTTGAAAGACTTTGTCATTCGTGGCGATCAAAATTCGCCAAATCATGAAGAATAATGGGTTAACTGATCTTGCCATCCATAAGAGACATGTAATTGTCCAATTACCTCAGTCCACCATTCTTTGGATCCTATTTGTGATGAAGCTGGCCATTGCCTGTTTGGATTGGAGTATGATCGCCCCTCCCTCGCAAACAGACATGTAAGTAGGCATTGACAACTGTTTTAGGTTCTGAATTACACATTGAAAACATAATATGAAGGGATTGAATGTGTTATTGTAACTTCATATTAAGTTGCCACACAACAATAACAGGGGATTCTCGCCGAGTTTGCTCGCTAGCGATCTTGAATGGAAAAGTAGGTGGGACTTAAGGATCATCCATTATGTTAACATCTCACCCATTACCAATCTGCCTACAAAGGGAGCCGGGCAGCTCATTAGAGATTGTATTGAGAGAGGAAGAGAGGTTAAGGGAGAGAGGATAGGTGTGGCATAGCGGAATAGCCTTGCCCACCACCAGATCAAGACTTCCTTCCCCCCATCGATCGCAATTTTCATTTCCAGTGCTGCAACTTTCGGGAAACCTTGTCCTTGGTACATGTGAAGGTTTGCTTTTCAGACCGATGAAAGGAGGATGGTATTCTCAAATACTTATCCTGTCGTCAAATGAGGGAGATCGAAAGCTCCTGGGCGGGACTTATCCTAGATTTCTTGGTGTATTTAGACTAAAGAGGACTGAGGATTTCTCCAAGTTCACCACCTGATCACTATAGTTTTCATATTTTTGCAGAACTTTCAAAGCCATGCAGTCCAAAGAAGAGGCTTTCCAAAAGAATAAAGCATCATCAGCAAATAGTAGGTGGCATACATGTGGTCTCATTCTTGCAAAGTTTTATTCCGTGAAAAACTCCATGTTTTTCCGCTTAGTGGAGGATAAGATAAACCTTCTACACACACACACACACACACACACAGAGAGGGGGGGTGGGGGGGGGGGGAGGTCGCCCAGCCAAAGCCCCCTTGAAGGATGGAAGTATCCATAAAGATGGCACTCAAGAATCGCAGAATAAGAGACGATAGTTATGCATTTTTTATCCAGTAAATCCGTTGACTATAGAAGCCCATTGTCTTAGATTATAAACCAGAAGGAACTTCATTCCTTCTGCCTTACTCATATCTCATGCACCATTCCATCCTGTAATATGCTTTACTCATATCTCGTTTCATATCGTCTGCCTTATCTCTTATTTTTCAGGAAACGCATATTCTTGAGCAACTAAGACATCCGAAACTAAGCAGCTTTCCACAAATGCACTTTGCATGATGGCACTCATTTCCACCCAACCATACATATCTATGCATTAGTATTAGCAATAATCTCGTAGAACACGTTACACAAACTTACAGGCTGCATTTGGTTCATGGTGTTAGCACTCGCCACTTACAGACATCCACTTTGATTAGGTTCCAGTACTTATTAAAGAATTTAACCGCATCCATCTCTCGTGCTCCTGAATTAATAGAAAAACGCAATCTTCTTAATCTCCTCCTCCGAAAGTCTGTGAGTGAACTGCCGACTCATCGCCGATGTCACCGTTATTCATCTACATTCCTTCTTTCGGCCAGCGACGTGAGGTGTCGCAGATCCTCTTGAAGTTTAAACACTTCCCGACTTGTTTCGTATTTGCATTCGAAGCACGTTTGCGTACTTCTTCTCGATGTCTCTTTCACACGGTATAGTGATCTCCCCTGCACCGAAACTCACCATGCATCGGAGATTATATTGTTTACAGCATAAAGTTAATTCCAGCTTTCTTGACATCAAAATCCGCAGTTTGGGCATAGGTGATCACTGATCAGGGTTTGAGTCAAGCAACAACGTGCTTTGGTTTGTTCCTGTATCATCGAGGATTTTAATGTCAATATTAGGGTACACTAGATGCCATGAATGAGAAGCCAATCATCGGTGGCCTCTCTCTCTCTCTCATTAATCTACTTGGGGAGCCTTTGTTAAGGTAAAGGAATTGCCTTGGAATCCGTTGTCTAATATGAAGGCACCGTTGATAAAATTTTGAAGCATTTTAGTTGATCTCACCGATTTTCAACACTACCTTCCTTTGCATCTTGATAAATGATACCATTAAAATCCTCAATACAGGGAGACCTATCCTCCATCATCGACTGTACTTGACGAAAATGAAAGAATTGATTTCACGTATTGTTTCACTACTGTGAAGATGAACACCAAAGAAACTCCATGAAAGACTCGAAATTGGATCCCGGCGTTTACAGGAGGATATATAATCAATCATTAAAACCCTCCTGTTTGATAGAAGAGACATGCTCTCTCTCTCACACACACACACATACACACGTGGAGAAGGATATTCTTTTGGTCCAGACAAAAAGTTGAAATATTCTTGAACTATGCTAGGCACCCAAATAATGTCAAGGAGAGAAGAGTATGCCATACTCGATCCAGCATGTTTGATCCGAAAGCTTGAATAATGCTTGAAACCTTTATTTCTAGATGACAAGAACCCTTGACGATATCGACATTGATGATAGTGACGATCTCGATGATGACCTTGATATAGAGCTGCTAACTCTGTCAAATGTGTGTTTGTTGGAGATAAACCCACGTAGCACACTGGAACCTGATGCAGTCATCTTCCATCCACGGCACCACAGAGTGGTTGAAATTTATGATATTCTGGTGCTCAAAGATATCTTTATCAAAGTGGGATGCATTGTGAGGTGAGAATTGAATACAGCGACCGGCAAGAAGATGATTTGAGAATGCTAAAAAAGGCTCAGAATCTGTGACAATGCAAGCCTCACCACAGCTTTCTTAAAGGGTTCGAGGTTTTGTTGAGCCCACCACCAAAACATTCCACTGGCGTCACAGACTCCCGGTTTCTTTTCATTGGTTACAAGAGGAAGTCGAAGCCTAAAACATCCACCCACACATGCATCCTCTAGATTCGAACAACCCACCGCCAGCAGCAATGGCACTAACCTAAAACACATCCACACATGCATCAATCCTCTGGTAGTCCAAACTCTTCACCAGCAAAGGCAATGACACTAGGGCTCCCTGCTGTTGAGACAGTCACTGATTCACGATTTTTTTTGGGTGAGATGAATTTAGTATTTTACGTATTTTTCATAATATATACATAAAGAGAGAATGGTGGATTAAAGAATTTTTCATTGAGCTACATGCCTTCTAGCCCTAAAATCGGGCCATCACTACATTGAGGCAATGCTCTCGATGCAGACTCTGGGTTTTGTTGTAGCGAAAGCCTACACCAATAATAACATGAAAAAAAAAATCAAGTCATGCTCAGGTGGATCTGTTTACTAACACAATCACAAGGCCTGATACAAGAAGTTACCGAAAATGACACCCAACACGAAGCCGAAGGAGTCAGCCTTCACGCCCACTCACCATAACGTTAAATTGCCACCCAATGTATTGACCTGTTTCTAACATAAACATGAATTGACACGAAAAAAGTTGCCCCCCAATATGTGCATGCTTTGTCAAATGAAGTTCTACCTTTCACTAAAAGAGTTATTTCTTTCTAACCATAAAATTACAACTTTAATAAATGCTTACCAAGAGACACATATATTTCATAATAAATTGAAAACATTTCCCATTCTACCAAGAAAGAGCATACATCATAAATAGATGTTATTCTTACAATACAAATAAAGCAACCTTCTTTGTAGCAAATGCATGCACTTAGTACAAGAAGATGTGGGGTTGACTCAAAAAATCCTTGAGTGCTTGATACCAGGGCTGTGGACAATATGAACATGGCCAGTTCCAGGTAAACTAAACCCGACGATTCTAAATTATCGGTTTTAGTTATCTCAAAACTTGAAATCGGATCTGTTTGTTTCTGTTTGAGACCCATTTAGAACCAGTAAAAAACACTAAAAAATTTTAAAGAAAAATTAAAAATTATAGTTCCAGTTTCGAGCTAGTTCTAATACCGGGTGATCTACGATTTTGGGCATGGTTCCTAGTCTGATTTCACCGGTTCCTATTTCAGACCTTGGCCCGGTTTCGTTCCTCCTGAAACCGCCATGCCTGGCCCAAACTGGCCATATATAGTTTGATACGTGTGTGAAAAACCCGGCTTGCCAATAAGCACAAAAACGATGCACACACTTCGTTCATGATGTTGGTGTTGGCAATTGTTGACGCACCCATTCATTTTTCCTGTTTGCTTCTACTGCTAGCTGTGTACTTTTGTGATAGTTTATAAGGGAATGACTATAAATATTTATATAAGCTAGTGGCCTTCGTTCATAATTTTTTTTAATGTACAATGGAGAGGCTGAAACCTATGCCCGCTACAAGTTTCCCCTCCAGTGGTGGATCTACATTGAGGCGAGGTGGAGTGGCCGCTCCACCTAAAATTCGAAAAACCAATGAAAAAATTAGAGGACTCCATGAAATCCATGGTCACTATCGATAGTTCGCTCCAATGCTGTAATTGGTGAAGTTTTTCTCATCCCACAAAAAATTCTAGATCCACCACTGATCCATCACCTTTCACTTATGAAATTGAACCTCTAATCAAGTCGTCACCTTCATTAATATTCGTATTCATTTCTGATAATTGACTTTTTTTCATTGACGGGCTGCAGTTCAAAGAATCGTCGTTATCTTACACCACAGTCAGAGACGTAAGCTTATCTCCATTAAGACTGGACAACACTTGGTGTTCATCACTATACAAAACTCAACCCCATTTTCTTCTTTTTTGGTATTATTTGTGGGTGAGAGATGGCATAAGATTCAGATTTTCTTGGGTTGTAGACGTCAATCAACTACATTGACCCGAGGTGGGGCGCCCATACAAAATTTAGAAAATCAACTTATTCGGAACAGAACAGAACTGGAACCAGGGAACCCCATTGTTTGGTTTCTGTTTTACCTATTTAAGAACTGGAACCAGAGCTTTTTGCCCGAAATTTCAAGTTCCACCTTATTTTTTCCAATAAGAATAGAACCAGACCGAAACAGAACTTGGCTTGAAACTGGAACCGGTAGCAGGCCCAGAACTTGTAGAGTCAGAAGTAGACCCAAGGGAGCCAGTTCAGTTGTCGTTCTAGGTTTTCATGGAATCAGAACCAGTGGTTTGAAACTAGGGTCCCCGTTTACCCAAACTGTATTAGGTATAACACCAGTTCCATACAAATCACCCTAAGGATCAAGATTACACAAAACCTATACATCGACATACATCACTCAAATGGCGAAACACAAAGCAAAAGAGCTTCTCCGATGTGCTATAATCATAGCCCACGGTTTAAAGGTTAGGATATCTTCTAAGGATTCACCAAAGAAGCTACATACATACCTTGAGCTGTTTGCCTCACCCAAAAAGAAAAAGCTTCCTAAATATGTCATTGAACTCTATAAAACAGCAGAAGGATTTAGTGTAATTGGACCTAAACTCGGGATAAATGGCACACGATAGGACTATGTGGAAACAAAGAATTCATGTAGCCGACCCCATCTAGTACGGGAAAAGCTTGCTCCAGATTTATGAATGCAAATATGACTAAGTCGAACGGACTAGGTCGCATCTAAGTCGATTGAAGCAAAGTGACAAAAGTCGGGTTGGGTCGGGTCTGACACGAATGCAAATATGACTAACTTGTGATGAATTTATGAATTATTTCCTAGAATACTGAACTTTTCAAATAGATGCTTCCTGTTTTGTGTGTGACAACAAAGGCTTAATCTATCCTTTATACCGAATGTCTCGGCAAATTTAATTCCCTTCAGGTATGTGTGAACCACTTCTGCCCGCAAATCTTTCTTGAACAATTCTCATAAGTCTCACAGAGACGCCATTGTGCCACAGGAAAGGCGTGTTCTTCTCTTCGTCTTCAATTAAAATAGTATATCCTCACGCATGGGGCAAAGACACGTCAAATGCGATATTAGGTCGTCCTAATCTACTGTAGTGCTGTGGACCTTTCGAGAGAAAGCAATCCGGATAAGAACCTACAAAGAAAATTTCCAAAGGTGGATCGCATTCAGAGAGGCTTCTGTGGGGGTTTCCCTCAACCATAGAGGTCAGATATGTAACAGTAAAATATCGCAGTTGGTATCATAGTTCAGCAAATTTACATTGAACTGCACAACATGCAGCAAATTTATTGATTACCTCAAAGAATGCCAAAGACTTTCTAAATAGATGCCTCGTCTTCAAGGTAGTGCACAAACAGCATATTATTCTATGTGAAGGCTTTACAACATGCTTTATAGTGAGCTTTTCCTTTGTGTGCTTGTGACAGTGCAAGTAGGAAAACAACATACATGGGCAGTTCTGGTTCCAAATCGAACCTGGTGATCCCTCGTTCCTTATTTTGTTTAACTGGTTCTAGTTCCAGCTGGTTCCTGACCCAGTTTGGTTTCAGTTAAACCCCCCGGGATGGTTTGGGGGCGCTTGTAGGAGTCGAATTTGGCTGGACATTTGGACTTCATGGAGTTGCCCTCGAATTATTCCTCCCAAGGACTAGTGAAGGTGGTGAAAGACATCCTTAACAATATAGTTGCTTTAATTCATTATTAAGAATTGAGGTAAGGCTTAAGCATGACCGGTCGGCCGGAATTTGCCATTACCCTTCACGAAGGTAACCGGTGTGCAGGCATGCTCGGTAACTCACCTACAGGACGAGATACATACTTGGAATGACCTGCAGCAAAAATAGCAATGGAATTCCTCACAGACGAAATGGGAGTGATGTTCTCCGTAGCCTTCTAACCATACAAGTTGAAGGTCATGAGTTCGATACTCAGGTTGTGCACTAGGCTTCGTTGTACATATGGTACCAACAAATTTAAGAAAAAATAAACTCAAATGACTGCTGCCTAGTGGTAAATCTGGATTAGTGTAGGATAGAGTTTGGTTTACTTTCGATCAGACCTAGTTCTAAATCAGGTCCAAAATAAAGATTTAAACTCAAAACAGCCATGATTTGAATCCGGGATTGAATCAGGTAAGTCAAATGTAGACCCATACCGCTCAAAAGATTTGGGTATAATATGGGTTGTTCAAACAGGTTGAATCCTACCACGGCCTTGTTTTACTCGTGTCCAGTTCATGCACCCGAATCTGACATGTTGTAGATCTGTCAGTTAGATATGAGTCTAGTGTCGTCCTGACTGGATTAAATCGATCAATCTAAGTAAAATTAAATTGAAATATTTTTAGTAATTTACAATAAACTACACAAATTACAAATAAACGATATCAGTTAAATGAGGAGGATTGTGTTAGGCTTTCAAAACCTAGCATAAAACTTTGTCAGATTTATCTACCATGGATTCTAGACATTATAGTATAGGAAAAAGTCCTAGTTGTTATTGTTTAATGCCAATTAAAATGAAAATTAAATGAACGGGATTATGCTCGGCTAACTCCATCTCGCCATAAAAAAGAATGAGGAAAAGCAATGGCTCGGTTCTTCAACCAAGGGTATAAGTTTATAAACGCACGAAGAGCCATAGTTCACCCTGGTCAAGGGGTCGACTCACAAGTTGAAGATCATGAGTTCAATATATGGGTTGTAGTTTTGGCTTTAGCCTCTCCATTTTACCAAAGAAAAAAAAAGTTTATAAACGTTTCTCGTTATGACGAGCTAGGAGTCTTCTTTAGAGTTTGGAATGGGGTCAAGGACACAATCAAGGGTGGCATTGTTGCCTCGTGTTGTCTCAAAAGCAGGTCAACCTAGACAATACCCAATCCTTCTCTGTGTCACTTCGGGTGGGGAAGAACGTGAACCTTTTACGGTGTATTCGTGTTCGTATTGTATCTGAAGTGATCTACAATTATTTATTCGTTGTTTTGCCATAATATTTCGTGTTTCTCCAACACGCTATGAACTTTTCTAGTATTTGACAAAGCGAAGCATCTAAGCCCTCGCAAACCACTTTGGGTGGCTCATACTAGGGTTTCGTGTTGTCTTAAATTGCCAACCGTGCACACCTTGACTCATCTATGGTTGACCTGTTGACCACGTGACACAATAATCGAATATCGTGGGTTGGCCCCATGACCCGAAAGTCAAAGCCCGGTCAGGTTTAAATTAAGAATTGGCCGTATACGGTTAGATGCACATGGGTCACATTCATGCACAATCACTAAGTATGGGCCCTAACTTCTATGTTAATCACTGCTTTGCCTTTATTAATGTCGACATTAGCTCCTCATCGTCGTCGTCGTCGTTGGAAAGTTAATGAACCTTAACCAAGTCTTTTCCCACATTAAGTAGGGTAGTTAAGAAGTGTAACACGTAACACGAGGACTTTTCATGATGTTACATGTCCTTATTACTACTCTCGCTCAAACAAGCTTAACTTTAAAACTTTCGATGAGATTGAGCGCATTAGTTTTAGAAACATGGTATAGTGTCGATAAAAGATTCATGAGTAGTGTGGATAAAAGATTCACGAGGATCGGGATATTTGTTGCCACCTATCACAAATCTCCTCCTTTATTAAGACTTGAGATCTCTTATGTCATAGGGTTAGTAGAAGGGTTAAAAATAAGCTTACGATGAACGAGGAAAACACTTTCTAGAGGCTATGAGATTGTGGGCAAAGTTTAATAATCCAATATCAAAAGATCATGACTGGTTTTCCTCAATAGCATGTGATCGATGACCTCATTGTCGTGGGACTCGCTAATCATGGACCTTGTTATTGTTTTTCGCTTGATTAAACCATGATTACAGCCATTTAGTTTAATTAAATGTGTTGGCCCAGCATGGCTTTGAAAAGAACAAGAAAAAGAGCTCTATCATGTGACTTTCATGGTTGATGATTTTGGTTGTTTATGTGTGTAAGCTTCCGCTTGATAAGATTATTGGTTGGTGAAAATAAGACACTTAAGGTGGTTTTAACAGGCTAGGAATCCGGTGAAACTCCGGCAAGAAGTTGAAGCATTAAGAAAGAGTAAGAACTAAAAGTTACTTGAAGGAGACCATAAAAATGTGATCTTTTGCCTTTAGGATTAAAGATAGATATAATCGGTGTGACATGCATGATGGATAATTTAAAGATAGACATACGCCGGTTCTGAGTAAACCAGACTGACGTTTCAAACCACTGGTTCCGGTTTTCTTAAAACCAAGAGCCAGAACCGAATCAGGAGTGACCGGTCTCTGTTCTGGTTTGAGTCCTAAAGTATTTTAAAAAGAAAACAACATTAAAGATTTTGAAAGTAAAAAAATTGGAAAAATCCATGGAGTCAAGGGTCTAGAACCACCGGTTTCAATTCTGGCCCGATCCAATTTTGGTTTGAGTCCTCAACTAAAAAAAACATTAAAATCTGTGGAGTAGGCCAATTCTGGTTCCGGTTTGAGCCATAAACTGTCTGAAACTGAAAAAATTATTTAAACTTTTGAAAGTTGAAAAAATTAGAAAACTCTATGGGGCTGGTCGGCGGTTTACAACCACCGGTTTCAATTCTGACCCGGTTCCACTTGGTTTCTAGTCTAGTCTGGTTCTGTCTCGAGTTTTAAGCTGTTCAAAATAAAATTAAAAAATATTAAAACTTTTGAAACCGGGTTTCAGTTTCGGTTTGAGTCTTAAACTGTCTAAAACAAAAAATATTAAAACTTTTAAAATTTTTAAAAATGAAAAAAATCTATGGAAGTGTCGGATTAGAAACGCCAGTTTCAATTCTAACCTAGTTCTGGTTTTACCTATTTCTGGTCTGGTCGGATTCCGGTTGAAACCACCGGGCTGGTTCCAAACTAGCCATGTCTACCGATAAAACTTCCTAGACAAACAAACTGAGCTGGGCCTATTAGTGGCCACCAAGAGCTCATCTAGGGTAAGCCGAGCCAAGCCAAGCCAAGGTGATGCACAAACACCAGCCAACCTAACCTGGATACCACTTGCTCATGCTGAGCTCATTTAGTCATAACAAGCTTCCTGTGTTCGGCTTGTTAGTTCGATGAGCCATACATGAACAAGCTCATAACAAGTCGAGCCACAAGTAGCTTGACTTGTTTACTCTACTCATACATGTTAGTATTTACAAAGTACTATTGGATTATAATAATAAATTTAATAAAATTTTATGTTGCCGGTCGAAAGTCTAACATAACTTTCTTTCTTTTTCATATTGAATTATAATAATATATTTAATAAAATTTTATGTTGTCTGTAGAAAGTCTATCCACCCTTTGAGTTGGAGTCCCAAGCCTGTGTCATGGTTTGGAGAAACAAGAGAACCATTCAAGTGATTTTGTTTTTTCAAGCTGTAAATATACGATCAATCACATACTTGCTTATAGTTTAATAGTTTTTTAGTGAATATTTTAATTAAAATATTTTATGTACTAAACAAATAGATGGAAGAGCATTGCATTAATTACAAAAATTAGTCAATGAATATTTATTTTCTTTAATGCAGACAGACAATGATGTGATAAAGTCAACTCAATTGAGTCACCCAAGTCAAAAAGTCAGCATGAAATGCCAACTCAGGTCACCATAATTCTTCAACAATTTGACCATGGATTTTCGATTTTCACGTCATATAGAAATAAATTGAGAGTGACTCTAATAGATGATAAAATGAGGAAAGATAGTTGGGACACATAAAGAAAACAATAAATAATCATCTAGTTTATGATGAGTTAATTGTTGTTAATACGACACATGATCGAATTTTATAGAAACAAAGAATCTATATAGTTAACCCTATCTGCTATGACAAGAGTCTTAGTTGTTGTTTGGAATCCATAAACGAAATATGGCAATGATAAATTTTAGATATTTTACAGTAGAATCCGATATTTTTTAAAATATTTATTTTTGTGGTAAAATATAAATTAAATGTTTAAAAACTTAAATGCTTGCTGTGGAATGTGGAGGGCGTAAACTGACCTTAGGTTGGTTGTGTCCGGCGTCAGAAAAAAACGCGTTTTCTTTGAAGGAGAAGTAAATGACAGAAAATGTAGGCGCAGCTTCTCCCTCATTGTTTTTGCAGGCGGTATCCAAATACAACCAATGCAAAACAAACTAAACAAAACCAAAAATAACGAAAATACCCTTACTCACGTGTAGAAATGACAATGGAGTGGGTGCGAGATGTAGACTCGGTCTTGAACTGTTGAAATCTTTGAGAATATTTAAGCATATATTTATGTCCATGTACTAATTTCTAATAAATAATACATTCCAAAACCAGAACAGGTAGAAAGAAAATTCTTTGCAAGGCATCGAAAGCCTGATCGTTAATTTACTGATATGTCTACTAAAACTTTTGGAATACGGAGTGGTCATAATAATTATTAATATATTGGACTCTCTCTCTCTAATATATATATATATATATACATATATACATATATACATATATATATATATACATATATATATATACATATATATATATACATATATATATATACATATACATATATATATATACATATATATATATATACATATATATATATATACATATATATATATATACATATATATATATATACATACATATATATATATATACATATATATATATATACATATATATATATATATACATATATATATATATATACATATATATATATATATATATATATATATATATACATATATATATATATATATATATATATATATATATACATATATATATATATATATATATATATATATATATATATATATATATATATATATATATATATATATATATATGCTCCACTTGTCAAGTTGTATAAAACAAATATAATTAATTCTACTAACATTTGCAGGTGGCGAGTTTGACTCCTACAAGGTACATTCATGTTTGTGTGTGCTAAGCTTCACCCCTTTGTTATATCCAATAATAATAATGGGTAATTAATTCTACATTATTAGAATGGATTTTGCTTGGTCAAAGCCATTATATAATTGTCTTAAAGAACCCTTCCTAAGTAATGAAAAGTTCAGCTGCCATTGGAATATAATAAATCCTATGGGGTGTTAAGGCTTAGGACTATAGAAGTGAATCTACATTTCCAGTTTGTATTGTAATTAAATACAGACTTCGGTTCATAATAAAAAAGCAGCATTTCATTACAAGGCCTTCATAGTCCTGATGCCATCAACCACCCCATAAACAACCTCTAGTCCAGTTTAATCAACAATCTAACCTGTATTCCTCGCTTACATATTATAAATGTGTTCTAGTTTCGAACTACCCAGTAGCGGATCTAGACATTGGTGTAAGGTGAGACGAATAGCTCATGAGTTTGATTGCTAGGTATAGTTTTTTCCATTGACACTTCAAATTTCAGACCTGTATCAGGTAGATCCGCCACTGGAACTACCTATCTCAATGACCTAATGCTGCTACTATCATTCAGGATAACATATCCAGACCCAAACCATGGACTTCTCCCATTGAATATGGGACCACAGGTCCATTAAGATTTGGAACCGCCCCACTCAAGCTGATGTGGTGCCCGGATAGTGAAGTGGAGAATATTGATCAATGGGTCTCGCGATCGAGGCAAGATTCCAAACCGGCCCCTCACGCACTCATGCAGTCTCCGGATACCGTTTGTCTAGGGTGCGTGTGCTTGGATTTTGAATATTACATAACTGCCCCTGATAAAAAAGACTCAAAAGTATTTTTTACCTTTCGGCAGTTTGTAAAAATTACAAAAGATTGGGCTACAGTTTTACGTTACTGCCATTCTCGGTTTGTGTTAATTTCTTTCTGCCATTGTGTCAAAAGACAGGTTTGTCTCTATACTTTTGAGAAAATTACACATTAGGGTTGAGGGCTAAAATTACAGTTTTAATCCCCATCTGTTACAAATTTTACAAAAATACCAAAGAGTAATTTTATTAATCTATCCTTAGGCTTTTCAAAAAATTTCAAAAGTGGACACAGTTAAAATTATAGTTTTACCCTTGGTATTATTTGAAAAAGCTAAAGGCATAAATTTTTGAGAAAATTGCAAGTTTGTCCCAAGTTGCTTATAAAATGTCTTTAGTTTGTTTTTATGATATTATGCATCGTTCTAACATGATCCCTACTATGTGTGCTTATTGCTTTATTTTTATTTCCTTTTTAGACCGTCTAATTATTATAATTGCCAAACACATAAAAATGAATTATAGAATATGTGTGTCTAAATTAGCAAAAACTGAGAAATTGAATGGTCTAAACCTACAAACATGGAAGAGGAGAATCCCACTTGTTATAACACTTAAGGGTGTTAAGTACGTACTAAAGGAAACCATACGCCCGCCACCACCAGACGCAACTGAGCAACAAATAGAAATATATAAAACATTTCTAAAGAATGACACAATAGCAAGGTCAGTTATGTAGACCTACATGGAGGATGATTTGATTAGGGTCTTCGAATAATACGAGACCACTAAAGAGTTGTTTGACTCAATACCAGCTAAGTATAACAAAACTGTCAAATTACATGTGCAGTTGCTACTATAAAAGTACAACTTTAAAATGAAAAAAGGAGATAGTGTAGTAGAATATGTAAACCATATGTCAGTAATAGATAGGGACTTAGCCGTGACAAAATCAGTCATCCCAAAACCTATGGAGATATCAACTATATTAATTAGTCTACTCCTGTCATGGAACATGGTCACCACTGCCCTCAAATTAGGGCATGAAATTAACTTTTCTGAATTACCCCTAAAACTACAAATAGAGCAAGAACATATGATAAAAAATAAGAAAAAAAAAATTACTAGTGGTATAGGATGAGATAGAGTCTACCTCCAAATCCAACCAAAAGAAAAATAAACAAAAAAGAAGTTTGACAAGAATAATAAGAAGGGCGATCAAAATTTTAAGAAACCGTAGGAAATCGCTTCTCGAGTAAAGTGCTTCAACTATGAAAAGATGAGATACTTCAAGAGAGACTGCCGCAAAAAGAAATGTAGAGGAAACAACTCACAACGCGGACAATTATAGAAGTAGGACATAATTTGCATGATTTCAAAATATTTATACATGGACCGCCTAGTGACAGGTTGGTGGATAGACTCTAGAGCTACAAGACACATCTCAAAGACAAAAGAAGGGACAATGGACATGAAAGAATACAAACCAGGCGAACATCGAGTCTACATGGGTAATAATATCTTCTCGGATGTTTTTGGTATTGGGTCCTTTAAGATTTATGTACAAGGTAAACCGATTGTATTAACTAATGTATTAATTATGCCAACTATAAGGCGCAATCTGATCTCGGTCCTTGCCTTAGTAAAGAAAGGTTTTGAGGTCAGGTTTATTCCTACAAAGGTGACTGTGGGAAAGCATGAGAGAATATTATTCTCTAGGAAATTTGATGTAGAGCAAGGACTGCTTATATTGAGTGTGTCTTTACTGTTGATATTAATATATGGCATAAACGCCTTGGCATATAAGTTTGAAAAAGTTGAGAAAATTATCCAACTTTGACTTACTGCCTAGATTTGAGTAAAATATTTTCAATAAGTGTGAAGCTTGTATATAAGAAAAGATGAAAAGGAAAGTTTTTCCCAAGGAATCGACAAGGGCAACAACCATGTTGGAAGTTATTTACACGGATTTATGTAGACCTTTTAGAGTAAAGTCACATCGTAAAAAGGTTTATTTTATAACCTTTATAGATGATTACTCTAGATATATGTATTTATATCTTTTGACATATAAATCTGAGGCACTAGATGTTTTTAAAGAATATAAACAAGAAGTGGAAAACCAATTAGGGCATTCAATCAAAGTCTTAAGATCATATAGAGGTGGTTAATATACCTCGATAGAATTTCTTAAATTTTGTAAAGAATTTGGTATTGTAAAGCAAAATACAATGCCGAGGATACCTCAACAAAATGGCATAGATGAGAGATACAATAGAACCTTGTTGAATATGACAAGGTCAATGTTGATCGAGGCCTCTCTACCAAGAGTATTTTGAGGAGAAGGAGTAAGTACAATGGTTTACATACTCAATAGAGTACCATGTAAAATTGTATTCACTACACCATATGAGATGCGATTTGAAAGAAAATTCAACATAGGGCATCTCAGGAGGTGAGGATCTGTTGCACATGTAAAGATTTTTGATCAGTCTAGAGATAAGCTAGACAGTAGGTCCTTAAGATGTATATTCATTGGATATCTGAAAGGATCAAAGGGATATCGGTTTTATCATAAGGACCATGGACTAATTGAAAACAGAGATGTTGAATTCTTAGAAGATTCTAAGAATAACATCCTCGAAAATAATGATGAATGTGTTGATGATCTAGTAGACCTAAATCATCTTTTGAGCTCATAGAAAATAGTTTGACCTGGATAATTTTGGCAATATCTGTATATTATAATTTAGACTTACTTCAGTTAGATGTAAAGACAATATTTCTAAATGGAGATTTAAATAAAATCATATACAGCAGCTCGAAAGATTTGTGGTTGAAGATTAAGAAGATAAAGTATATAGGTTGAGAAAATCCTTATATGGCCTGAAACAGTCACCTTCCCAATGGTATTTGACTTTTCAAAATGTCATTATAGAACTTGGGTTTGTGGCTAATAATCTTGATCACTGTGTATATGTTTGGAACAGTGGGAGCCACTTTGTCATTCTATCATTATATGTAGATGACATATTGTTGACTAGAAACAACAACGAGATAATTATCAAAACCAAGTCATGGTTAAAGTCCAAGCTCGAAATGAAGGATATGAGGGAAGCATCCTATATCTTGAGAATAAAGTTCTCTTGATATAGAGAATCTAGGCTCTTATGCCTGAGTCAGGAGAGATATATTGATTATATCTTGAAGAAGTTCAAAATAGGTGAATGCAAGTCTGCTGATACACCTGTTATAAAAGGGGTCAAAATTAGTAAGGTTGATTGTCCTAGTGAATGAGACGATAAGCCTAATGTTCCTTATGCACAAGTTATGGGTAGCTTGACGTATGTTATGTTGTGTACAAGACTTGATATCAGCTTTGTTGTTGGTCTTGTAAGTAGATGTCAAAGTAATCCTAGATGGCAGCATTGGATAGCTGTAAAAAGAATTTTAAGATATCTAAAAGGAATAAGAGACTTGAAACTGTGTTTTCAAGCAGATGAACTGAAAGTGGTAGGATACTTAGATGCTGACTTTGCTGAGAGCAAAGATGACAGCAAATAACCTTTGGTCAAATATTCTTATTTAGAGGTGGTGGTGTTTCTTGGGCATGCAAGAAACAGGATTATGTAGCATTGCATACACAGGAAGCTGAGTATGTGGCTTGTTGTGTGGTTGCAATGAGTGTTGTCTGGATAAACCGCTTCATATGTGATTTGAAGTTGGAAAGAATCGACAAGTTAGTTGTTATTTACTGTGATAACAATGCAGCAATTGCTCTTATCAAGAGTAGAGGAGATTGCTAAAAAAACAAGCATATAATGGTGAAATACCACTATGTTCATGATATGGTTATGAGAAAAAAAATATTCATCTTATACATGCCAACAAATGATATGTTGGAAAACCCCTTGACTAAAGGCATAACAGAAGAACTTTTCTCAAAGCATGTTACAAACATGGGATTGAGGTATGTTTGATTGTTGTGTAGGAAAATAACCACACAACGGATAAAATATTGTGCAGGAAAATAAACACACAACGAGCAGATTGTTGTCTAGGGAAATAGCCACACAACGGGTATTGATTGCAACAGCAATCATGAATTGACATTACTAGGTAAACCCTGAAAAAGTGAGAGAAAAACCAGTATGTCAGTACACTTAGCTCGAATGACAAAGTGGCAGATGTTACAGACGTTACAGTGGTCATTCTCAGCAACTCAGCCCGATAATGACTGGACTGGCCATCTAGACCGTTATAGTGGTAGGAGTTAAAGATGAGGCCTATAATCGCCGGATTGTTACCATATACCGTCTACCGTATATAGAAAAGGCTTATACAAACAACACACTCAAAATACCATATACCGTCTCTCTAAGAAAGGCTGCTGTGAGGAAACCTCAAACAATCCAAAACGCCATTTCCGCTGCAAGTTTTATCCGCGGGAGATTGGACAGAGAGCAGAACTCAACGGACTTCGACAAACTGCGAAGAAGCAAGCTACAGTCGGAGCTTCAGCCGATCTCCCTCATGAACGAGGTTCGAAACCGAAAGTGGCCTAACCGGACACAAAACTCCAATTGTTTCGGAGACAACTCTCCTCTTTTGGTTAGAGTCCTTCTTTCCCTAGAACTCTAACCAGCGACTCAAACCAGAACCACAACCAGCCTGGTACCAATTCGGTTCCAGTTTCTGTTTCCAAGAAAACCAGAACCCGGGAACAGCAGGTTCCTATTGTCTAAATGATTGTGTTAAGCTCAAATACCTAACATCTCAACCAACTCAGTGCGAGCTAATCTGATCAAAGCTCCAATATCAGGCTGTTTCGTAGAACCAACCTCCAATCATAAATCATTGACTCTCTCTCTCTCTCTCTCTCTGCTCAGAGAGAGAGAGAGAGAGAGAGAGAAATGGTTATTATGTTCATTATTTGCTCTTTTCGAAATCTCGAAATCTCGTGCCTGTCATTCTTCTTCAAGCTCTGTCCTCTTGTAAGGCATAAAATCATTATAAAAAGGAACAGCGCTACACACTCTCATGTGACATGTTATAAGAATCCTCACTCCTCACCCTTCCTTCCCAGTCATTTCCTGCTAACTTCCTTTTCTCACTTCTCTTTGACAATCTCAAACCATGCCCTCTTGTTTTCCGTCCAAAGTTCAGTCAAGTTCGCCGGAAAGTTCAGACGACAAAACCATGGCATCCGCGGAGAGGAAGAAAGGAGGCTTCAAGACAATGCCTTTTATTCTAGGTAATTAGGCCATTTGTTAGTTGCTACCATCATTATTTCCTTTGTTTTTCTTCGTGGGCAAACTGAATTAGGCAGACCCTTACCAGATACGCAAGCCCCCGAGTTTCCAACTCATGATCTTCAACTCGAAGGTTTTTTTTGGGTCGGCCACATAGTTGGACTAGTCGCGGTTTCGTGTCCATTTTTTTCATAAAAAATCTTTTGCTTCCAAATCAAGAAAGTATGTATTTCTTTTTGGTTACAAGAGCGAGCCGAAGCCTGTTACACAAACACACGCATCTTTTGGGAATCGAACTCCCCACCAACAGCAATGGCAGTAGAACATCCTACCTTAAGTTAACGCTATCCATCAAGAAAGTTTGTATTTGACCCCTTGTTTCTTGGTCTTACAGCTACTGATGTATGTGATAGATTCGCGGCCACCGGATTTTATGCTAATATGATCACCTACTTGACTCAAGTACTCCACATGCCCATGGTACAAGCCTCAAACACACTAACAAATTTCCAGGGCACGGCGAGCTTGACGCCGTTGATCGGCGCGCTGATCGCCGACTCCTTCGCCGGCAGGTTCTGGACCATAGCCTTCGCCTCTGTCTTCTACCAATTGGTAAGTATATTACTGCTAGACCATTTTAGTGATCTTAACTGTGGTTTCTTCGAAAGGTTTTGGACAGTAGCATGATCTTCACCTACATCTTATAAATGAATGGTCTACATTTAATCCATGGTCACAAAAATCACTTATTGCATAGATCTATGGCTTTGAAAGGTAATTGAATCCTTGGCTTAAGATCATCTTATGGTCCATTCGCCTTGATGGGTTCGTTCAGTCATATTTAGAGAGATGGATGGTCAGGATTCAGTTTCTAGCATGTGCGAGAGCCAAACCCATCCAACAACCCTATCAAGCATAGGTTCTCATCTAGCAGTTTCCTCTAGCTATAAACTGAAAAAGGAAAACCACTATCTTGTTCAAGAATAGCATATGACACCTCATTTCACAAGCTTAACACAGCAAAACGAGTGGGTTCAAGTGCTTCGGAACTTCTTTCCGATAAGCAAGGTCTCGAGTTCGAGTATGTTAATTGAGAAAACAGCACCGCGGGAGTCTCACCCCCAAACGGCACTGACCTGGCTGGAACTGAATTAGTTGTGTGGCGGATCCCCATAGAAGGGTGAGGGGCCAGCGGCCTCCCTTCAATTTTAACATTTCATTATAAAAGGTGAGGTTTATGTTTTGCCCCTCGCTCCCCTTCTCTCCCAACGCAATGCAATACATATTTTGCCCCCTCTCTCTTCTTTTATATATATATATATATATATATATATATATATATATATATATATATATATATATATATATATATATATATATATATATATATATATACATATATATATGTTTTGCCCCTCGCTCCCCTTCTCTCCCAACGCAATGCAATACATATTTTGCCCCCTCTCTCTTCTTTTATATATATATACATATATACATATATATATATATGTATGTATATATATATATGTATGTATATATATATATATGTATGTATATATATATATATATATATGTATGTATATATATATATATATATGTATGTATATATATATATATATGTATACCCTTCTCTCCCAACGCAATGCAATACATATTTTGCCCCCTCTCTCTTCTTATATATATATATATATATATATATATATTGGATAGCAACTAGCAAGACTCTAAGATGCCGCCAAGCGAAGAGGGACAAACACTTGAGACATGCGAACAGTTGGCATATGTTTTGGACAGTGTGACAGCAGCTTAGGGTTCCTTAATGGAATCGAGGTATTTTTTGTAGTTGAACGGGTGGACGTCTGCCTCACCTCGTTTCCCCAGTGAAACAGAAGGGAGAACTTGAGTTTCCAAGTTGAAATACAATACTAATTGTGTGCATGTGTGAATATATACCGTGTATGTATATACACAAAACCATCGACACATCTCTCTCTTTATATATTTATATAGAGAGAGAGCATAGTTCATGTGCATACTCATTCATGCTCTAATATTTAAGATCTTTAAAGAAAAAATAAATAGTACCCGATCCATTTAATATACATGCAAAAAGCAATAAATTATTTTTTTACTTTTAAAATTTTAATTTCAACCATCAATTTCATCCATCTAAAGACCTTTGAGAATGTTTAAGATGAATTGACATACGCATGGACTAATTTCTCTCTTTCCCTCTATCTATCTATCTAATTTCAACCATCAATTTCATCCATCTAAAGACCTTTGAGAATGTTTAAGATGAATTGACATACGCATGGACTAATTTCTCTCTTTCCCTCTCTATATATATATATATATATATATATATATATATATATATGTTTGTGTATGTATGTGAAAAATCTAATATGATTACCATCTTTGTCTTTTTAATTGATGGCTGAGTTCAAAAACCAAAATGCAAAATTTATATTGTATTTTTTGTAGATGTACTTATATTCATGTCTATTCATAATTTTCAAACACAATTAAGATTTTTTAATATATGCAAACACACACACACACATATATATATGAGAATCTAAATTTAGAAAACCCACCAAAATGGAGAGCTACAAGGAAATCATTATCTCCATTGTTCAATTGGTATAATCAAAGGTTGAGATTTGAATTAAAATTAATATTTAATTTTAATCTTTTATAAATATTAAATGTTTCACATTTTATCACCCCAACCATTTATCTCAAAGATCTTGTGGTGACGATGATTCCTTGTGGTTCTCTCTCTCTCTCTCTCTCTCTCTCTCTCTCTCTTAGAATATTTGGAAAATGAATACTATATACGAACCTGATAATGGTCCCCTACAATAAAGTCTTTGGGTTATTTACCATACTTCGCCTAGTCAAAAGGGTTATAGAAATTTCATCACAAGTTCTTTTAAGTCACGTCATTTAATGTGACATTAAAATAGTATAGTTGGTGATAGTTGGGACCATTTTAGTGCATCATGTGAACCAAGACGGGTCATGGGTTGTCTCATGTATTTGTACAGATTGACACCAACCTCTCACCATAATTTTGAGCTACAGTTCAAAGATCCACGAGAAAAATATATAATATATTTTTTTAAATGATAGAGACAGAAAATTATAATAAATAAAAGAAAATCGAACGAGACGACTTCAAAGATATCATACAAGTTGCATTGATCACCTCATCATTTGCTTGATATTGATCAACCTAGAGAGCGTCATATGCTTCTCTCACTATATAAAGAAAGGAAAACCAACTTGGGTTAAGTCAAGTTTCGGGTCTTATCTAGGTCGTGTCATGTCACGATTATGTCAAAATCCGTCAACGTCTGAAAATACAACTTGATTTATGGTGCCGGTTGACTGTGGACTTTTTGTTGGGAT